>BSBN01001336.1:1800000-2290815 GCA_027924645.1 Cunninghamia lanceolata
AGTTGTCTTTTAATGTGATTAACTCCCATTATGGTTATTTCCTCTCTTCATCATGAGAAATTATCATCCTTGTAATGTTAAACATCACACCCATCACTAGTTTTAAAAGCAGTTTTTGACTCATCCCCTAGTCTAATTCTAATTTGGTGATAACCACTTTTTAAATCTATCTTCGAAAAATATATTGAACCACTCAAACAATCCATTAAATCTTCAATCCTAGGTATGGGAAACCTATATCTTATGGTAATTTTATTTATTGCCCTTGAATCAGTACACATATGCCATTCTTCTCCTTTCTTTGGCACCAACACTGTAGGAACAACACAAGGGCTTAGACTTTCATGGTGTAATTGTTACAAGTCCTACCTCAATGTGTTTCTTAGTTTTTTTAGCAATCTTAATTCATGTTAATTGGACTTGTGGGTGATTTGATTCTTTGGTGAATGTTGTAAGGGTTGGTAAAATTAATAATTAAGATGAAGTTGTAAGTTTGTAGTTTCTTCAAGTGGGAAAACTATTTCTTATTTTTCTCTCTCATGACACTTTTCTATACTTCCTCTTACCTTTTGCATTTCACTAATGTGTTATGATCTTACCTAAATATCTAGATTGTCCTTCCTCTAGTAGCTTCCTTGAGAATCCTTGATAATCGATATGCATAACATAAATGAGTGTACAAATATATAATTATATCAATCTCTTGTGTTGTACATATCTCTATTGTCTTATAATCTTCAATATATATTGCCCTTCATCTAGATGCTTCCTTGAATATCATTGATAATCCATATGCATAATAGAAATTAGTGTATAAAATATACAATTACATCAATCTCTTGTGTTCTCTCTTGTCACTCCAATTACAACCATATTAGAGAAAAATGTAAAAAATGAATTTACTATTTTCTCAGAGAGTTGTTACCTTTGTTTAAATATTTCTTGTTTCTTTTTTCTTTTAGACTTATATGGTGTTATGAAAAATTAAATTTGAGTAGTATTGAAGCATCATAGAAATCCATTTCAATTTTCTATCCAAAGTTCACAGTACTAATGGCTACTCTAATGTTTAAAATTATAGATGTTGAAGAACCAAAAGAGTTAAGATTATGGAGGTTATGGATTAGATAGAGACATGTGAAACAATACTTAAAAAATTATATTCCAAAGAAGTGAAAGAAAAATAGGTCCAAAAATATTTGAAGGAATGCAAAAACAAAAGGTGCATTTAGGAACACATTGGATAGAACTTAGAGATCTAACTGAAAACAGGTTAAATGACTCTAATTTAAAGACTATGAATATTTGTAGGTTGCCAAACACTTTAAGATCTTAATGAATGATCTTAGATTAGGCCATCATGTTATGGTGAAACTAGTGACTATGTGTATAGTGGTTGGGATGAATGCCTATTCTAACTTTTAGATTCCCATCGTAGTTATTTTCCCATGCCTAGTAATAGGACCAAACCACTTATATAATCTTGAATCTCAATTTTATATGTTTATATGTATGTATACATGTTTTGTTTTATGTAAGTATATGGATTCATTTCTAGCATTAATTATTTTATTTAACATGCAATAATTTATTTAAACTTGTGTTGATTGTGTCATATTCTTGAGTTTTATGGTTAAAATGTCAAAAATAAAAGTATCCACCTTCTTGACCATAACCCTCTTGTCCTTCCCCATGTCACAAACAAAGTGATAGTACACATCAATGTGCTTCATCCACACATGAAAAGTAAAGTTCTTTGCCAAGATAATGGCATTTTGGATTTCACATTTAATCAACATTGTATCCTAACTCAACCTTGTTAGTGCAAAACATTATTATATATTACTTAGCCTGAGTAATATATTTGCACATCGCTTTAAGCCACCTTAGGTGGTTAGGTGTTGAATTGGAGAGTTTGACACAACTCTCCAAAACACATGTCGACACTCTTTCTTCCACCTCTAATTGAGTGTTGAAGTCGACTTCTACGTCAACTCATCCTCCTCACCTATATGTACAACTACCTTGTTCATAATCTAATTCACTCCATTTTGTGATCAGCATGTATTTAGTCAATCCTTTTTCTAACATGGTATCAAAGTTATGCTAATTAGCTTGTTGGTTGATTTGGAGGCATAAATCCCCTATTTGACAGATTTTTTTTGTAAAAAATGTAATTTTTTTTTAAAATTTGACATTTTGCAAATTTTCGTTAGTAGATTTGAGTGATTTTTGGCCTATTCGGCTTGTTTATGGCTCTTGCCCATTCCTGGTTTAAGGGAAATTTTTGGGCATTTTTTGCATTGTTGTTTTGTGGGTCCTGTTATTCCTTGGTCAAAGTTTCATGTTTGCTACCATTTGATGCAAAGTTCGTGTTCAAAGATCCAGGTCATTGATTGAAGCTCCATCAAGTGTTTTGACAGAGGACACAATTTATCTTTTTGACACAGTTGCTCGTGGCTGTTTTTAAACATCATCCACTTTTAACAGTTAAAAGTCAATTTTGACCAATAAAAATAGGACAAATATTTACCACTTTTTGTTTTGGATGAGGTGTAAAATTGCTATTGCCTGTTTAACCATTGAAATGGATGATGTTTAAGTAGAACCTTTGCTCATAGTTTCTTCGCAGGCCGAAGACTCCAAGCATCACTTGCAGCTTTCAAACCGCCCAAAATAGTCGATAGCTTCAACAATCTTCATCAAAAGTCACCATTAACTTGCAGGCAGCCTCAACACTGCTGGTCGAGCCGTCTACTCTCTTAACAGGTGTGCTCGTTGTTAAATCCACATTGGTTGTTGCTTTGTTTGCAGATTCATCAAGCTCGCAGTTAAAAGTTTGCAAGCCCCTTGGTTTGAAATTTTTCTGCTCACCATTTGTTTCATAGAGTCTTCAAATTTTGTTTCACTTTAATTCGGTGATCCAAAATTTTGTAAATATTGCTTTATGCTGGTCGAAATCCACGGGGGAGGTCATTCTGTTTGAGCCTATGTTGGTCAATGTTGGAGAGGTGTCACCTATGAAAGATTCCCGTGAGGAAAATATTATTTTGTTTTGGCTGAGCTGATTTATTAGTGGTGGCGAGTCTTGGCGACAATGAAGGTGGTGAATTTTGTGGCGGTAGCCACACTTTGCAGCTATGGAGGCAGCAGTTACGGTAGTGCTAGCATTTGGTGCTAGCCATTGTGTTAACACCACCACCACATTTCATTTCAATTCGTCATTTGATGTTACATTTAATGTCACAACTAATTCTTATGTTATGATTGTTGTTAACCTTTAACATTTTATGCCAAGTTGACCCTTAACTCTGCATAGTGTTTGCAAAGAGGGTTTTTTTTTTTTTTTCTTTTTGCCATAACTTTCGCTCGAGGTGATTTATTAGTGGTGGCAAGTCATGGTGATGATGAAGGTGGCGAATTTTGTGGCAGTAGCCACACTTTGCATCTATGGAGGCAGCAGTTACAGTAGTGCTAGCATTTGGTGCCAGCCATTGTGTTAACACCACCACCACATTTCATTTCAATTCAGCTTTTGATGTTACAGTTAATGTCACAACTAATTTTTATGTCATGATTGTTGTTAACCTCTAACATTTTATGTAACATGCTTTAAGTGTTAAATGCAACATTTATGTTGCATTTCCTATTAACCTTAGCATTTGATGTAACCACCAAACATAGAATTTAACAACTAGCGGTTATGTTAACTACCCAGGTTAACCTTTTATGCCAAGTTGACCACTAACTCTACATAGTGTTTGCAAAAAGGGTTTTTTTTCTTTTTGCCATAACTTTCACCCACAGAGGCAAAATTTGACGTTCTTATAGTCCATGAGAAGCTAGTTCCGGTGTCGAAAAAGATGTGTCAAAATAATTTGAAAATTATCTCATTTCAATTGATTTTTAAGCTCCAAAGTCAAGTTTTGCTATATTTTGCGACAATTTTTTGACAGGGCATAACTTTTGCCGAGAATATTGAAATTTTGCCAAAAAAAATTAAAACTTATCATAATTTTGAAAGGAATCCAAATTTGTCAACAAATTTAATTTTTGGATATCCATTTTTCAAAAATTTGTAAGAATCTTCATGTCTTATAAACGGATGATTTCGCTTCCAAACTTGTACAAGTTGTAATGTTTCCTTGTCTATATTTTTTTGGGGTGGCTTCTAAAACTACAATATGATATATGGGATAAAATATTGAATTATGGGGGGGTTCATAGAGTTGTGTCAAGAGCATTTCCAAGTTGTGCCAAGAGAACTTCCACTACTTCAACATACTTCTTGACATTTTTTCTGCATTGTATTAAGATGTGTCAAGAACACTACCACATCACCATCACCTAATGCTACACATGAATCTAGAGTTGATTCTTAGAGAACTTCCAGAGATTCATCACAACAGAAGATTGATATCAGTTCCTTTGCTTCTACAGATTTCAAGAGTTGCTTCATAGAAGGCTTCTAGAGAATCTCCAAAGTAGGACTTCACATTGGATTTGAATTGTAGCCATATGGCATGCAATTGACATTCCACACATGAATCTTGCAAGTATTGCAGGACTATCACTTTTAGTTGTATTGTGTCAAGTGTACTTCCATTGAGTTGTGTCCAGAACACTCTTATTTTCTCTCTTTTGGAGGAAAGCTTTTTCCCACAGGGTTTTCTTTCTTTCTCCACCTTATGAGAGATGCATTTGTACATGGGTACCTCATCAGGCCTAGTTATCAGGACCCATCTCTTCTTGTACCCACCTATGCTATGCTTAAGGGGGGGTGTTAATGCAAAACATCATTATATATTACTTAGCCTAAGTAATATATTTGCACATGGCTTTAAGCCACCTTAGGTGGCTAGGTATCGACTTGGAGAGTTCAACACAACTCCCCAAAACATATGTTAACACTCTTTCTTTCACCTCGAGGGTATATGAACAAAGATGAGGGACCCAAAACTCACCACATGACTTTTTGGAACCATACAAGTCATAAAACACACTCGCTTTATGGCTCGGTATTACCGAGCCTATAACGCGACTTGCGTTATAACATGAGTGCATTTTACAAAAGCAAAACTCTCTCTCTTTCTCTGTGGCATTTGAGTTTGAATCACCCATGTCATTTCTGAGAGAGAGAGAGAGGGTTTAGGGGTTAGGAGTCAGGGTTTAGGGGCATTATTTAGGATTTATGAGTTTAGGGTTGCTCAAGTTTAGGGTTTAGGGATTTAGGGCTGCTTAGTTTTAGGGTTTAGGGTTTAGGGGTTTAGGGTTTAGAAAGAGATAGAGAGAGGAGACCAATAGAGATTGGGAGAGATAGAGGAGATAGAGGGGAGAGATATCTAGAGAGTGAGGTACATGTCTAGAGACATAGGGAGAGAGATTGAGAGGTAAAGGGACAATAGAGATAGGAAGATAGGGAAAAGATATGGAGATAGAGGTTTAGGGTTTCTTGGATTTAGGTTTTAGGGGTTTGGGGGTTTAGGGGTTTAGGGTTTAGGGTTAGGGGTTAGGTGTTAAGGTTTGGAGGTTTAGGGTTTAGGGGGGAGAGAGAGAGAGAGAGAGGATCGATAGGGAGATATAGAGGAGACCAAGGGGAGAGATATAGAGATAGAGAGTGAGGGGCATGGCTAGAGACATAGGGAGAGAGATTGAGAGGTAGAGGGATGATAGAGATAGGGAGATAGAGGTTTAGGGTTTAGGGGTTTAGGGGTAGAGAGAGAGGGGTTTAGGGTTTAGGGGTTAGGGATCGGGGTTTAGGGGAATTATTTAGGGTTTCTCAAGTTTAGGGTTTAGGGTTTATGGGTTAGGGATTGGGGTTTAGGGTCCAATTATTTAGGGTTGCTCAGGTTTAGGGTTGCATGTCAAAAATAATCTCTCTATCTTTATCTCTCTCCCTCCCCTCTTTACCTCATCTCCTCTGTCTTTGTCTCTGTCTCACTCTCTCCTAGGTTTTCTTAGGTTTAGGGTTTAGGGGTTAGGGTTTATGGTTTAGAGGTTAGGGGTTAAGGTTTAGAGGTTTAGGGTTTAGAGAGAGAGAGGACCAATACGGAGATATAGAGGAGATCGAGGGGAGATACAGGGAGATAGAGAGCGAGGGGTATGGCCAGACATAGGGAGAGAGCTACAGATTTCAAGAGTTGCTTCATAGAAGGCTTCTAGAGAATCTCCAAAGTAGGACTTCACATTGGATTTGAATTGTAGCCATATGGCATGCAATTGATATTCCACACATGGATCTTGCAAGTATTGCAGGACTATCACTTTCAGTTGTATTGTGTCAAGTGCACTTCCATTGAGTCGTGTCCAGAACACTCTTATTTTCTCTCTTTTGGAGGAATTTTTTTTCCCACAGGCTTTTCTTTCTTTCTCCACCTTATGAGAGATGCATTTGTACATGGGTACCTCATCAGGCCTAGTTGTCGGGACCCATCACTTTTTGTACCCACCTTAGCTATGCTTAAGGGGGGGTGTTGAAAAAATTATTATATATTACTTAGCCCAAGTAATATATTTGCACATGGCTTTAATCCACCTTAGGTGGTTAGGTATCGACTTGGAAAGTTTGACACAACTCTCCAAAACACATGTTAAAACTCTTTCTTTCACCTCGAGTTGAGTGTTGAAGTCAACTTCTGAGTCGACTCAACCTCCTCACCTATATACATACAACTACCTTGTTCATAATCTAATTCACTCTGTTTTGTGATCAACATGCGTTTAGTCGATCCTTTGTTCTAACACACCCAACCTCTAAACATAATCTCTAGAGCCACATTGCTTCCTTACAAGCATGAGTATTTGCAATGCACTCTACCTTTGTCATTGAAAGATAAAACAAGACCTATTTTTTCTCATCTTTATGAAAAATGGGAGTGTCATAGTCAACCCTAATTTCTTTTCTCAATGATCTAGGGATAGATGATTTGTGCATTTATGCTAATAAGTTACCATGAACATTTAGAACATACATTTTGGATTCTATCCAACCAGATAAGCTGATGTTAATTTCTAAAGCGCATTTCATGCAATTAAGAAATATAAGGTAGGGCACCAATTTGATCAAGAATACTCTAGTATTTAATAGAGGCAACCCTTTTCATTATTGATGACTTGGGCATTCAAACCACAAATAAGGGAAAGAACATAATGCTTGAGCGTGTTCCAATAGTTGTGATAGTATTTGTAGATTTAAAGCCTAATATTTTTTAAAGTATAGCACCATTAGTTGTGACTTCAAGATCATTAGTGTTGAATGAAATGTGCTCAATATATCCAATAAGCAACAAATCATGTGATGCCATATTAGCTTTCCAACAAAACATGACTTAATGCACAACTATTAGTCTAACATTTTTTGGAGTCTTTTTAGACCCATGAACAAAAAGCATGCTAATATAGAATCATATTTGATTATGTGGCCTTGAAACCTTAGTTTTAAGAAAGGGACTTGTTAAGTAAGTTGCACTATAAAAATTTGGGAGTGATTTGAAATCGCCATGTATGATTTTGAGAGGTACAAAGTTAGGGTGCTTAAGTATTGAGTCCTTTCCCCAAAATCATGTTTATATTTTAGTCATATATTGGAGTTCCCCACTTTTATAACTTTATATTAAATACCTAGGCTACCAAGAAACTATTAAAACTATTAAATATACATAATTTTTAGCTCCAAAAACCTGCTACTTAAATGTAGGGTATTTATGGAAAATATTATTGCTACTTGATTTTTAATAATGTATTCATTTGGTCGATAGGCCATTCTATATGTGCACATATTTTTTAGTAATAAAAAAATTTGGTAGTCACAATTTTTTGGTCGTCCAATTATTAAAAATAAATTTGGTAGTCCAACAAAAACTATGGAACCAAAAAAGAAATTGGGAAAAATAAAAAATAAAAACTAAAAAAGAAATTGAAATATGTGCACACAATTTTTAGCAATAATTTTTTTTGGTAGTCCGACAATTTTTTGGTCTTCCAATTGCTAAAAATAAATTTGGTAGTCTCACAATTTTTTGGTCGTCCAACAAAAACTATGGAACTAAAAAAGAAATTGGGAAAAATAAAAAATAAAAACTAAAATGGAAGTTGAAATAAGAAAATAAGAAAATCACAAAAACTATGGAACCAAAAAAGAAATTGGACAAAATAAAAAATAAAAACTAAAAAGGAAATTGAACTAAGAAATCACAAAAATTATCATCTTTCCAATTTTCTAAATTCAGCTTTTTCCTCCATCATCTATCTTTTCCATTATTCTTCTAAAATTAAATAAATTTTCTAAATTTATTTAATTTGGTCTTTTCCATTATTCTTCTAAAATTAAATAGATTATCTAGATTTATTTAATTTGATCTCTTCTATTATTCTTCTAAAATTAAATAAAATTTCTAGATTTATTTAATTTGATCTTTTCCATTATTCTTCTAAAATTAAATAAAATTTCTAGATTTATTTAATTTGATCTTTTCCATTATTCTTCTAAAATTAAATAAAATTTCTATATTTATTTAATTTGATTTTTTCCATTATTCTTCTAAAATTAAATAAATTCTAAATTTATTTAATTTGATCTTTTATTCTTCTAAAATTAAATAAATATTTATTATTTATTTAATTATTCATATATGCCACAAATTAATTAAAATTCTATTTTAATTAATCAAATAAACTTTCCCTATTGACATCTCACTCTTCTCTTTCTCCTTTTAGAAACTCTATTTTTTATTTCTTGATTTTAGAAACTTTCTCCAATCTTCATTTAGTTAACTTCAAAGTTATCTTCCATTGCATAAATGGCAACTTTCCCACTTTCCTTCCACCAAAGGTCTATATATACCCCCTCTCATTTTTATTTTCTATTGACAAAATATTTTATTATTGTTTTGTTGTTTTTTCTTCCAAGATCGGGACACCCTTGGACTCTTCTCAAAATGCTTCATTTGTGGAGGCTCCATACAGAAGAGAAGAAACAACCTAAATGAAGCAGTCATATATTAGCCATCCACATACAACACCTCCAAGTTCATGTATGTTCTTCTTTTTCACTATTAATCTGTGCCTCCAAATAAAGCCCTTAGTGATGCATTTCTTGGCAATTTACAGATCCATTGTTCTGCCTCCAAATTTTATTGCTCAAAATAATCCTGCAAGGCACTAAATATAGTGCAATAACTTTTGTCATTGAATAATCTTAAGTTGTACTAGAATCCTTAGATTGGAAAGAAAATCTTGAAAAATAAGTGTTACTCTTCTTTGTTTCAAATTTAGCATTTACTAGATAATTGGAGATATTAGTGGCTTTATTCTTAGATTTTTTTCAATATAAGGAATAATGAAGTTTTTACAAACTTTTTATTGTTTAAACACACTTTTAAAGGTGGAATTAAAAATAATAATCCCTTACATTTTTGGCAAGTAGCTTTTATTTTAAAAAACTTTTGAGCTTTAGATTCTTTAAACAAAAATCTTTCCTAGGTTTTAGGTAGTTCGTATTAAAAAAAAATCTAGAAATTGTTGTCCATGTCTCTATCTGTCAAGGCAATAACTTTCCCCAAAGCCTTTTGTGCTAGTTAAAAGTTAGTAATTTAAAATAATTTTAAAAAATGGATAGATAGTTTTAAGAAAAACTATAATTATTTATTCACAATAATTTTAAAATACATTTTATAAATTTATCTTTAACCTAATAGGGTATACAGAATATCAAGAAGTGTAACCATGTAACATTATTTTGGGATCCCTGCAATCAAACTCTAGCATGAGCAATACTTTCATCTCCTTCCTCCAAAAGACTTGCAGGCATTGAATAATGACATAGAAAATCCAGACTCCCCTAAATACTATATCTATAACATGCATTATGTGAAAACAGTAGAACCATAAATGTTTTATAGCAAACTTGTGATGTGCTTGCTAACAAAAAAGAGAAACCAATTAAATTAGAGATGCTAGAGATTGTAAATCATATAGAAAACTCCTCCTCTGAGCCCCTTCTTCAGGAAAAGATTCTTTTATATGCTTTGTATTTTTTTTGGTAAGTTTATAAATTACAATCTTTTAGTGCATGTTAACTCCTAGATTATAGCCATTGGGCTCAAATGTTATGACTGTGTTTACATTGTTTTAAACTTGGGATATACTTTTAAATTAAAATTATTGATTACTATAAAAGTAATA
This sequence comes from Cunninghamia lanceolata, assembly GCA_027924645.1. Lineage (NCBI taxonomy): Eukaryota > Viridiplantae > Streptophyta > Pinopsida > Cupressales > Cupressaceae > Cunninghamia > Cunninghamia lanceolata. Next base: position 1,810,183 of record BSBN01001336.1, read on the forward strand.
TTAGTATTTAAAATTCTCTCTATTATTATTTTATTTAATATTATTTATTTATTTATTTAAATGTTCTTTTATATGCATGTTAACTCCTATTATTTACTTAACTCATAATTATGTGTTTATTTATTCTTTTAAAAACACACACCACAAAGTGAATGCCTAATAAAGAATAAATAAGCACATAAAAGAATAGAAAATATGTGTCATTTAAATAAATAATAGAGAACATTTACTTAACACATATACCCATTCATGTATTTCCTATTCTTTTATGTGCCTATTTATTTTTTATATGCACACTCTTTTATTTATTTAGTTTATTTACAATGAAAAACTTGAGATGTAATAAAATATTTTGTAGTATCAACTCCTTTCTTGGTAAATCTAAACTTCAGTAAAAAAAAATTATGAGTTTTTATAGAATTCTCAATCCTTATCTAAGAATTGTAAAAAGTACAATCTTTTAGTGCATGTTAACTCCTAGATTATAGCCATTAGGTTCAAATGGCATGATTGTGTTTACATTGTTTTAAACTTAGAATATACTTTTAAATTAAAATTATTGATTAGTGTAAAAGTAATATTAGTATTTAAAAATTTATTTAGTCATATTGCTTTAGTTGAATTTATTTAATTCTCACACAAAAAATGAATCCACGGTTAATTCAAACAAATTAAAGGGATGCCAAAGTTCAAACATATGCTTCACATAAACAAAGTGGATGCCAATACTCAAACAATAAGTGGTTCAAATCCAAGTGAATGTCAAAGTTAGTTCACTCATACACACACAAAGTGAATGTGAAAGTTAGTTCATACAAATTTCACACACACAAAGTGAATGCCAAAAGTCACTCAAATAATAAAGTGATGTCAAAGTTCAAACACACACTTCACACAAACAATAAGTGGATGCCAAAGTGTACACACTAAATAAAGTCAACTCCAAAGTTTAAATAAATATGTGGATTCCAATGTTCAAACGCACATAGAAAGTGAATGGCAAAATTTCAAACAATAAGTGCACACAAAGTAATACCTAAAGTTCACACACACTTCAAACAAACAATTAGTGGATGCCAAAGTGAAACACACTAAATGAACAAAATTCAAAGACACTTCAAATAAACAATCAACGGACGTCAAAATTTAAGCACACACCCAAAGTAAATGCCTTGAAGCACAAACACACACTTTATACAAACAAAGTGAATTTAATTTTAAACATACAAATTGAAACATGTATAATTCAATGTCAAAGTTCAAACCCATGCTTCACACAAACAACAAGTATATCAAATTATAGTGGCAAAATGAATTCAAGTTTAAAAATACAAAGTGAAACAAATATAAGTCAATGCCAAAAATCAAAGCCACGCTTCACACAAACAATAAGTATATCAAATTAGGTTGAGAAAGTGAACTTAATTTTAAACATACAAAGTCAAACAAATATAAGTCAATACCAAAGTTCAAACCCACACTCCACACAAATGATAAGTATATCAAATTAAAGTGAATGTCAAAGTTGTGCTTCACAGAAACAATAAATAGATTCCAAAGTGAAACACACTAAATAAACATGTTTAAATTACAACTTAGTAATAGTACAACACTAATTATGACAATGTTAATAGATTGCATTGTGCTCCACACTAAATAAACATGTTTAAATTACAACTTAGTAATAGTACAACACTAATTATGACAATTTTGATAGATTGCATTGTGCTTAAGGAATATTGTGATACTTGATAATTATAGTGCACTATTTAAAATTCATGTCATTAAATGTGATGAAATTAAAAAAAAATCAAAACTCAAAAAGAAAGATGTCAAATTTTATGCAATAAAAAATAATATTAAAACTTGAAAAGAACAAACATAAACAAAGATGAAATTAAAAACTAAAAACTAAAAAAGAAAGATGTCAAACTTTATGTAATAAAAAATAATATAAAAACTTGAAAAGAATGAACACAAACAAAGTTTGAGGAATTGTCATGGCCAATGACCATTCCTCACAACCTTAGGAAGCAGGGCAATTCAACTCCTTCCAAATAAATTCATTTGTATTAAATAGTAAATTAGTTTACATATTACATATTAGATTCATTAAAGTCCATCTAACTTCAATTACTCATTCAAGCTAATCAAATCATAATGATACATTACAAAGAACAATATCAAAATGACCAAAACATACAAAGAACAATTGCATTGTGCATATGAAAATGGCCGATAAAATTAATTTGTTTTAAATGATAAAAATGAGTTGCATGCCACCAACTACTACATATAATGACTTTATAGTAAAAATATAAATATATATTATTTAGTGATAGGCTTATAAATATTTATGCCTATCGGCCATTTGATAGCACCTTTGGTGCTTTTACTAGTTATATCTTATGATATAAGCAAATGATACACTAAAGATAGTAGAAAATCTTTCAAGAAATGGTGTAGCATAGGATCTTTATAGACAATTCTTAAATACTAGAGAATAATAGTATTTTAAACCAGTGTGAAAAACAAGTTCTGAATAAATCTTATCATAGTCGATGATCACCGTAATTCCAATAAAACAATTGTAAGAATCATCCTATAGCCACCAAGAAAAAATAGTAAATAGCATTCTTTTTTAAATACATTTAACCATTAAATTCGATAAGTGTTAAGAATAGCTATTAAAATGCATCGTACATGACAGTGCCAGTTGTAAAATACTAAGGAAAATGATAGACATCGTTGCCCATTTGTTAACTTTTATGAATGGTCATCTCTAATCAAGATAGATCATTGACTATTACTATGGAGTTGATAAACCAAAGACTACTTCACACAGTTTTATACAACTTCTATATTTTTCTCATTTTTTAAGTAATTGCTTTTAGATTTATTTGTTTCTTCAGCCGATCGGAAGATTCCAATTATAGAGTCAGCTATGCTTTTTAGTGATATGTCCAAGCTAGGCCTGAATCTGGCATCACTGGATAATAGTATTAAAAGGCAGAAACTTGAGAATGATAAAACACTTGAGATTCTTCTCTTCTGTTATTCCAGCAATATAAATAATGACCTCCTCACTACAATTTCCCCTTGAAGCTACTATATCAGAATTTGATCTTCTTGTAATCAAGATATCAAAATTTCCACAAGACTTGGTTGCTCAAGAACTGAGCCACCTTCAAGATCATCCCATGCTCGTCAAACTCAGAGAGGCCTACAAAGAATGGGAATTTTTCCTCCTTGTCAACCATGGAATTCCAATAGAGCTTCTGGAGAAGGCTCAGAATGCTAGCAAATATTTAGTATCGATGCCAACCGAGGTTAAAGACAGAGCCATAACTTGTCATCACAAAAAATATATTTGGTGGTGATGTTTTTAATGGATTGGCCAGGAGGTGGGAGATGAGAGGTAAGAGATGCTGAGTCAAAAAAGAAATTCAACTTTGACCATGACTATGATGGTTGGATTGGGCAAGAGAGAAATTTAAAACAAAGTTAAAATTTAACTGACACAGTGATAACCATGGAAATGATAGTGACAAAACAGAAAATAGAAACGGAGATAGGACTTTCGAGCCACGCGTAGGAAGTCAAATGTTAAGAGTGTGAGAGATGAGCCTAGTATTGGTGACATGGGCCATGTGTGATGAAGTGTATGTGCACATATATTCTTCTTGAGCTAACTAGGTATGTATTGTTTGAAATTTAAAGTATTTATTGCCAAAATAGGGTAGTTTATGCTGCAAGTACAATTTGATTGAATTATGACAAGATTGCTGAATGAACAAAAATTGATCCAAGTGTCATGATCTTGATGATTCTCGGGCAACTCCAATAAAGATATATATGTAAAATTTTATTTTTAGTCGATAGGCTTATTAGTGGGAGCTTTTGCTCCCGGAAAATTGTAATCCTGCCTGCCTACTATGCCGGAAAATTCTGCCCGAAAAATCATCATCCTGCCTGCCTGCTATGCTAGAAAATTCCTCCCTTTTTTTGTTGTTTCGTCGTTTTCTATTGTTTTTTGTCTTCCCTCATCGGTGTGTCAAGTCATTTGTTGTCCTGTCATGTTTGCTAACCTCTGGGCGTCTGTAGTTGATTACATGGCAAAGGGCATATATGTGTATTTCTCCCGGAAAATTGTCTGACATCGGGAAGTTGTCAGATGCACCGAGTATTCTATATTTTTCAAAGGCATCTCTTACTCTGACATATAATTTATGCCCATCGAGTGCCTAAGCTATTAATAAATATGGTGTCAACCATTTCTGGGAAAAATTGGTAGTCAATAACAAAGATGCAAATGGCGAAGAGTAACCTACAAGCTATGGTTAATTTTAAAAAATTGTAACTTTATTGTATGTTGAAGCACAATGGGAAACGGAATGGAAAGGTTGGAATAAACAGAAGTTAAAAGGGCCCACATTACCATGTCCAAAAGTCACTTAGAGTGTGTTGAATAAGCAAATACGACAACGATTAGAGGAAAGCACACGAATACTTGTAATGCACCCTCCAAAAATCACAATTATGAAAGGTGTAAAATCTTGCATCTTTAATAAAATATAATATAATATCTAATATTTAATAATTGCACATGAAGAGCATTCAAATTATTTTCCTTGTGAAATTAAAATTATAAAATAGATAAAAGTGTTTATTTCTAATAAATGCATTTGCATCAGGTAATTACAATGTTTTTCAATTGTATGCAGTGTGCATTCATTAATAATTAGATAAGTAATTGATAAAGAGTTAAAAATACTTAAATTAATTAGCCCATATGCGTATAATATAATAATTAATTATATATCCAATATTAATATAAATTATTTAAAGATTGATTTTAATTTATTGAAATTTAATGTATTTATTGTAATTAAATATGAATAATTAATTAAAGTTATATATTATAATATAATAATTAATTATATAAGGGGAGACCCTTTGGTGAAATGGTGGGGCTTCTTGCCTGTAGTGCCAACAACCAAGGTTCAAACTCCGCAGGGCCGTCCTCTACCACGTCAAAAATTGAGGTTGCTTACCTCCAAGAGAAGAGACTCTATGGTGAATTGATGGGGCTTTGGCCTATATTGCCAACAACCTAATTTCAAACCTCCTTGGATTTTCTTTTAAAGGGGAAACCCTTTGGTGAAATAGTGGGGATTCTTTCCTATAGTGCAAACAACCAAGGTTCAAACCTCGCGGGGTCGACCTCTACCGCATCAAAAATTGAGGTTGCTTACCTCTAAGAGGGGAGACTCTATGGTGAAATGGTGGGGCTTTGGCCTATAGTGCCAACAACCTAGTTTCAAACCTCCTTGGATTTTCTTTAAGAGCAGAAGCAAAGCGAGGAGTGTCCCCCTAGGGTAGATTTTCGATGCGACTTTGCCAAGAAGGAGGCGCACAACCTGGTTTCTCCAAGTAGCAGAACAGAGAAAAAACCTATGATCAGCATTGATCTATTACAGGAAAGCAAAAAAGAAAAAGACATGCTCCTTAAAAATGCCCTAATCTACTGATTCATTGGTCCAAAACTTAGTAGAGGAGAAATCAAGGCCTAGGCAAAAGCAATTTGGTAGGTGCCATGCATAATTAAATTCCTCCCGAAAGGATTTTTTGTCACAATTTTCGTTTCCCCTATAGATAGAGATTTGATTTTAAAAGGGAGGAATTGGTCCAGGAAGGGCTCTCCCCTCTACATAAGGAAATGGACCCCAAATTTTGATCCAACCATTTGTGATCCTTACGAAGAGCCTAAATGGATTCACCTTTACAACCTATTGCCATTGTGTTGGACAAAAGATTGTTTGCTAAAGATCCGGCACTCTCTTGGTATGGTGGTAGCCATAGACAGAGACTTGTTTGACAATTACTCTTTCCTATATGTGAGGATCAAAATTGCAGTTGTTCATAGGTTTCCTTTAGAAATCGTTCTCCAAACCCAAGATTACCAAAGAATCCAGAAATTGGAAATCGAGGAACATCACTTCTTCTGCCTTAATTGCAGAAGCCGTAGGCATTCAGAAGATGAGTGCCTTAAGAAGAATGCCTCAATCAGTACTGAAGGCTCAGATGTCTCTCGGTAGGTCTTCGATAAGACAAGAGAAACACAAGATTCATTACCTAAGGAACCACCCTCATCTCAGGGATTATACGCCTTGGACGATCGAGATGTACCTTTAGTCAGTCCACTACCCTCGGAAGATCCATCCATTGCACAAAATGACAAAGAGAATCTGAACAAGAAGCACAATATCCCTTCATCTACATCTACTCATGAGCTACCAGACAAGACTTTGGATTGCTCAAAGATTCAAATAGCTAAGCAACCAAGGGATAGTTCAGGGAATTCCTCACCGCCCACTCCTATAGTTTCGACTCATGGGACTAGCAACCATATATTAAATATGAAAATTTCAGATTTTCTTAAAGGTACCCAAGGTGGGGTGGCAAAAGACCCACCTTGAAACAGGAATTAAAGGACACAATAGCCCGGTCTTTGGCATTTGTTGATGCCAAAGACCTTCGGAAGCTTGGCCAAGGACATGGTTGGCTCTGCTTTGAAAAGAAACTCCTCCAAGGATAGGTACTCGCTTCATTTCACATGGTTGATAGACACTTCTACTTGCAAATTCCTATCTAAGCATGTCACATGCCAATTTTAGACTCTAAGTGATAATAAGAAAGGAGCTCTTCCCAGCCAGTTCGTGAAAGTTCCCCAGATAATGAAAGTAAGATGCCATTTAAAACTACCAATTTGGATTTGAGATCTCTACACTCTGAATTTATGTCAAGAGCGAGACGACCTTATAGCTAGTCCAGACAAGATTTTCCATGAATTTCATAGATATCAAATCGTCTCGACATGAAATTTGAATCCCAAGACAGATATGGGTAATATCGCTGAAGGAAAGTCTCAAGCCAGTAGTCTCCCTCCTTCAGGCTATTAATAGCGGTTGTTGGATCACGACCTACCAACAATGGCGAATCATATGTCTGTTGAATGCATCTACAAATGTCAAGAGGAGAGGGAAGAAGATGATCCTGAGGTGGAAGAAGGTGATGATCAAGATGCCGAGGAGAATGAGGAGATGCCGCTAGAGTAGATCAAACACCTTTTCAAGGAAGAATCAAAAGATGTAGTTGTAACAACCCTCCCTTTTCCATACGATGGTGTTTTTTGAAAAAGGTTGGTAAATGTTTAATGCTACAGCTAGAAATATCTTTGGGGCAACTGATTGAATTAATGGGATGTGGAAAATTGGGCTTGGGTGGCGTGTAGGAGAGAGTTGACTTGGTATGGTCTTTTCTTTTTCTTCTCGACGGTGAACCCTAGACATTACTCAGATTTGAGGTGTGGTTAAGAAGAGAAAAAATGAAACCCTAAGGGAATCCTCTGTTTTTAAAGCCACAACTCTAATGGTAGCAGTGATATCCCCTCCTATAGTAGGCATCAGTTACAATATTGGCAATGGAGTGGTAAACTAGATTTGGTGAGAAATGGCAATAGTACATCCTTCCCTAAGGGGGGTTTTCCTCTGCATCGAAATGCTTCTCTTGGAGGGGAACAATGCATGCTGCTTCTTCTACATCGAGAAGGATGATTGGGTCCCCTATCTGTATGGTGGCAGCCAACCCACTCACCACAACTGACCCCCTCTCTTGATTTTTAGACCGAGGTTTCACCAAAGAAAATATCACTCTTGTTGGTAAAGGTTTGAGAATTTGACCTTACGCCTGCCAATTTAGCATTTGCTTAAAAGTTTCTAAAGCCTTTTTAACAGATCCATTTTGTGCATATCTACGATCATTGTTGTCCATGAGTTTATATTCTTTTAGTCATTTTGTGAACAATTCACGTGCTTTGTTTGTGCATCACAGTCTTCATACATGTCTACTAGAGCATTTCCAATTAAAATATTTGATAAAAATTCCCCTTCCATTATGCTCTGTTAGACATCCATACCCTGTTCCATATCTCCCAACTGGACATAGGCAGTGAGAATGTTGACAACGGTTGTGGAACCTAGCTTTTCTGCCAATCACATTGCTTGGAAGTTTCTTAAGCTTTTTTAACAAATCCATTTTGTGTATATCCTGCAATTGTTGTATTGCATGAGATCACATTTCATTGAGTCATTTTGTCAAACAGCTTGAACGTGCTTTGTCTCTGTTGCCACATCTTGGCACAGGCAGCATGGATGCTGGCAAAGGTTGTGAATTGGTCTTTACACCTACCATTAGCATTTGCTTGACAGTTTCTAAAGACTATTCAACAAATCCATTATGTACATACCCTACAACTTCTATAGTCCATGAGACTGAATTCTCTGAGGCATTCTGTCAAATAGATCGTGCCTTATCTATGCCTCCACCTTTTGCATACATGTTCACCAGAGCATTTTCAGCTATTATATTTGACAAAACTGATGCACAAAAAATAGAGAAGTTATGCACAACCTGCTCCTGAATGAGTCAAATTGCAATTAATTCTCTTATGGTTTATATTGTGTGAATAAGAGGTGAAGTTCCTTGTAGTTGCCTAACACCTCATGTGATGGACAAAGTGGGCTCTACTAACCTACAAAGATTTATTTAGTTTCATGTTTATTGATTATTGTTACAACAAAATTTGCACATAGTTGCATATGGTCATTTTGGTGATGGAACTCATATACCCAACTTTATACTATTTTAAACCGAAGGCCTCCTTGCTTCTAATTGTATACTGTTATGATCCTTGGTAAGGATCCTTTTTACATGACTACTGGTTGCTATTAATGTTGTAGGTAGTTTGAACCACTTGAAAGCTTTAGCAACTAGAGTACAACGTATACATGATACCAATGATAACTAAATCTGAGGACTTGATAAAGGACCTTGTGAGATATTAGTGACTGGAATTAATATACTTATGGCTGAATATTAAAACGGTCTGAATGGGACAGCATTATCATTGATTTTGCAAGTGTTCCCATTGATAATTGTGCCTTAGATTGTGTTGACAACGATGTCAAGGTTAATCTTGAGATTCAACTTTGAAATTATGCATAGACTTATAAATATTTAGGTGGATTCCAATGATCCATGGTAAGGCTTGGTTGACCTCAATGTAAGGGGTTGATTTGCAAGCATATAGCCATTATATGAAATCACTTATTGATGACCATTAAGGTCAGACTTAGTATAAATGGAAAGTGCAAATATTATCTTGTCTATAAACTGGACTATTATAAGAATATGGGTTTGCACCACCAGATAAATGAATCAGAAGGTTGAGAATAGATTTACTATTAATATGATTGAGTACACATCGTCATACGATGATCTCCTAGTTATAGTGTTGTTGGCTATCTTGAATACAACTTGGGCTTGTTGGATTTAGGACAGACAACTGAGAGGGGGGGTGAATTAGTTGTTACCAAAAACCTGTTCTTTATTTACTTTAAGCCTTCTTATATTTCAACAGCATATCAAAGATTCAATCATGGAAGCATAATAAAATAATTTATGAGCAGAAACAATTTCAACACATATAACACCAAGATTTTGACGTGGAAAACCTGGTTAAGGGAAAAACCACGGGGTGACTAACCCAAGATTGTATTCCGTGTTAGAAGAATACAGATGAATAAAATGGCACTTGCCAGTTAGGGCTCACTACCTGAGCACAGTGCTCACAAGAGGCCCACTGCCTACAAGAGACACACTGTCTACAAAAGAATATAAGTATTACATACTTGAATTGGAGATAAGCATCTTTACTATGTTTGAGTTAGTTCCATTTAAGCTCAACACCTTTGCTCTACTTCTCACTCCTCTTCACAACTATCTTCTCATTATCACCAAAAGGATGCATTTGAATGACTTCACAACTCTTATTTATACATGACATCGACTTTGGAATGATCATCAAAGTCGGCACAACATACACTTATTTTATTACAGAGAAATTACAAAAATACAACTTGACTTATTACACAAACTTCATGCGCATTACAACACTGTCGGCCACACATGACTGGGACTTCAATCTTTTTCGAGGAACATGCTATGCTTTGTAAAACATCTTCAAGATCATCCGTAACATGCGCAAATCATCCGGTCGGCTAAGACTAGGAGGAACACCATCACTCAAAGGTAAGTCTTCAATTATGAGCTCAATCTTCAATGTGGACCGCCAACACAAATTGGACACAATCTAGAGACCCCCACAAGCTTGCTTGAATCACCAAGAACATCCGCACCACTTCTGCTTACTATAATCATCTTCATCTAGAACCTCAAGAACATAGTCGCCCATTACTGTCACATTAGAAGGATTGCTTGTGGACCTCCAAAGCATGAACCAATTGAGTTGTCAATTCACATTAGCCTCCCACATATGACATCAGATCTGCAGAACATGATATTGTATTTTCAGATCTCACGGGACCTATTTGTGTCACTCTGTGACCTCTGAACAATTGCCAGAACTGGTTTTACTCTCATGGCCATAACTACTCCATATTTTCATGTGGACCTCTCCAATCCTTACTGGATCATCTTCAGACACAACTGTACAAACCCTTTGATGCACATTCTCTGATCTTCATCTAGCTAGGATCTTCACTTCATAGAGCTTCACTGTCTTCATTGATCTTCTTTGTTTCTGATAGGACTAATTTTCTCAATATCCTCAGCACACAACTTATCCAATCCTTGACATCAATACAACAAGAGTATGCTGACATCAATGACAACACTGGTTAGGCCCATACTTGCAACAATCTCCCCCTTTGTCATTGATGGCAACATATAATGTGTAAAACTATTTCAACCATCAAGACAAGAACTTCTCCTTATTGACTGACATAGCTCCCCCTATCAACAACAACCATTCACATGTCTTCTCTTCCTTTACTGCTCCCCCTTTGATCAACAACCACTTTGTGTTTTTCACATGTCTTCTCTCCTCCTTTGATATCAATGGCAAAGGGCACATACTTGCAACCACTTTATACTTCATAATCATACAGACTGCTTCCCCTGAGTAGCAGCCTCCTAACATCAATCTGGATCACAAGATATGACTGTGGGATCCACCAGACTGATGCACATCGGTGCACCTTAATTCAGAACTGGAGGGGTAATAACCCCTAACTTCTCCTTGAGATACTCAAAAGAGTCCTTAGGTAGAGGTCTAATAAAAATGTCTGCAATTTGATCCTTTAAGGGCACAAACTCCAATCTGACTTCATTCTTGTTCACCTGCTCTCTCAAAAAGTGGAATTTGATGGATATATGTTGTCTTTGAATGCAACACTGGATTTTTTTATATGTTTATTGCACTTGAATTATCATAGAAGATTGTGATAGGTTCTTCATACTCCACTTTGATATCTCTTAGCATTTGCTTCATCCACAAAACTTGAGTGCAACTGTCTGTTGCTACAATATACTCTACTTCTGTAGTGGACAGAGATATTGCATCTTGCTTCTTGCTTAGGCAAGAAACCAACCTCTTTCCCAAAAAGAATGCACCACCACTGGTACTCTTCCTATCATCCACATCTCCTTCCCAAAAATGATATCATCAACAAATACTTCAATAATCAAGATATTTTCATGATCAATCTTAAAATACAGATTGTTGTCAGCAGTACCTTTGTTGAAACCAATCTTCAAAAGATGCTTGTCTAATCTTTCATACCAGGCTCTAGGGGCTTGTTTGAGTCCATACAATGCCTTCTTCAACTTGCAGACCATATCTTCATGATCAGACAATTGGAATCCATCTGGTTGGTCAATGTATACCTCTTCTTCCAAATCTCCATTTAGGAAAGTAGACTTGACATCCATCTGATATACCTTGAAATCCTTGAAGGCAGCAAAGGCAAGAAATAATCAGATTACTTCAATTCTTACCACCACAGCAAAAGTTTCTTCAAAGTCAATTCCTTCCACTGGAGAATAACCCTTACAGACCAATTTGGCTTTGTTTCTTACTACTTCACCTTCTTCATTTAGTTTATTCTGGAAGACCCACTTAGTCCCAATGACATTTTTGTTCTTAGGTCTAGGGACAAGATCCCAAGTGTGATTCTTTTCAATCTGAATCAATTCTTCCTCCATTGCTTTAGCTCAACTTTCATCATTGCATGCTTCACTTACTATTTTTGGTTCAACCTTTGAAATCAAACAATATTTCACTGAATCTTGAGCAATTTTTCTTCTTGTTTGAACACCTTTGCTTTTATCTCCTATGATCTGAGCTTCAGAATGATTCAGTCTTACATACCTGGGAGTTTTGGGAATTTCTTGCACTTCTAATTCTTGGACAAGTTCATCCAAACTTGTCTCTTCTTCCTATATTTTAGGATTCTTCGGATCAGTCTAAATCTGAACTGCATTTGGGGCTTGTTCTTCTTGGTCTGAGACATCATTCTGATCATCTACTTCATACTCATAAAACCTTGAGGGTTTTTCCATGCATTCATCAACCTTCACATTTGTACTTTTTACATTCTTTCTCAATCTCTTGTTATAACATCGGTATGCTTTGCTTTGAGTGGAATATCCCAAGAATATTCCTTCATCACTTCTAGCATCAAACTTCCCAAGGTCTTCATCTTTTTTGATGTAGCATTTACTACCAAAGACTCTAAAATACTTTATAGTAGGAGTGATACCAAACCAAAGTTCATAAGGAGTCTTACCAGTATTGCCTCTGATTTGTACCTAGTTAAGAGTGTAGACAACAATGCTCATAGCTTCTCTCCAATAGATTTGAGGAACATTAGCTTCCATCATCATGGTCCTAGAAGCTTCCTAGATGGTCTGGTTCTTTCTCTCCACTACTGCATTCTGCTGTGGAGTCCTCGGAGCAGATAACTGTCTCTTTATCCCATGCTTCTCACAAAATGTTATGAACTCACCGGATGTGAATTATCCACCTCTATTAGACCTGAGGCATTTTATGTTTATGCCAATTTCATTTTCTACCATAGCTTTGAATATTTTGAACTTCTCAAGTGCTTTAGATTTCTCTTTTAAGAAAGTCACCCACATCATCTAGGAGTGGTAATCAATTAGCAACATGAAATACCTATCTCCTTGCAGCCTCCTGACTCTTACCGGACCACATAGATCAGTGTACACTAAGTCTAATAATCTGGATGAAGATTGTTCCTTACTTTTGAATGTGACTCTTCTCTGCTTACCTAACTGACATTCTTTGCACAAACTGTTAGCAGGTTTCATCAGTCTTGGAAGATCTCTTACAACTTGAGTGTTGCTTATCTTAATGATATTATCAAAATTCACATGGCACATTCTCCTATGCCACAACCAACTCTGATTGATTTGAACAAATAAGCAACTTTTTCCAGTACCAACTAATTGGAAGATGTTACCTTTTGTCTATGTATCGGATGCAATCCTAGTTCTAGATCTTTCAAAGATCTTGCATTTTCCATTTTTGAAATGGAGATCATAGCCTTTTTCCACCAACTATCCAATACTGAGAAGATTATGCTTTAGACCTTCAACATACAGGACATCACTAGTTTTGTTCCTTCCATCAAAAGAGATGGTTCCTCTACCTTTAATTCTGCTAGCAGAATTATCTCCAAACTTTACAACTCCACCTTCATATCTTTCCAAGCTTAAGAACTTACTCTTGTCACTAGTCATATGGTGAGAGCATCCACTGTCAATAACCCATTCATCCTTTTCTTCAACCTGAGTGGCCAAAGCACTTTCTATCATCGTATGATTGGCAGATTCAATAGGCATTGGATCTTCTTCTTTGATGGCAATAAACACCCAGTCACTTCCGGATTTGTTTCCTATCTCAGATTCATCATCTGTTACTCCTTCATCATCATCTTCTTGAACATAGTAACACTTCTTTTGAAACCTTGATTTATTAGGCTTTAGCCTTGAAAACCTTTCCAGACATCTTGAGGAAAAATGGCCAATCTTATTGCAGGCAAAGCATTTGAAAGGTAATTTTCCTTCATACTTACTAGATCCTCTTGGTAGTTTTTTTGCAATAAGGGCTTCAAGTTGTTCAGCTTCTAATTCATCTTCTTCCAAATCTTTCCTTGCTTTATCATACCAAGTTGATTTCCTTGAGGAACTTTCACCTGGATCATATCTCTATTTACCTTTTGCAAAGGCACTAGCCTTGAATGCAGATCCAATCTTGGGAAGTACATCACCAAACTCAACTAACTCAAATGTAGATATCTTACCAACCAATTGATCCCTTGTTAAGGATATAATTTCCTCAATGGAAGCAACTTTGTGTTTGTATACAGGAGGTAAAGATCTAAGAACTTTAGCAACAATTTCATCTTCATCCAGTACTCCACCAGCACATTTGATGCCGCATACAAGCTCATTTACTTTTGTCATATATAAAGTGATATTCTCATCTTCACTCATCTTTAAGTTTTCAAACTTTCCTTTCAGACTTTGCAGCTTGGCACACTTAACATATTTGTCTCCTTCATATAGATTTTTAAGCTTTGTCCAACTTTCATAGGCAGTCTTCAATCCCATAACATTTGTTAGCTCTGAATCAGACAAGGCACTCAGTAGGGCTTCTTTGGCTCGAAGATTATTTTCTGCATCTCTGACTTCATCTAGAGTTGTTGGTCCATTCCTTGGGGGAACGTATATAGTTGAGGTTATGTTCCAATACTAATATCCCATGCATTGTATGTGACATTCCATGTGGCTTTTCCAGGCAATGAAGTTTGAACCATCAAACCTTGGATTGTCCTTCTTGTAGGTTGACATTCTAGATCTCCTCAAGCAAATAAACTTCTTCTAGAGGAACTTAGCTCTGATACCAATCATTGGATTTAGGACAGACAACTGAGAGGGGGGGTGAATCGGTTGTTACCAAAAACTTGTTCTTTATTTACTTTAAGCCTTCTTATATTTCAACAGCATATCAAAGATTCAATCATGGAAGCATAATGCAATAATTCATGAGCAAAAACAATTTCAACACATATAACACCAAGATTTTGACGTTGAAAACCTGGTTAAGGGAAAAACCACGAGGTGACTAACCCAAGATTGTAATCTCTGTTAGAATAATAAAGATGAATAAAATGACACTTCCTAGTTAGGGCTCACTGCCCGAGCACACTGCTCACAAGAGGCCGACTGCCTACAGGAGACACACTGTCTACAAAAGAATATAAGTATTACATACTTGAACTAGAGATAAGCATCTTCACTATGCTTGAGTCAGTTCCATTTAAGCTCAACACCTCTTCTCTGCTTCTCGCTCCTCTTCACAACTATCTTCTTATTATCACCACAAGGATGCATTTGAATGACTTTGCAACTCTTATTTATACATGACATTGACTTTGGAATGATCATCAAAGTTGGCACAACATACACTTATTTTATTATAGAGCAATTACGAAAATAAAACTTGACTTATTACACAAACTTCATGCACATTACAGCACTATCAGCCACACATGACTAGGACTTCAATATTCTTCGAGGAACATGCTATGCTTTGGAAAACATCTTCAAGATCATCCGCACCATGCGCAAATCATCCGGTTGGCTAAGACTAGGAGGAACACCATCACTCAAAGGTAAGTCTTCAATTATGAGCTCAATCTTCAATGCGGATCGCCAACACAAACTAGACACAATCTAGAGACCCCCACAAGCTTGTTTGAATCACCAAGAACATCTGCACCACTTCTTCTTACTGTAATCATTCACATCTTCATCTGGAACCTTAAGAACACAGTCACCCATTACTATCACATTAGAAGGATTGCTTGTGGACTGCTAAACCACAAACCAATTGAGTCAATTCACATTAGCCTCCTACATATGCCACCAGATCCGCAGAACATGATATTATATTTTCAGATCTCACCAGACCTATTTGTGTCACTCTGTCACCTCTAAACAGTTGCCAAAACTAGTTTTACTCTCATGGCCATAACTCCGCCATATTTTCATGCAGACCTCTCAAATCTTGACTGGATCATCTTCAAACACATATCTACAAACCCTTTGATGTGCATTCTCTGATCTTCATCTAGCTAGGATCTTCATTTCATAGAGCTTCACTATCTTCACTGATCTTCTTTGTTTCTAATAGGACTAATTTTCTCAATATCCTCAGCACACAACTTATCCAATCCTTGACATCAATGCAACAGGAGTATGTTGACATCAATGACAAGACCGGTTAGGCCCATACTTACAACAGGGCTTTGATCATGTTTGTTGATCATGCTTAAGGCAAGACTACAAGTACTGTTGTAGTCTTTTGAAGTTTAGATGTTTTTTCTTTATGTTGCCTTGTTAATGCATGATGTGAATTATCAAGAAGGATGCCATAATATAATATGATTATGATCCTTGATATCATCAAATCATATTGTATTGGTACCTCATGTGGAGCCATATCCAGACTTTGTGTGATTGTTGCCTTGTAAGGATATTCTGATTGTTGTTATATTGATTATGTTGTAATGCATATTTTGGTGTATGGAGTTGATTGTGGCAATGTTAGTAAATGTTGGTATGAAAGTGGACCCTCCTTATCTGTGTGGTACTTCACTGGCATGAATACTAGGTGCCTAATTTTATGCTCTTCATGAGGCATGTGTTTATGACGTGATCTTGTGAACTCTAGGTCTTGTGGCATCCCTAGTGAGGTTGAGTATATCTATGCCTTCCTATCCCTATTGCCTTTATTCTTCTGTTTGGGCCTTGTGACTATCTCCGAGCATAGTGGGGTGATCTCTTGTGAGTCCACATGGTTGGGAGGCGTTGCCACTAGGGACTAGTGTACAAGTTTTGGAGCACTAGTTGGAGATGTTCTCTCTTGTACTTATTCTATCTGTTGTTGTATCTTATCCATGGCTATACCATTGTACTTATGTATATTCCTTTATTTAATTTTGTACTCTCTTAAGAGAGAAGATGTAATCATGCAAGTTAATGAGAAGAAATGAGATGTTTCCTATTTGGTTTACGGATTCCAGTGTGGGTATCGGATCTGCTTGTACTATGATGCTTTTGGATTTATGTTTATAATCTGGAATGTGTTATAGAAACATTTGGGTTGGTGTTTAAAATGAACGTAGTTTATTAATATTTCTTTGGAGCGTGATTTAGTCCTCTCCTGTGGGTTGTTCATTCAACCATACTTGGCCATGTATGTTGTCGATCTTTTGAATCAGCAACCATATCTGTGTATGTTATCCATTTATGTCAAAAAAAAAATTTCTTTCCCTCTTTTGGCCCTTACCCTTTGGGATTGTAGGGTGGGATGTTACATCTGGTATTAGAGCCAAGTTCACACACTGGGAGCTCTGGTGTACTTGAGTCTTCCATGTTTTGCTGTGTTTAGCGTGTGTGGCGTGAGCTTATTATATTGTTGATTTTTATAGTCTTGATTTCTTTCATGCCTTAGCATGGCATTAGTGGGTTAAGTTACAACCCCCTTTCTTAGAAATTGTGGAGGAAATAGCCTCCTTGGCCTTACCTTACTCAATGGGACTAGAGTGTTGACCTTGGTTGAGAGTCTCCCATGGTTAAGAGTGATCACTCTCCCATGTCATAAGACAAGGGTAGGAATGTTCTGCCTTGTGTATTGTGAGTTGAAGGCAACTTGGGTTGCCTAATTACCCTTGCTTGGATATGCTCTTCTTGTGTCTTCCTTTATGTTGCTAGTGAATGAAATGACCCTAATTAGACATGAATTGCTCTTGTAATTCCTTTTTGTATTATAGATGTAAAGGATGGTAGGATGTAGTTGTTTGCAGATGTGGATAGATTAGTTTGATTGCTCCATACTCTCTTGTAAGTGTCGGATGATTGCTAATCTTTCTTATAACCTCTTAATGTGCTTTAGTTGTTACAATTTGTCATCCTTGATAACATATTGAAGTCATTAGAATACTAATGGTGCCTTAAACTTTCCCTTAGTAGAATTTGCATGTTTGTATAATTAATATGGGATGGCATGTAATGTCTTGACTTGAAATGAAATCTATCTTTCTCTCCTCTTCTTAGTTGTCAATAGTTGACAAGATGTTAGAATATTGGCATATGGATTTAATTAGTATGTTAGAATTGCAATAAGTAAATGATCTAGTGAGATAGGAATGAAGAGGACCTTATGTTGTTATGGTTATGTATTGAAAGTGATCATATGTTAATTAGTGCCTCCTTCTTTAATGAACTTGAATGAGGACGGTAATTGCTTAGTTGATATATCTTGTTGATGAAATTTGATCTTTTCAATTGCATTATGTGTTATTATGAGATGAGAGTGCAATGGGTGTAAAATGAGATGTATATCATTATGTGAATATAGAAGTGACTGTAATAATGATTGTGAAAAATATTACTTATGTTTATGCATTGATATAAAAGTGATAGTGATGATGCTATGCATGTTCATACACTATTGTGTTATGTTGATAGAATTGCAAAGTGAATTTATGATGTTGCAGGTAATGAGTTGCCCTTGTGAAAAGAGGAAAATTGGTATGGCTATTTGGGAATACCTATTGTTTGGTTAAGTTGTGTATCTTGTATTATGTTGCATAGTCATATGTGGACTATGGTTATGCCTGGGTAAGTGAAATTGTGATTGTATTCCATGTGATGAGAGCCTCCATTGATGTATTCCTGTTGAGTGTTGTGATTGACCAGTGCTTGAGATGTGTGCCCATGGGATGGTGATACTGTGCACCCATCCATGGAGGATATGTATGGATTATGTGTATGGGAGAAAATCATCCCATCTATGTGTTTTCTTGTTGTCACCCTATTGACTGCCAACTTGAGGGTTTTTGATAGGTCAATATGTGGAGGGTAGTAGCAACAACAAATTTCATTGGGAGGGAATTGCACGGCATACGTATAATGGCGGCATGAAATGGCAGCAATCATTTCAACCTCCCAGGGAAGTACTCAATACTTCCCCTTATTAATGGACCAGATACTTGGTTCATACAATGTTACCCTAATCTGCACAGTTCTTGAGGATGATATTAGTTTATGGTATGAGCACCTGTGATAGCTATGATCTTACCCTGATGTGATTGTTTTAGATATGATGCCACCCCCCACTGGTGTTCCGGCACAGTGCTGGTGAGGATGTCATTTTGGTGATGTTAGCGAGCCAAGCTCGAGGACACAATGCCACGTACCTAGATGTGTGAAGGAGTAGTATATATGCTGTGTTCCTACTTGTGCTGAGAGGAGTGGTTGCTCACACAGAGTAGAGGGTTCACTCAAGAGAGTCTCGATTCTGATCGGTTGGTATGCGAGTGGAACCTAGCCATGTGCACCTCTGGCTCGATGTGTTACTGCATGTGTTTTCTCCGTGGGTACACACTATGTGGGATGTTCCTCTGAGTAGGACATTGCCATGCGGTATACGGCCATTGCGTGCTTTCTCCGCTTGGCATATACCATGTGCGATCGTACCACATGAGGTATGTGACCTGGGTGGCCGACACAATATCTTTCCATGTGAGGGTTGCGTGAGTAGGCCGCACCCACATGAAGGATTGTTCAGACAGTCACGCTTATTTCCCTCCTTCCTCGTGTGGTGACTAGTGATAGTCACGTGGTGTTGTAATGTGTCTATTTCAAAGATTGTGAATCTTCCTTTCGATTATTGGTGATTTTTATTTTTCTTGTGCGGACCAACACTTTGGTTTATCTTGCTTGTATTGATTTAGCCACGGATGATTTTCTTGTCATGTAACTCTTTGTTGTTACATTTGATTTATTATTGAAATTATGCACATTTTTCTTACTTTATTGTTGGAATTGAGATTTACCCTTCTTTGTTTATATCCTTGGTGGCTGAACTAATTGACTTTTCTATTTTCAAATGTTGGTCTTGTGTTGTGATGTGATTCCTCATCGGGTATGGTGAGATCCACCCGTTTGAGTGTATATGAGGAAGCAGACGCAGGGAAACCCTTAAGGATGGGGGTATGTTTGAGATGTTCTAAGCTCTAATTCACTACCTTCCTATTGTTTGACTATCTCTTGAAGGATAAAACCCTTACACAAACAAGAGATATGTCATTGTGGCTTGTATGGATGGCTCACTAGGTGGGTCAATGCCATCAAGACATATGGTTATGGATATTGGACATGGTTATTGGTTATGGACTCATGGATATGTTGGATACGCATGGTACTATGACATCAATGTGAACCCCTATGTAGCCTTGTGATGTGATTGAGTATGTATGTATATGTAGGTGGTACAATTGTCATGTATGAAGTTGCATATTAAAACATAGAAGAGAACAAGAATTGCATCATTATTCCTTGAAATGTGACAAGCTATTGCATTATATGTAAAGAGATGTCATGCATGTTATGAAAGTGGAGGTTGTAAATCTTGTAAATGTACATATATGTGTGTTTGTTAACTCCATCTTATAGATAGATGCATATGAAAAGTTAGAGAATTGAAAATGTTATGTCTTGAAAGTGCAATTTCTGCAAATTATGAGAAAACTATGTGATTCATTCTAGTGTATATGTACAAATTGATGGTTGTTGCTTTTCCTTGATGGATTCTAATATTATTATGATGTTGACATGGTTGGTTGTCATGCTGGATTACATGCTTATTGTTGCTTCAGCTATGATGTATGTTATATGCACATGTGCTTTGACGTGTGATCAAAGTGATGTAGGTATTGGGTATCGACTCCGCTTGGACTCACAGGCCTGAGCGTACTCTTATTATCCCTAATGGTGGTTATTGGAGATAGTCACAGGCCATGTTCCCTACCCTAGCCACTATACCCTACTAGTGCAGTGTTCCCGTGTTGTTGTCTTATCATCTGGTTACCTAACAGTAATGTCTGGATTGCCCCTTTTGGTCATGTGTAGTTTGCCAGTGTGGTGGTTGAGGCTTTTCTCCTTGGTTTCCTTGGTATCATTCTTTATTTTGATTGGAGAAAATTGTTTTATGCTAATGTATATTTTGTAGGAATGAGTGCCTTGCCTATTTCTTACCCATGTTCTAGGACTAATTGCATGTATTTGTGCATGTGATAATTTGATTTTATAATTGTATCAAGTTTAATGGCCTAGTGTGTGCTTTGGCTACATCTTAGCATTTGCAGGCTTCCAGGAGTAAGCCTAGTCCTAGGGGGTAGGATGTAACAACCCTCCCTTTTCCATATGATGGTTTTTTTAAAAAAAAGGTTGGTAAATGTTTAATGCTACAACCATAAATATCTTTGGGGCAGCTGATCGAATTAATGGGATGTGGAAAATTGGGCTTGGGTGGCATGTAGGAGAGAGTTGACTTGGTATGGTCTTTTCTTTTTCCTCTCGGTGGTGAACCCTAGACATTACTCAGATTTAAGGTGTGGTTAAGAAGAGAAAAAAATGAAACCCTAAGGGAATCCTCTGTTTTTAAAGCCACGACTCTAATGGTAGTGGCGATATCCCCTCCTGCAGTAGGCATCAGTTACAATATTGGCAATGGAGTGGTAAACATGGATTTGGTGAGAAATGGCAGTAGTACATCCTTCCCTAAGGGGGGCTTTTCCTCTACATCAAAATGCTTCTCTTGGAGGGGAACAATGCATGTTGCTTCTTCTACATTGAGAAGGATGATTGGGTCCCCTATCTGCATGGTGGCAGCTAACCCATTCACCATAGCTGACCCCCTCTCTTGATTTTCAGACTGAGGTTTCACCAAAGAAAAGATCACTCTTGGTGGCAAAGGTTTGAGAATTTGACCTTACGCCTGCCAATTTAGCATTTGCTTAAAAGTTTCTAAAGCCTTTTTAACAGATCCATTTTGAGCATATCTACGATCATTGTTGTCCATAATGTTTATATTCTTTTAGTCATTTTGTGAACAGTTCATGTGCTTTGTTTGTGCGTCACAGTCTTCATACATGTCTACTAGAGCATTTCCAATTAAAATATTTGATAAAAGTTCCCCTTCCGTTATGCTCTGTTAGACGTCCATACCATGTTCCATATCTCCCAACTAGATGTAGGCAGTGAGAATACTGACAATGGTTGTGGAACCTAGATTTACCTCTACCAATCTCATTGCTTGGAAGTTTCTTAAGCCTTTTTAACAAATCCATTTTGTGTATGTCCTGCAATTGTTGTATTGCATGAGATCACATTTCATTGAGTCATTTTGTCAAACAACTCACGTGCTTTGTCTCTACTGCCACATCTTGGCGCAAGCAGTGTGGATGCTGGTAAAGGTTATGAATTGGGCTTTACACTTACCATTAGCATTTGTTTGATAGTTTCTAAACACTATTCAACAAATCTATTATGTACATACCCTGCAACTTCTGTAGTCCATGAGACTGAATTCTCTGAGGCATTCTGTCAAACAGATCGTGCCTTGTCTATGCCTCCGCCTTTTGCATACATGTTCACCAGAGCATTTTTAGCTATTATATTTGACAAAACTAAATAGAGAAGTTATGCACAACCTGCTCCTAAATGAGTCAAATTGCAATTAATTCTCTTATGGTTTATATTGTGTGAATAAGAGGTGAAGTTCCTTGTAGTTGCCTAACACCTCATATGATGGACAAAGTGGGCTCTACTAACCTACAAAGATTTATTTAGTTTCATGTTTATTGATTATTGTTATAAAAAAATTCACACATAGTTGTATATGGTCATTTTGGTGATGGAACTCATATACCCAACTTTATACTATTTTAAATTGAAGGCCTCCTTGCTTCTGATTGTATACTATTATGATCGTTGGTAAGGATCCTTTTTACATGACTACTGGTTGCTATTAATGTTGTAGGTAGTTTGAACCACTTGAAATCTTTAGCAACTAGAGTACAACATATACATGATACCAATGATAACTAAATCTGAGGACTTGATAATGGACCTTGTGAGATATTAGTGACTGGAATTAATATACTTATGGTTGAATATTAAAATGGTCTAGATGGGACAACATTATCGTTGATTTTGCAAGTGTTCCCATTGATAATTGTGCCTTAGATTGTATTGATAGCGATGTCAAGGTTAATCTTGAGATTCAACTTTAAAATTATGCATAGACTTATAAGTATTTAAGTGGAATCCAATGATCCATGGTAAGTCTTGGTTGACCTCAATGTAAGGGGTTGATTTGCAAGCATATAGTCGTTATATGAAATCACTTACTGAAGACCATTAAGGTCAGACTTAGTACAAATGGAAAGTGCAAACATTATCTTGTCTATAAACTAGACTATTATAAGAATATGGGTTTGCACCACAAGATAAATGAATCAGAAGGTTGAAAATAGATTTACTATTAATATGATTGAGTACACATCGTCATACGATGATCTACTGGTTATAGTGTTGTCGGTTGTCTTGAGTACAACTTGGGCTTTAATCATGTGTGTTGATCATGCTTAAGGCAAGATTACAAGTACTGTTGTAGTCTTTCAAAGTTTAGATGTTTTTTCTTTATGTTGCCTTGTTAATGCATGATGTGAATTGTCAAGAAGGATGTCATAATATAATATGATTATGATACTTGATATCATCAAATCATATTGTATTGGTACGTCACATGGAGCCATATCCAGACTTTATGTGATTGTTGCCTTGTAAGGATATTCTGATTGTTGTTATATTGATTATGTTGTAATGCATATTTTGGTGTATGTAGTTGATTGTGGCAATGTTAGCAAATGTTGGTATGAAAGTGGACCCTCCTTATTCGTGTGGTACTTCACTGGCATGAATACCAGGTGCCTAATTTTATGCTCTCCATGAGGCATGTGTTTATGACGTGATCATGTGAACTCTGGGTCTTGTGGCATCCCTAGTGAGGTTGAGTATATCTATGCCTTCCTGTCCCTATTGGCTTTATTCTTCTGTTTGGGCCTTTAGCCTATCTTTGAGCATGGTGGGGTGGTCTCTTGTCAGTCCACATGGTTGGGAGGCGTTACCACCGCCATTGGGGACTGGTGTACAGGTTTTGGTGCACTAATTGGAGATGTTCTCTCTTTTACTTATTCTATCTGTTGTTGTATCTTATCCATGGCTATACCATTGTACTTATGTATATTCCTTTATGTAATTTTGTACACTCTTAAGAGAGAAGATGTAATCATGCAAGTTAATGAGAAGAAATGAGATGTTTCCTATTTGGTTTACGGATTCCGGTGTGGGTATTGGATCCACTTGTACTATGATGCTTTTGGATTCATGTTTATAATCTAGAATGTGTTATAGGAACATTTGGGTTGGTGTTTAAAACGAACGCAGTTTATTAATATTTCTTTGGAGAATGATTTAGTCTTCTCCTGTGGGTTGTTCATTCGGCCATACTTGGCCATGTATGTTGTCGATCTTTCAAATTAGCAACCATATCTATGTATGTTATCCATTTATGTCAAAAAAATTATTCTTGCCCTCTTTTGGCCCTTACCCTTCGGGGTTGTAGGGCGGGATGTTACAGTAGCAAACACTATATTTAAGGTCATTGGTTCCAAAATCTTCACCGATGGCCACATGCATGATGGGGTTCTCTATGAGGAATTCCTGATAACCTTAGTACTTATTCTGAGAAAGAAGAATAGTGTGAAGGTAATGGCTTCCAGCTACATTAGAGACGATATGTACCAAGCCGCTTCTATTGCGATTTCCAATTTCAACAAGAATCCCAAATATGGGTCTATGGCTAGAATCTTTGATGTTGTCACTGTTAACCAGGAGAACAGTGTCATGGGACAAGCTCTGGCAGTGTTTAATAAAGGTATCCACAAACACAACATGTAGAACTTTGCCTATATTATTGGCCAATACAGAGATTTGCTATTTGCTCCATAGTTGGAGTGCGTTATGGAAGTGTCAAAGGGAATGATCACCCTCTGGCGTATCTAAATATTGTTCTTATATGTAACCACTGAGTGGTCTAATTGTTCCTACTATTTTCACTATTATAATATAATAGCCTAGCTGTCATACTAATAGCTACTTATCCATCAAAAAATAATAATTAATTATATATCAAATATTAATATATATTTTTAAGATTGATTTTAATTTATTTATTGTAATTAGCTATGAATAATTACTTATAGTTAAAAATCAAAACTATATTACTATGTTGAATCAAAGATTATTTTAATATATAGTTAACAATAATATATAGATATAATATTAATTGTAATTAACTATGAATAATTAATTAAATGTATTAATATATATTAATATATATTGTATAATATAGATTGATTTTAATTTATTGATATTTAATGTATTTATTTTAATTAACTGTGAATAATTAATTATAGTTTGATATCAGAACTATATTAGAATGTTGAATCATAGATTATTTTAATATTATTTAATATATAGTTAACTAGGTAGTATATAGATATAATATTAATTAACTTATATTAATTATCTTCTCATTCCCAATACTTTGTTTAAATTTTTTTCTCATAGTATACTAAAATAGTCTATTAGTATTTTATAAAATTTAATATATTGAAATTTAATATTTTAAAATATTTAATTTATATCTTTAATTATTAATATATTTAATATACACAATTTAATATATTTACTAATGTTTATTTATTTTTATAATTTTATGTTTTTATCTTTATATTTAAAAAATTTACAAATTTATATTAGTCAAACTCGAACACGTACTCAAACTTTTTGACATAGGTAAAACAATGCAGATTTTTTTTAAAGAGCGCCGATAGCTAGGAACTAGCTGACGCTACTTACCACCTATACTTCTTCCCCATTCACTACCACAGATACAATCTTCTCACGTAAAGACACTTTTACTATGCCCACTATCTATATCCTTTAATAAAAACACTAAATACTTGATTCAAATTTCAAATTATCTAGTTGATGGATCCCATTTTTTAACAAAACTCTAGGATATGTCAAAACAAGTCTAAAACTACGAAGCCAACTATATATAGAATTATGAAATATATAAAATATATCTTAAATTAAATGTTTAAATAGACCAAAAAGACTTTGGTAACATCTTATAAGTAAGGAATCTAAGAGAACAAAATATAAACTCAAAAACTAATGTATTGATGGCACGGGCTCACCCAGAACTATATAACTTGTTGACTTATTCAATTCAATACTATCTTTAATCTCCACTCACATAAAGGTTCTACAAACAGTCTTTATTACTCTTGAAAACAGAGGTTTTCCAAAGGAATAGAGCAGTCCCCAAACAACACACAAAAATAGTCTTACTGTAGTATGTATTGAGTGGAAATATAACAAAATAGTGAGAGAGTCTCATACCACCAATCAAATACAATCTAGAATAGTAACATAAAACCAATCAACCATAAGCAATACAAGAACAACAACAGATTCTTAGTTTCAAAATCAATGACTTATATTGTTTGAAACAACATACAAAATGACTACCTCCTTATGACATCATGGACAACATCAATACACACACAAGTTTAGAAAAGAATGTATATAGTTTTCATCTCATCATATATTCCTCATGATGGTCATCCCTTGCCACAAGTTACTTCTTTGCTACCTACATCCTAGACTCATTCTTGATCACTTTATTTATTCTCTTTTAGCAATGAAACGTTTTATTTTTGCAACCCAACTTCCTCTTTTCAGAGTTTTGACTATACAAAGCCTAAAACCTTCTCAAGAATCCTAGAATGATCTTTGAAGTTCTGTATTTACTTCTCTATATTACTAGAAACACAGACCTGCATGCATTCTAATCCCATTTTGGGATTGTTCCTTCACTTACTACGTTTCTCTTTTTCCTGTCACACTCCTAGAACAACCAATGGCATCTATATTACAGATCTTTCTACTCTTTTTCTATCTATTACCAAGCCTTTCTTTCTCCCTCAAATCCCCCTCTGGCGTTGTTCAAAACCTGTAGAAAATGATAAAAATATGACAAAGAAAGGGACCGGTTTCATCCCAAACTGAACTGAATCTCCCTTGATTGTTACAACTGTTCCATGCCAAGAAAGCCCATGGAAAAACTAACTCCATAAAATCCCTAACTGCCTCGTCTATCTATGGAGCTCAGTGGAAGTGGGATGAAAATTCCTAGTTTTTTTTGTTACCTAAAATGCTTCAATATACACAACTTCCACCTTTTACCTTGGTGGACACTTTGTAATCTTTGCACAAGGTAGCTTAGCCAAGGGAAAAAACCATTCCATCATTTCAAATTTCAAATTTGACTTTTCGGTAGAAAACTGTATGACAAGCCTCAAAGGCGACATGAACTCCAAATGAAACCACACAACACTAAAACAAGACAATGAAACTTCAAAACGGAGAAAAATGGATCAATGCTCCTACATTAGGCTCCCTAAGAGACAAAAGAAAGCATGTGCTCTTGCACATGAGGTCATCATCAGAATTATACCTCTCGGTTCTTTTTCTTCTGCTTCTTCCAACATCATTCTAGAACAAGTATCATCCTTCTCTAGCATCGTTGCACACCTTCTGTCTTTACACTCATGGATTTAGAACCATAATTTACTATACTCCTCCAATGTCTTCTTGCCCAATCATTGATAGAAATGAATTTATGGAAATTAAATATTTCCATATCTTTAAACTCATTCACCCTGTCCATTTGTCTTTCAGCTGCATCAAAATCTTTCATAGATTTATATAAATCTACACTTACTATTTCATGTTCGTTGTCACATTCTACAACTTCATCAGTCATTGTTCCAACCTCTCTCCTTTGAAGGCCAACATCTTCCTCAGTAAACCATCTTGGACTCCACCATTCACAACACAACCTTTATTAAAATTTGCATATACAATTTCATACTTTTCCTCTTTTGCTGCAATAACTTCTTGATCATTAGTTGCAACCCTCCTCTTTGTATCCTTTGTTGTCCCATTTGTCTTCCTATCTTCACTATAAAGTTTCTCCATCCATTCCTTGTCTCTTGCTAAAAAGTGATCCACTTCATTTTCATCTACATCTTCTTTTTCCTCTTCAGTTTTTAGGTCTTCAACATGCCATGCTTTCGCTTCCCACTCTTGCTTTCTATTATTCTTATCCAATTCCTTCTTATATTTATGCATTCTGATTTTCTTGTATTTCTTTTGTTTGTTTTCCTTTTTCTTCTTGTATCTACTCCTCATGCTTTTCCAATCTTCCACCTTGTATGTGGTCTCCTCGAGTTTTTCCCAAGCTCCTCCAGAAAGTGTGTCACTCTTCTTCTTTGATTTTTACTCATCTTCATCATCTATTTCCTTCTTGATAGATTCTCCTACATGTTCCTGACCAGCATGTTCCTTTCCATATTCTATTTTCTTTTTTCATTTTCTATGCTTCAGGTTCTACTGTCATATCAACTTCTTCTCGTTTCTTATATTCCTCTTTATCATGTCTTATAACACCACTTTTTTTTCCATTGTCCTACCCTTAACCTTCCACACTTTATTTCTCATAGCTGTGAGATGATGTTTGTTCATTTTTGCACTTGTTCTCCATAAGATAAGGTCTGATTTCTGCCTTAAAACATTTTCTTTATGCTTCCACTCATGACAATTTACACTATGTTCTTGGTTCTTGAACTCTTTCATGACTTCTTTCTTTTGTACTAGTTTGTTGTCATAAACTTCCTCATATGCACCCTCTTGCTTACACTTTGTATGCTGCTACTCAACAATTGGTTTCTTTTTCCAACTTGGCACCTTGTATCCATGATACTTGACAAGATTTCTCTTCTCCCTATTAACTTACATTTTTACATTTGTATTTCCACATGCATGATTAAAATTAACATTTATACCTCCATATACTTGTGCACTACTCTGTTGTTTGGATATTCCCTCATCCTTGACTTCTTTGCTTGCCAACTCTTCCCCTTCATGGGTTTCCTTTCCTTCTTCTGCAATGTTTCCTAATTCATCATGAAATTCTAAAGCATCCTCTACATCTTTACTGTCATTCAGTAAAATCTCAACACCATTCTTATCTTCATGTTTAAGTACTTTGCAATGTACCTTTTCTTGATGGATTGCTACAAATTGTCCTTGTATATGGGTTAAAGCAAAAAGTTGAGTATACATTTCATGGAAGTCTCCCGTGGATGAAAAATGCCACCTGGAACAGGTACCCGCTTTGAAAAAAATGAGTACTCGTTTAGGATCGGGCACCCGAAGCAAAATGGGTACTCGTTTTCAAAAAGTTTTTTTTTTTTTTTTTTAAATGTCGATGGCTATTTTTTTTATTTTTTAGAAATGGGTACCTATTTCTAAAATTTTGAAATTTCAAACCCACCAATTTGCATTGGTTTTAGGCTTGGAAACCCAAGCCTTAGCTTTGGATCTGCAACTAGGAGACCATGAAAACAACAAGAGAAAACACTAGTTTCACCACTATGGCTGATGACTTTTTTTTCAGAATATTTTAACAAAATTAAAACCCATTATATATATGAAAGTCTAGTTTTCAAATATGTAATTTTTTCTACTATTGAACATAATTTTCTATTTATTATTTATTTTTCAAACAAACTAACTCATAAACTTGAAATAACATAGGTTACCATTTTTTTAATAACTTTTGATTTTGAAAGTTTCTTGAAAAAGAAATCATGTCTAACCAAACTAGACATCATTCTCTACATGATAAATTTTTTTTTTTGGTGAACTGATTAGTTTAGCTCAAATTATGTTGGCCGTACATGAGGGGTTTTAAAAAACACTAATTAGGGCCATTAAAAAATTAATAAAAAAAATATATTTATCAAAAAATTACAAAAAGATCTTGACCAAAATTCAACATGTTGAGAATCTTTCCACAAAAGGAATTAGAAAAATACATTAATTTAGGTCAAATTATGTTGGTCGTACACATGCATGCTTTTGCAAAAAACAGGGGACTTTTAAAAAGCCACTTTTGTACATCCAATAAAAAACCAACTTGCATCATCTGACTATTAGCAAAAATTACATATTTAAAAACTAGAAACAAAATCCTACATTTCTTATTTTTACATCATCTTAATATTTTATGTGCAAGTGCTTCAAATTGTCACTCCAAGTACGATAAAATTTGAAAAATAGGAAAAACACTTCCACTTTTTGGCCAAAAAGTGAACTCATCTTCTTGCACTTACCCATACCTTCTTCATAAACTATTGCAACTTGTTTCCACTTTCTTTCACCTTCATCTCCATCTACGGGTGCTTTACTTTCCCCTTCTATCATTAATTCCAAGGTCTCATCCTTGATCCCTCCTATGAAGTTTCTCATACCTGCATACACATATTCAAATGCAACATTATCAAATAAAACAAGAGACCAAAATGTCTCCATGAATGCCTCCTTCATGGACATTCTCCTCTTTTCTTTACTTTTCCCTTTGAGTGTTGCTTTTTGTACTACTTCTCCTCTCCATTCTTTCTTTTGTTTCGTTATATTCTCCTCAATAAGAACTTTCTTCACCTCTTCTGATGCACATTGCTCACTTGGCAACTCTGTGCTATCCAAACCTCTTTCATCTTCCCTTTTCAAGGCAACAATATTCTTCCATCTTCTTTTCTTAACAATCATCTTCATAGGCCACTTCAACTTCTTTTTCAATGGCCAACACCATCCATATTATTGGCTTCTTTCCTCAAGCCACTTTTTACACTTCTCTAAATCTCTTCTCAACTTTGCTATTTATTTATCCCACTCTGAATTTTGCTTCTTCACATTCATGTTGTCTTTCTTCCCGAGGCTTTCTTTTATGGAATACTACTGCATCTTTTTATCTTTCTTCTTGGCTTCTCGATAGCTCACCTAGGGCTTCTCTCATTTTCCTCTGCCTAATCTTTTGGTACCTAGGTTCTTCTTTTCAAACTGTCAAAATTCCATCCACATACTTATGCAAAATCATATAACCCACTTCTCCTTCCAAATCTTTTAGACTCTCCCAAATATTTTAGGATCTCCCAAATCTTTTAGGCTTTGATACCAAAATGATGGCATGGGCTCACCCAGAACTGTATAGCTTGTTGACTTAGCCAATTCAATAATAGCTTTAATCTCCACTCACATAAAGTTTCTGCAAACAGTCTTTATTACTCTTGAAAATAGAGGGTTTCTAAAGGAACAGAGTATTCCTCAAACAACACACTAGAATAGTCTTATTGTAGTACGTATTGAGTGGAAATATAACAAAATAGTGAGAGGATCTCATACCACTGATCAAATACAATCTAGCATAGGAACATAAAACCAATCAACCATAAGCAATGCAAGAGCAACAACAAATTCTTAGTTCCAAAATCAATGACTTATATTGTTTGAAACAACATACAAAATGACTACCTCCTTATGACATGTGGACAACATCAATACAAACACAAGTTTAGAAAAGAATGTATATAGTTTGCATCTCATCATATATTCCCCTTCCTCATGATGGTCATCTGTCCCCACAAGTTACTTCTTTGCTAACTGCATCCCAGACTTGTTCTTGATCGCTTTGTTTATTCTCTGTCAGCAATAAAACATTTTATTTCTGCAACCCAACTTCCTCTTTCCAGAGTTTCGACTATCCAAAGCCTAAAACCTTCTCAAGAATCTTGGAACGGTCTTCAAAGTTCTGTATTTACTTAGAGTATTACCAGAAATATAGACCTACATACGTTCTAATCGTATTTTGGGACTATTCCTTCACTTACTACGTTTCCCTTTTTCCTGTCACACTCCTAGAACAACCAATGGCATCTATATTACAGATCTTTCTACTCTTTTTCTGTCTATTTCCAGGCCTTTCTTTCTCCCTCAAATCCCCCTCTGGCGCCATTCACTATAGAAAATGATAAAAACACCACAAAGAAAGGGACCAGTTTCATCCCAAACTGAATCTCCCCTGATTGTTACAATTGTTCCATGCCAAGAAATCCCGTGGAAAAACTAATTCCATAAAATCCCTAACTGCCTCATCTATGTGTGGAGGTCGGTGGAAGTGGGATGAAAATTCCTAGTTTTTTTTTGTTACCTAAAATGCTTCAATATACACAATTTCCACCTTTTTCCTTGGTGGACACTTTGTAAGATTTGCATAAGGTAGCTTAGCCAAGGGAAAAAATTGTTCCATCATTTCAAATTTCAAACGTGACTTTTCAGCAGAAAACTATATGACAAGCCTCAAAGGTGACAGGAACTCCAAACGAAACCACACAACACTAAAACAAGACAATGAAACTTCAAAACGGAGAAAAATGAACCGATGCTCCTGCATCATGTATACTAATTGAATTTTATTTTATATTTATATTTATTAATGTATAAAGTTGGTTTCCACATGTATAGTAGAAAAATTTCCTATTGTGTACATATTTAACAGAAATGTTTTTTTGTTTTTGAATTTTCCTATTCATGTTTTAAAACTATTTACATCACT
This sequence comes from Cunninghamia lanceolata, assembly GCA_027924645.1. Classification (NCBI taxonomy): domain Eukaryota; kingdom Viridiplantae; phylum Streptophyta; class Pinopsida; order Cupressales; family Cupressaceae; genus Cunninghamia; species Cunninghamia lanceolata. The sequence continues at coordinate 1,842,635 of BSBN01001336.1, forward strand.
AAATATATGTTGAATAATGGTAGTTTTACGGTTAAAACTGAGATATTGATACACCCTATCAACTATTTTGTTGCGCATAAATTCAGTGCGATTACTAGTACTATTTTTTTGTTGGTTGTTGTTCGATTTAGGGTTAGTTAGAGACTAATTTTGATTGTTCTTTAATTAGTAAGTGCTTCTTAGGTATCAAACATTGTATCAAGTTTCAATTTTTTATGTGTCCATGTATTGTAAATCTTTGATATATAAATTCTTTTGATGATTTAGGTTTCTCCTAGAGTCTAATATTTGTTTTAGGAAACTCGTATTATTTTTTTATATCAAATTTGTTGGTCTAGGGTTATAGTCAATTAGTTTACTTTAGTAAAAGTTGTAATTGCCTCTGAGTTTTCTCAAGATAACTTGTTGATGTAATATATGGAACATGTGTTTTGATTCATGGATCTTTAAAGTATGCCCTATCTCGATTTATAATATGTCTTCTAGTCTGCATTATGCAAGAATACAACAAATCTTATGTGAGTCTTGTGCATTCCTAGTTTACCTTTTTCCATTGAAATACATTTAGTCTTAGGGAATACGGTTGCATGCTTGTCTATCATGGGGTTGGAATCTTGATTTGGATACTTAGTTTGTATGAAGGCACCAATTCTCATGCAGCCAAATCTCCCACCATACCACTCTTGAAACTTTCAAAGAAAACATCTCACCCATTTTATTTTATTTTCTTCTACTATTAGCTTATATAATCTAGTATATTTGATTTGTGTAAATATGAGAGTCAACTATCTGATAAACTTGCGAAGGATTATGTATTGTTGTTTTTCAAGTGTGAAGTACGCTGATTAAACTATATAAATCATTAGGAATAAAATCAAAATTCCTTTTTTGTTACACAACATTCGCCATATGTTGAAGGGGGTTCTTAAGTCTTGAATCAACAAGCTTACTTAATGGAGTTTAATGATAAAACTATAGGGGCTTCAAGTGCATAGGGTGGGTTTGTTTTCAAGGCCACATGTGATTATTTTATTTCTCTTTATTTGTCCTTGTTAGTGTGAATAGGGTATATTTCCTAACTAGTCTATTTCCTAGCTAGTTCTCCACTTAGGTCCTTTTTCATTTTATCCCACATTGGTTGTTTTTTTAGTCTCCTAGGTGATATATCCTATATATACTCACCTATTGCTATCATTGTAATCACTCATTATTGTATGCTTTGCATTCCTGTTGAATAGAATATAGTTTACTCTATCATTTGCATTCCTAGGTGATTTCAAAACCAAATCTTACATGATATCAGAGCATGGTTGTGAGTTGTGGGTTAGATTTTAAGAAATCTAGGAGTGCAAATATGTTATATCTTCTGAAGCACATGAGCACACCATCTTCTCTTGCATCCTCAAATGATATGGAGACTCATAAAAGTGTGAAAGAAATACCAGATTTGTTTTAGGGGGTACCTTTTCTAACTTGATACTTGCATGTGCATTATCAAATCTTCTTGGAGTAAATTTGAGCTAACCATTAAGTTGAAAGTAGTGGAGAAAGCCAAATTTTCCTTTCACTTTGTCCCAATTGAACACAGGAGACTAGATCTACAAGGGTTTCAAGATCAAAGTTTTTCTATTAGATTCAATAGGTTTCTCATTTCTGGGGTATTTTGAGGCCAAACAAACCCTGCCATTGTGTCCAAAAGGACCAAGAATGCCTATTTTCATATAAAACTTGTCCAATTTGGACAACATTGCCCTCTAAGGCAAAATTTTTATGGCTTGAGTCATACGGCCTGCCATGCTATACAGAATCTTCATTAAAAATTTAAAAATATTGTGCAAGCCATGCACTATAGAAGCACCATCTAGGCAACAGCCACCATAGCCATGCCACCTGCTTGCACCACCACTTCACTAGCGAGCAGCTCTACACCCCACCATTACCTCTAATGACTAGATCCAATGATGCCATCGGGCCCATGTCTGACCTTTGCCAAAGGAATATCCTAGAGAATATTCTCCATCTAATCCAATATTTTCTAGCTAAAGTAGATTCACACACCAATTGGATGATTTTCAGTTGAAATTAAGTGATTTCAGTGTACAAAGGCAGTTTTTAGCAAATTTGAGTGTGGTTTTGGCATATTTTGGTCAAAAAGAATATTCTAGCAGCATCTTAGAATATTTTGTACCAACATCATGTTGACATCAGCATTCTTCAACCAAATTTGGTACCCCCTCACCATTGTAGCTTTTGATTTTTCAATTCAACTTCAGAGGCCAATAACTTGAGTATAAAACCTCCTTTTTAGTGCATTTTTTTATTTAAGGTACAATTTCATTCTTTTTGCAATGTTATGATCATTTCTTCTCAAGTGATCCTATTTTTTCTAGAAAATTAATTTTATCATCAAATCTAGTAGATAGTCACAATTTTTTTAACTTCAAAGCCTTGTAACTTGTAGTCATGATATTTCCACAGTCCATGATATCAGTGTAAGTTTTTGTCAAAAACTATGTATTGCTTTTTTTGCATTGACGTTTCAGATCACACTTCGTGAGCCATCATTAGGATGAGAAGAAGAGAATGAAAATGAGATATAATTGCAGAGAAGGTTTAATAAAAAGGAGGAGAGAGGGGTTGGGCACAAGTAGCTATTTGACCAGAGAGATACAAACAACTACTTGTGCCCAACCCCTCTCTCCTCCTTTTTATTAAACCTTCTCTGCAATTATATCTCATTTTAATTCTCTTCTTCTCATCTTGATGATGGATCGTGGAGTGTGATCCAAAATGTCAATGCAAACAAAGTAATACACAGTTTTTGCCAGAAACTTACACTGAGCCTTGTAACTTTCACATACGATCTTGAATTTAAGTAATTCTTTTTTTGAAAGGGAATATTTTTTCAATCACTACACATTGGTGCTATTTTTAAGTTTTCATTCTAATCTTAGAATATAATTTTATTATTTGGTCCATTTTAGACATTGTAAAAACTCTAGAAGTAACTCCAACATTGTACACACACTAATCATAAAGTGTCAAATCATATTTTTTGGGGGATTCTTTGATTGAGTGAATTTGTGGGGGGCATCTTGGTGTGTTTTGTGCTTGTGCATGTCTTCTCTTTGAACTATTTATGCTTTGCTTTTCCTTCACAAATGGGTTATTTTAAGTTTCTATTACTAACTCCATAAAACTATAATTCATGGCATCAAAATGCATGGAATGCCTTAATGCAACAATGGTATACTCTATATGTTGAACAAAAGGTAGCTGAACCCAAAGATAATAAGGAAAAGATACAATGAAAGATTGAACATATTAAAGCACTTGGATGTCTTCATTGTTACATTTCCCTTGATCTTATGTTCCATAATGAAGCATGTACAAATCTACATGATGCTTGGGAAAAACTCTTTACGGTAAAACTTAAAATTTTTTATGGTAAAACTGATGAAGTTAGGGGCTATCAGATCAACACTAAATTTATGAGCCTTGATCCAAAATGGTTTGACAACATCCAATATTACATCACAAAGGTCAATGACCTTAGAGCATAATGTAAAGCATGTGGCATTGAGATAAAGGGCATTCAGTTGGTATTTAGTGCCCTTAACAAACTTAGCCCTAAATATGTAGCTTGTTTTTCTAGATTTCACAATCACAGGTTGATTATGGGCTTAGCATATACTATGCCTTTGTTCACATCCTTCTCTGAGATGTTGATGCATGAACAAGGGAAGCTACTTTCCATGGGTCTCTTAAAGCCATCTCAATCTCAGGCTTTATTGGTTGGTCAGCCAAAGGGATAGAAAGAGTCAAGTCAATCTGACAAGAAATAGAAGAGGTCCAAGAAGCCATAGAAAGATCAAGAACAATCCTCATCTACCTCAAAAGCAAACTCTAAATCCTATTTTCTCAAAAGAAGGAAAGGCCAACTTATAACTACTACAAGAAGGTTGGTCATAATGAACATTCATATCATGGGAATCAAATTGATGAGTTGAGGTATCTTTTGAAAAAGAACAACATTAATCTACCCTCCTCTATTGCACAATAATCATCCACTCCTTCAAAATCAAGTAAAGGGAAAGCAACCACACTTGTTGCTTCTACAAATACTTCCAATCAGTGGATTCTTGACTCGAGTACTTCGCACCATATGGGTTTTGATAGAGAATAGTTTTCTCTATTAAAGTCTTTTTTTGTGCCTCGTATTCTTATCAGGGATGATTCTCCAGTGGATGTTATTGGGAAGGGTCCAATCAGTGCTAGTACTAGTACATTTGAGGATGTTCTCTACATACCTAAGTTGTCAGCCAACCTTCTCTCCACCTCCCAGATCACTCATCTCTAGAATAGCATGAAAGTCAAGTTCACTCTAGATTTTATTGTCATCAAGGATCTTGAATATGATACACTCCTCACAGTGGGAAAGGTCAATTGTCATTCACGACTCTATGCTTTCTCTCACTTTGTACCTAACACCCCAATACTACATTTTTCACCCATTCAGATTTGTTGAGTAAACTATGGCATGAGCAGTTTGGTCATCTCAACTACTGCTACCTTCAACAGCTCATCATGCAAGACATGGTCATAGGTCTTCCTTGAATCATTTTTTTAGATGGTGTTTGTTCAAGTTGTGCCTTGGGAAAGCATCCTGAGGATAATTTTGACAAAGGGAAGGCTTGGATGGCTTCAGAAGTCTTTGATTTGGTTCAGAATGACTTGGTGGGTCTCTTTCCATCCTTGTCTTTTAGCAAGGCTCACTATTTTCTCTTTCATTGATGACTATTATAGATAAACATGGGTCTTCTTCCATTGGAAAAAAAGGTGAAGTCTTTAACAGGTTTAAAAAATTCAAGGCTCGTGTTGAGAAATAATCTAGAAAGTGCATTGATAATCAAGATTCTCTATATTGATAATGAAAAAGAATATGTGAACCATTTCTTTTAAAAATTCTATGCTCTTAAAGGGATTAATCTTCAGCATATTGTCACCTACACACCTTAGCAAAATGGTGTTGCATAGAGGAAAAAATAGATCCCTAAAAGAGATGGTTAGCTACATGATCCATGCATGCTCCCTTGCACTTGAGTATTGGGTTGAAGCTATCAACTGTGCTACTCACATCCAGAATAGAGTTACCCATAAGGCATTGAAGGGAATCACTCCCTTTGAAGCCTAGTGCAGGAGGAAACCTGTTATGCGACACTTCAGATTTTTTTGTTCCCCTACATAGGCGCACAATCCTTTAGAGAAGCATTAAGACTTGGAACCTCGGATTCATCCTTGCATCTATCACACCCCATTTTTAGTTATTTATTTGGAACATATTAAGTGTGTAAATTTAATATTTATTACTCTATTTTATACCACATTGTGATGAGAAAATTGGTATTTTATTTATCTTGATAGAATATCTATGATATGAAAGTTGATTATATGTAGTTGATATCTATTTAAATTGTGATTATGGTTTTTCTAATAGACTAACTACTGTCTAGTTAGATACGAGGTGGATGTAGGATAGCCTTTTCTCCACCCATGCATCGAGGTAGAGTATCATCCAAGAGAGGATGATAGATGGTGACAAGTTGATAGTCGAACCAAACTAACCAAGAACCCACACATCTACACAAGTCAGTAATACAACTATATGTTGATGCATAGTAGATGCATAGGAGCATATTAGGTGTTGTCAAAAGATAGTTGCAATAGTTTATTTTATTATTCAATTTAATATTTTAGAGTCAATTATTATTATGATAGCATTATATAGTTATAATTTTGTGTTTCTTACCATAATAAGGGCTAATAATATTTATATGTGTAGTTACACACATAAGCTTAGTGTCATCCACGTTGATCTAATTATTTAATGTGAGTTTTATAACATGATCTTATTTTAAATCTATTATTGATATTGGTGTGCTTATATTTTTATTATATTTCTATTTCATCCTTTGTGTATTGTGACCTCTGCTAGGGATAGGAGTGTGAGGCGCTTATGGCACATTTCCTATAGTGAAGGCTAAAAATAGGTGGTAATAGTGGGGAATTTATCGTGGAGAAATTATGGAAGATTCCCCATAGTGGAGAGACTAATAATAGGTGATGGGCTTGGGGAGTTACAAATAAAAAATAAGAACATGGTGTAAGGAGAAGACTACCCTACTATTGGCTATGACTTAAGAGAGAATAGATTCTTTTTGCAAACTAGGTGATATACCAAGAGGAGAACATGATTTCTTAAAACTAGGTGATATACCAAGAGGAGAACATGTTTTTTGAACAAATTTGATAACACTAAAAAGGATAACATAATTTAAGTTACACAAATGTCACATAGAGAAATTTAACTCATGCACATGAAAATGACAAAGGTACATAGTATTAATAGGTTCTAATGGGACTTGTGTAAAATCTTGTGGTCCTTGGCTAGAGTTTCTCCTGTTCTAAGCTTCTATTTTCACTTTGTGGGCTAGGATTTATCAATGAGATATTTAGGGTTTATCTGGGCTTATGAAACTTGTTAGAATCCTTTCTTTGGTCACTGAATTAACTTGTTATATTATTTCATTGACTGGTTAAGCCTGTTTCTTGGTCGGTCTAATTACAACTTGAGTCCTTTTCTTCATATCTTGACCAACCCTTTGTACCTAGATGCACTATCTAATTCCATATCATGAAAATCCTTCCAAATAATTTGACTTGTTGAAATATATGTTATATCCCTATGCTTGAGTTATGAATATGTTTTGACAAAGGTCCCCATTATTCATCTTATCTAGCAAAGTCCCCCTTTTAAAACAAATTTTAACACATGTACTTGAATTATCCTCTTAAGTTCCCCCATTGTGTCACTTCCTTGCATCACATTTGTGCTTTTAGCATTCTATGTTAAAATGCGATGTGTGATGGAGGTTTCCAGGACAAGTGTCTAGTCTACATTGCCTCATGTGTGGCCTTTGCATCACAGTTTGTTTTCATAAGAGATAAAAGAAAATGCAACATGCGCTAAATTTCCAAATGTCTGCCAAGTGTCTTCATCCCCGCTCATCGCGACACCTTAATGCATCATGCATTGCTAATGGAAGCATTATGATAAGTGGCGATGTGCAGTGGGCGCTAAAGGGTAAAGGTATAAATCAAGAATATTCCTTGCCAGGTGATAGCAGTAGCCATTCATCATAGCAATTCTTCGCATCATGAATTATACTCACTAGAATTAAACTATAAGGCGATGTGCGATGGCCGCAATGGTAAGGTTAGCGGCAATGTTCTAAATGGCAAGAAAGGTATGTGGCAGTACACTGGCTCATCGCGGGGATTCTTCGCATCACATTTTGTGTTGGAAGATCTTATGGTAATGTGTTTATGCACAACAACCATTGATCTTGTTTCAAATCAATCTCATCAATGACTCATTTTCAAAAAAAAAGGAAAACACAGTGGTGGTGTATAAGGATCGATGAGCCAATGCAGTAATGGGCTTTTCTGAATTTGTTCAGATTTTTCTTCACCGCCATTCTACAAAGGGATAAGCTTGAGGGAGGATGGACAGGATGTAGAATCAGCTCTTAGGCATTTGCGTCTAGGCTTGAAGGGATCTTTCACTCGCTTCACAATAGGATTTGAACTAGGTGTGTTGTTTAAAACGGATAATTGTTATGACCGAGGAACCAAGTTTGATTATCTCATTATGGCAATTGATATTTCTAAGTTGTGGAAAATCAACATGATGCATAGTGCCACCTTTGTTTCCTTTTCTGGTAGCGTTAGTCAGTTATTGAAGGGTTTCCATTTAAGATCAACATGCTATGGTATTAGTTGAAGTAAATTGATAAGGCAGATTGACAGAGTGTGATTATCAAAGTGTGTGAGATTCTATAGTTTTTCTATAAATATATGTCTCTATTATTACTTCATATACCATTCCTTCTGTGTAGACAATATGGATCTTCATCTTTCTAGTATGGGTTGATGTTGTGTTGAGTTTGTTCTTCTATAGAATGGGGGGAAGTGGAAAGATTCAGGAAGCTTAGAAGCATCCATTGAACCATTGTAAACCCTTGTTTTCTCTTTGTTTTCATCCAAGTGAGGGTTTTGAGTCCCAGTCTGTCAACTCCTATAACTTCCTATTCTTGTGAGTTTCCAGATTAGGATCTTAGGCAGAGAGGCGTCATTGTTCTCTCTTCCCCTCCCTTAGGACTCTAGCTCTTAACATAGCAACAAATCTAGTTGGAGTGTTTCCCTCTAGATGAAACAATTGGAAATGGAAGGGAAATATAAAACTATTGCTACTTCCTTTCTAGATGAAATTTTGGCACTGCCAAAACCAGCTATCTGTGGCTCCCTCGGACTTCTAGGTAGCTGAGGTGGTTGGAAACCTCTACTCATAAGTTGAGTGATCACATCCTAGTACCTGTAGCATGGAAAAATGAGGAGAATTCTAGTTTATGGGGTTTCCTTTCAACATTGTTCCTTGCAGGTATTCTCTTTTTGGTGTGCGTGGTTGAAGAGGCAGAGCAAAGGATGCTTGTGATGGGGACAAGTATTTGGAAATCAAAGGTGGCGAAGCTGAAAGAGCATCTAGAAAATTGCCTTTCATCAAAATCATGGCTTGCCTCCATGCTAAGAATGGGAAAGTATACTCAACAAAAATAATTATTTATGTCTGCTGAAGGTGATGATTTGTTGCAAAGGGTGTGCCTTAGTGGTTGAGGACAGTTATTTTGGCATCTTGTTGTAAAGTGATTGTCAAGTGAAAATGTGACATCTGTCATGTGTAAATGGCTCGAATCTTGTTGCTCCCTTGTGTTATAAAGGGATTTCAAGGCCATTTATAGGTGTTGGGTTTTGGGTTGATCTCTCAGAGAAATTTTGTAGTAAGAAGAAGAGAATAGAAATCAAGTTTTGTTCTAGGATTTTGAGTTTGAATTGTATGTCTTTTTGTAAATTTGTTTAAAAGTACTAGCATCTAAATGAAGACAAATGATAGATTTATAAAGCTAGTTGTCTCCTGATGTGTGGTTTACACAAATTATGAAGTGAATAAATCAAAGATTGTTCAGTTTATCTCCATGAAATTTCTTATGGATGTATCTTTCTATTTAAGGCTCTTATTCAAATAATGAGTTAAATGCTTTAATAGGAATATAAATTTGTATGAATGTATACGAAGACATTGTAAGTATGACTGGTTAAGGATCTTGAGTATAATATTGTAAAGCGGTGTTATAAAGTTCTTCGATGCTTAGGTGATATGTTGTTAATGAGTTTAAATTGCATTTAGTTTTGACTCTGTGTCCCTAGGTTAAGGCACCAGTTTCTTGCATCTGTGTATGACCTTCAAATCCAAGATCAAATAAGCCCAAACACCTTTTGAAATCTTTAAATTCAGTTACAAGTGTTTGTTAAATTGATGTTTCATCTTGTTCTATGATCTTGAAAAATATTAAAAGCTTGAATGATATAAGCCAGGTCTTCATATTTTTCATAATCCTCAAGTAAATCTACATAGAACAAATTTGCTATTCATAGTATTGATAATAATTGGCATAGGATATTAATAAATACTGTATAGGGATCACCCTCCTAGGTTTTGCAGAGCCTAAAGTGCAGAGGGAAAGTTATTCTGACTTTCACCTATTCTTTGGCCTACCCCTCATGATAGCTAAGTATTGAAAATGGCTAAATAATAGATTATCTTATGAGACTAGGTTGGGAATTAAAAAACACCAACAGGTTCTTTAAGAGGTGTATTGTCCATCGTGGAGAGGGCATACACACCAGAACCATATACCGAGATGGCAATGTAAGAACCCAACCAGTTCAAACTAAATTTTCATTTGGCACTAGCTGGAGCATTGACATTACGTTGGTTCTCATACAGAACCAAGTCACCTACTTGGAAGGAGCAATGCAAAAATCATTGATTATAGCTATAATTCAAAGTCTTTTAATAAGCTTGGAGGTGTTTGAGAGCATTAATACGGTGCTCATTGAGCATCTCAAGATGTTGAAGTTGTTGTTTACGATAAAGTATTTTAGTAAGGCCTTGAAGGGAAACTCACAAAGATGAAATTTCCTCTTCTAAAGGCATAATAGTATTGAAACCATAAATAAGATTGTATGAGGTAGTTCTAGTTGTCATATGAATACTCATACGATAGGTGTATAATGCATTGGAGAGATGAGTGTGTCAATCTTTACCATTTTTATTGACAAGTTTTTGGAGAATCTATTTGATTATTTTGTTGGAAGCCTCAACTTGTCCATTAGATCGAGGGTAATATGGTGTGGAGAATTGTTGTTGAATGTAGAATTTCTTAAGGAATTGCTTCATGTCCTTGTTCTTAAATGAGGTACCATTATCATAAATAAAGGTGGAAGGAAGTCCAAAGCGAGAAATAATATTATCTAGTAAAAATTGGTAGATCACTTCAGCAGTCATGGATCAAAGTGGGATAACTTCTACCCATTTTATGAAGTATTTTATTGCAGTGATGATGAATATATGACCTTGAGAAGAAGGAGAAATTTTGTCAATTAGATCCAAGCCCCAAACTAAAAATGGCCAAGGTGATACTTAGGCATGGAGTACCTATATGGGAGCGCAAATCAAATCACTATGTTATTGACATTGAGGGAATATATTAACAAAAGGAAAGGAATTTTGTTCCATGCTTTTCCAATAATAGCCCATTTCAAGAAGCTTTTGAACCAAGGATCTTCCACTAAAATATCTCAGTAGGCTCTTGAGTGGGCCTCTTTGAGAGAAGTGATAACTTTAAGGAACCCCTCCCTAACAAACCTTATAAAATCTTGGCAAATCTCGGCTAAGTGCTATAATTTTCCTGGTGAATCTTTCCCTTTTTTTGAAAAAAATATTAATTTTCCTAGCAAATCTATGCACATTATAGAAATTCTTGTAAAATCTTAGTGAATCCTGATGAATAATTAGTAAAAATAATAATTACAATGGCAAATCATAGTGAATAATTATTAAAAAAATTAATTACATTGGCAAATCTCTCCTTTAAAAATTGCATTGTAATGCCCCGTCATGCAACCCTAGAGAGTTAGGCTAACAGATGCTAAAATTACAGAAATATATATATTTTTTTGAAGCAAGTAAATGCATTAACATTAAATAAAGTTGACACTATTCACTACATTTAATCAAATGAACAACTAACACCTCTAGGGAACATAACTACATCAGATAAATATAACTCATTACGATACAAGTAAAATACATTATGATACAACTGAAGAGGATTACATCATTCATTTACAAATATGAACAGTTACAAAGTTCAAATACAAGATTACATGATTACAAGATTCATGACTAATCACATCGGTTTACAATATACAATAAGGTTATACAGTTCTAAAAATAAAATATCATTTTGAAAATGCAAGTACAAGTCTGGAACTGGAAACACTTCTGCAGTGATCACGAATCAGGATGACCAAGAAAACCAATGGATTAAGCTCTTCCACCCAACCATGTGAAACCCTGAGGTCCACCCTCGAGCTAGGAGATAACAAAGAGGTTCCACTAAGTCAAAGGATATAAGTAGGCAGATACAAACTCAACATAGATAATACAAATTAACAAGACTACACAAATCATCAAGACAAGATAGTGCTCCAAAGGCAACAATAAAAGATAAAGATGAAGTAACTAAGCTACAGTAGGGAGAGTATCATCGTATGGTCCTAGCTTGGGTTATCCAGGCTATCTCTCACTAGAAATTGACCCCCATCTATGGTTATCCTGGTGACCTCTCTCTAGGCACCGGCCCCATAGGGTGACACATGTGGAACCGACACATCCTCTCATGGAGACAAGGAAGTCAATCTTGCCAACCAAGCCTTCTCATCCCATCCTTAGCCTGTGAGAGCACTCAAGGAATGGGTGAGGCATCATACTTATCTTGTTATGTGAATTACTACCCAACCCACCTAGATAAATTATTAAGTTATCACTTAATTACAACTTCCATGGGGTTATCCAGGCAGCCACTTTGGGCACTGGCCCCACCATGAAAACCACTCTCCTACATGCAACTAGCAACCCCTAACCATCATTCAAAAACCAATAACATGCATGGACAAGGGACTGGAAGGCATCTATCTTTTACAAACCAATACATAGAAAATTTCAAATCCAAGACCTCAAATCACCAAACTTTCCCCTTTCCACTTCAAAATCCCAAATCAAATAAAACTTTTAAACAACATGACACAATGTTAAACTGGAACCCAAGTAGCCAACCTCTGGAGTCAGGTAAAATTGAAACACAATACTACTATAAGGACAATCATTTCCTACTATGGAAAATGAAGATTTAAAAGACTTGAAATTTAGTAATCACAACAATCTACTAGAACAATATGACTCAAAAATCAAAGGAAAATACAATAATCCAATTCCTCCATTACTACAAGGCAATAATAAATGACAATGGCATTACAAACATGACCATATAATATATCTAAAATTAATTTAGCATATCACTATCAGACAATTTTAAATAGGAAGGCACTATAAGGTTTTAACTTACTTGCAAATAAAATCCTAATAATACACTATTCAGTTCTAGAAGTGATAATTTCATTTAACAATTGTTTAATACAAGCCTTACCATAATAATCTACTTTATATTTAACTCTAATTTACTCCACTAATTAAGTTCTATTACTAATAAGGATACTTTCAAATCTATTCTAATAAATATAAGTGAGTTCATCCATTTATTTCCTAATGAATTGATTAAGACTAGTTAACAAGTTTATTAACTCAAATGATCTTCACTTATGCCATGTTTACTAATATTCATGGAATTCCTTTTTAGAAACTCTCTAATTTTGTTTACTTAAAATTCCCTCTATTTTAAATTAGGAAGAACTCATACTAAAACTTCTATCAAAATCTGAGCTTAATAAAATTTTATTTCAATTCAATGATACAAGACTAAAGAGACAATGAAATTTCAGAACACAACTTAGGAAGATTTCCATAGGAAGAGGCCATACTATGGCAAATTTGTTTAGTAAGGCGTCAGTTATATTTTTAAGGCTAGAATCGACCCCAAAAGAAGCATCATGTTGAAGGTTGCAGACCAAATTTAGGGTAGAAGGAGGCCTGGCCCAAAATGTACGGCCACACCAGGCAAGAAGAGAATGAGCCAGCTTGTTTGAATAGAAAATCGTCCCACAAGAGCAAGTTTTCATATCTTTGTTCAAGCAAAAATTTCAGAGAAAGGAGGACTACAGGAAAACATAAAGTGGCACCAGCTTTCAGAGGAAGGTAAGGAATTTATTTTGTATCAGAATGGGTGTCCACTCATCCATCCATCGATCCACCTTCAGGTCATTCAGAGAGGACAAATACACATGAGGCCGTATGGTGGCCTAAGGAAAGTCTTGACTGCTATTAATATTATATATCTATATTCTAAAGATTTCTTGGGTAAATTCCCTCCCAAGTTGTACGGTAGACTAGCAAGAAGTTTGCAAGATCAAGCTAAAGGATTAAAGGCAGTAAAATATAATTTCAAAGAAGGCAAAGAGGAGGTCGTACAACTGGGTAGAAGGGAATTGCCATAATCAGTTTCAACTTTGACAAAAATGACTAAATATGATGTTAATAAAACCTGACAGAGAAGAGAGAATGAGAGGTGAACAGGCTCTGACAGAGGTAAAAAAATTTTTGATGTGATTTCATGAAAATTTCATTTCAAATCATGGTTTTAAATTCCCATTATCTGGGAATGGATATTAAGAAGGGAGCAACATGCATACAGACACACACAAAATGCAGAAATAGAATTGGTTTCAAATACATTCATCCACACAGAGGGCAAAGAACAATAATGTTTTAAATTCCTAAACAAACAAGATTATAGAGTACACAATCCCACACAAGGAGGCAAAATAACATACCTAGATTTCAATCCAACTTCAAAATTCTTCAGTTCCCAACTTCTCCCGTTTTCCCGTCACCAATTTTCCCCAACTTTCTCTCCCCCTTTCCCTGAATGGCTCTCCCCACAAATAACTCCCCATAAACCGAAAATAGGCAAAATCCATTAATTTCCATTACTCCAAAATCCGTTATAGAATCCCACTATTCTTTAAAAATTGAAAGCAATAAATTTTGCTTTCCAAAGAGATTCTCCAAGTCAGGAATCTCATATGACAACTCACATGAAATAAATTGTTAACTAATATTATTTTTTGAATTACCATATACTATTTTAATAATAAAATAATATGACTCAAATTTCATTAAAATCATTAAAATAATTAATTTAATCTTTATAAAAAAATTACTTAAATAATATTCCCAATTCTCAATAATAATTTACAACTAAGACAAAACTTTTAAATTTAACTTATTAATAACATTATTATTATAATAATGAATTCATTAATGCATTTCCAAAATACACATTGGCTTAATAAGCAAAACTCAACAATAAATCTACATACCACATGACCAAAAACTTGAGGCAAGGACCAAAGAGTGACATACAGACTCACGACCACAACTGAAGATGAAAACTGGCCTAGGAAAACCCCATGTTATCTCCCATCCATATCTCCATTGGTGTGAGGGCACGCTTAGACCTACTTAGCCAAGTGGAGTCGATGCCCAGTACCTATAACTTGTGTAAAAATGATAGGTTGTATATGAACATATGCATGTATATCAAACACATGGAGTTAGGGAATCACAACGTAGTAGGGTGCTTGAAATGAGTAATACTACACCGTCCCTGCTCCAAAGCATGACAATAACATAAACCTTTCTATTTAACAATCAGATAACATTCAAACACATAAAGCATAGTAACATTATCCTGCATAATCAATTAACTATCAACTTAATCTTGTCAAAACATAACATAAACTGTAAAATCAATAACGTCATCATAAAAATCATAACACATGTCAAAACCACATCAGTCAAACATAGTCCATCATGATCATAATAAGCATAAACCATAAGTCTATCAACCATATGTCTCAAAATTGTCTAAGTGCAATAGAAAACTATCAACTGTCACAAGCCAAAAATTAGGGGCATTACATGCATAGTTGGTCAGCGCAGTCCCCCCCATTTTTTTTTGTTTTTGTAATATTGAAGTAGGGGCCCAGGGGCGGTAGGCAATGGCAGGGTCGAGGGGGCAACGCCCCCTCGCGGGGTCCAGGGATAGCACAATCTCACTATCCAAAATGCATTAGAGCATACATAGATTAATTATTTTTTAAAAATCTCACTTTACAAATAAGACTAAAAGAACCATGAAATTGCTTCCATTGATTAACTTTTTAATCAGAGGGTTGTAAGTCAATTCTGCGACCTATATGCACGTACCTTTTAAAAGGCTTCTTGAGGCCCAGAATTTGTTTTGGGGCACACAATTAGATTTAATCGTGTGCCCCAAAACAAATTTTGGGCCTCAAGAAGCCTTTTAAAAGGCACGTGTATATAAGTCATGGAATTAACCTACTGCCCTTAGATTAAAAAGCTAATCGATGGTAATAAATAAAACCTCTATTTGAAGCTAAAAATCCCTAAAATTAAATGGTAATTTATTATTAGTGGCGATATTGCCCCAAAATTAATGGTAGGAATATAATATTATTGGCGAATATAATTAAGATTTGTAATTATATTATAAACTATTGGCGAATCAGTTCCAATGACGCATCATTTACATGGTGAATCAATTTGATTTATTAGTTTAAAACAATAATCCATAGGCAAATTAACTGAGACGGAATTAATTTTTTGTAAAAACCTAGCGATTCAGTCTCCTTTTTAGCTTGTACTATTCACCATTTCTGGAGGTCCCGATTTCAACTATTCACCAATTGGTGAAGATTAACCACTAAAAAAATTCCTATTCGAGAGCAATGGGAGTTTCAGCCTTAGTCAGACAATAGAGAAGGAAGCCATTGTGACCTCGATGATATAGAACATTAGATAGAATAATGTATTGCACTATGAGTTTTTGAATTCAAGTCTGAGCACTTTTAGAAGAAGCATTCAGGAGGGTACCATCATGTAAGTAGTTCAATTTATGGGAGTACCATTCTTGGAATCAATGTTATAAGAGAAAAGAGTGTCAAAAGGGAGACCATTCATCATGGTATGTAAAGACAGACTATGAATAGTGAAATGATAATCAAACCCAAGTGGCTTTAGAGGACCAAGATAAGATAATGTTCACTTGTCCTTAGGGTACTTATGATTATAGAGTCTTGCCATTTGGATTGTGCAATGCCCCAACAACCTTCCAACAGACTGTCCTAGCAATCTTTGTTAACCTAACCAATACATGTGTTGAAGTATATGTGGATGATTTACAGTCCATGGGAAAACATTTAAAGAAGCTTTGGAGAGCCTCAATAAAGTCCTTGAGAGGTGTAAAGAACATCAATTGTCTTTGAATCATGAGAAATGTCTCCTCATGATGAATGAAGGAATAGTGTTGGGACATAATGTCTCTCAAGAAGGCATCAAAGTAGACGAGCTAAGAAGATCAAAGTAATTGTACAAATACGTACACCTTAAACCCAAACATAGGTAAGAAGTTTCCTAGGGCATGCTACTTATTGCAGAAGGCTCATTGAAAATTTTAGTAGAGTAGATGATCCATTATTCACATTGTTAAGAAAATATTGTGAATTCAAGTGGACTGATCAGTGCCAGCAATCTTTTGAACTAATCAAGAAGTCCTTAATCACAACACCTACCATAAAGGATCCAACTAGGGAGAGCCTTTTTGTTAGGGTTAGCTAACAAAAGATATCAATTAAATGCAAATAAAGATTAAACAGAGGGATAGAAATACACAGAAAAAATAAAAGCAAGAGACAAGTTTTAACGTGGTTCACCCAAACTCAGGCTACATCCACATCCACCAACAGAGAGTCCAATATTATTATCCAGTAAATCAAACCGATTACAACTAGCAATCCTTGCAACTCAATACCGCTGCAAAATGCTACAATACATCAATGGAAACCCTAACCCTTAGTCGCTTTTATCAAGCCTTATGTCGGTTGGAAAAATAGAGGGTTTTTTATGTCGACCAATAGAAAAAATAACTCTCCATGCCTTAATAAAATAATAAAAAATAACTGCCCCTTGACCCCGTCTTGGGGGCACTGCCCCCAAACCCCCACAAGGGGCGCTACCCCTTGACCCCATTAAATAATTTAGGGGGAAACCGCACCGATAAAAGTGGGGTAAATCTAACCTCTGATTCTGATTAGGATCCATATAACAACACTTTTCACATTCATACATATGCATCTAATCAAGAAATAGGGGAAGTCTTAGGGTAGATAAATGAATCAAGAGGTATGCATGCTATTTATTATATCAGAAAAAACTTGAATCCTAGAGAGAAAAACTACACAACCACAAAAAAAAATTCTTGCAGTAGTTTATGCCATTAACAATTTTTACCACTACATTACAAGGTATAAGGTGTTTGTCCATACAAATGATTTAGCCATTAGATACCTCATAAACAAGGCCATTTCAGGTGGTAGGATCACTTTTTGGTTACTACTATTACAAGAGTTTAACATAACCATCATTGACAAACTTGGGAAAGATAATGTGGTTGCTAAATTTTTTCGAGATTTAATTTGTAGGGAAATAAAGAACCAGTGGATAACACCTTCCCTAATGAACACTTATTTTCCATCGAGCTATTTAGTCATTATGTTTTGTCAACTTGGCTAACTACTTGGCTACAAGGAAGTGTCCTTTGTATTCCAATCAAAAAGAAGTAATCCGGTTAATCAGAAACAACTCTTGATTTACATGGTTGAATGGTATACTATTTAAATGTTGCCCTGATCATGTTTTAATAGATTTGTGCAAGAAATGGAAGTATACGACATCATTCATGCATGTCATGATGAACCCTTCAGAGGATATTTTTTAGCTCTAAGGAAGGGTCACAAGGTTCTTGGAGATGGATACTACTAGCCCACTATGAGTGTGTACATACATCAGTATGTCAAACATTGTGATCAATGTCAGAGGATGGGGCACCTGACACTCTCCAACAAGTTGTCTCTCCACCCTCAAGTGGTTATTGAACCATTTGAGAAGTGGGGAATAAACTTTATTGGACCTATTGACACATTATCCAAAGGCAATCATTACATTCTAGTTTGCATAGAATATGATACTAAATGGGTGGAAGTTAAGACCTTCCCTATTGCACATGAGGAAAGGGTAGAAAATTTCCTATATAAAAACATTTGTAGAGATTTGGAGCCCCACGAGCTCTTGTTTCATACCAGGGTCTGCAATTCATGTCAGTAATGATTAAGGCATTCATGACAAAATACCAAATCTATTGGAAATATGTATTTTCATTGATGTCAACACTCTAATGAATGTCTGCAGTCTCCTTATGGTTGTCTGATGTGGTTGATGTGAATGATATACTAATGTGGTAACTGAAAGGAAGCTAAGTGTGCAGAAATTGCTTCCTAGACTAATCTAAAGAGGAGAGAGGAGTGCAAATTCAATTTTATCTTTATAGTTACAGAATGTTAACAACAACAATGAAGATATTGAAGCAATACACATACACACAGAAATGAGACAGAAGACAGAGACACAAGATATACGTGGGTAAAACCCTTATCGGGTGAAAAACCCCACACTCCAAAACTTGCACAATGTATTATCAAAACTAAAATGGTTTACAATACACTTGCAATGCAAGTTCTCGGGAGTCTTTGACACTCATATCTAGAGACAAACCGGTAGCACAATAGTACCTATCAATCACATACTACATATCCTTCTCAAAGCACTTGTTTATATAACAAATACAAGGCAAAAATGGCTCCACATTGAGATGGGTGTCCAACATGGCCTCATGGCCCAAAACCCATGCCTATGGACACTTGTCAAGTCACCCCAAGGAGGTCACCTATTTCCAAAATGGGCTATGACAGATGCTCTTACGACTCTTACAACCATCATAGAATCTGTCATAGCTGTCATAACCTATAGTTGTAAGAGAATCTATCATACATAGGCTATAAATAGCATATTCTCTTACAACATGTCATAGTCCACCTTGGGGTGCCCAAAGATGCCTTTTTCAAAGATGCTTCTCGACACATGTCCATACCTGTCATAGGATCTTCTATTTCTGACTTTTACATGTCATAACTTTGTCATAGGAATCTTTCATGACCGTTTTGGTCAATATTCCCTTACAAACATTCCAAGATGCTAAGACATGGCAAATTCCTACCGCTAAGTGGGATGCCTATCTCCTCATGTGAGGACAAATTTACATGTGGTCATATGCCATGTAGGATGACATATCACTGCGCCAACTCCCACAATATGACAACATAGGATTTGCATCCAAACTATACAATAGGCAATAAATAAATAAATACAATGAAATAGTACAAGGAATTACCAAGGTTGAGACACCTTAATTCCCAACATTCTCCCACTTGTCGAACACCTTGTAAGAGCCAATAGAAATAACATAATTTAACTGCTATAGGCCAAGAGGCCCATAGACTTCAAACACCATCTGAACTTTTTTGTGCCCACTGGCTTCGTCAATGCATCTGCAACATTCTTCAAAGTATATACCTTCTCCAAATTTACCTTTCCATCCTCTACCATGTCTCGCATGAAGTGAAACTGTACATCAATATGCTTTGTTCTAGCATGGAATGTTGGATTCTTTGCAAGGCAAATCGCACTCTAACTGTCACAACAAATCGTAATATGTCCTGCATCAACACCAATATTTGAACACAATCTCTTAAGCCAAATGGCTTCCTTGCAAGCATGATTTTCTGCCATGTACTCAGTTTCTATTGTAGACAAAGCAACCACAAGTTGTTGCTTACTCATCCAACTAATTGCACCACCAAACATAGTGAACACCTAGGCACTGGTGGATCTCCTACTGTCAATGTCACTTGCCCAATCAGAATTCACAAATCCATGAATACAAACTGAATGCGGAGGTCCTGTAGCATTACCATGATAACATATGGAATACTTGGAAGTACCTCTCAAATATCTAAACACTCACTTAATTGCATCCCAATGTACCAATCCAAGATTAGCCATAAATCGACTAAGGACTCCCACTACTTGGGCAATGTCTAGTCTTGTGCAGACCATGGCATACATCAAACTGCCAACATCACTAGCATAAGGTACTCTGCTCATGTCCTCCACCTCACTAGGAGATTTTGGACAATCATTAAAAGACAACTTTGTCCCCAATGAAATAGGAACACACAATGGTCTACAATCTGCCATGCTAAACCTATCCAACACGGTCTTCAGATACTTACTCTAGATTAACCAAAGTTTTCTATTAGCTCTGTCTCTTCTGATTTCCATTCCCACAATGTACCTAGCTGCCCCAATATTTTTCATCTCAAACTGTGCTAACAACTGAGACTTTAAATCAGAAATCATATTCTTACCAATCCCAATTAACAACATATCATCAACATACAATGCAATAATGAGAATGCGATCATTGTCAAATTTGTAATACACACAATGATCTAATTTTGATCTTAGATATCTAATTGACAACACAAAGGCATCAAACTTCAAGTACCACATCCTAGGAGACTGCTTCAAACCATACAAAGACTTCTTTAACTTGCAAACCAAATTTTCTTTACCTTTCTCTATGTAATGCTCTGGTTGTGACATGTAAATCTCTTCCTCTAAATCACCATGAAGGAAAGTTGTCTTCACATCCATCTATTCTACCTCTAATTCATAAGTAGCTACAAGAGATAACAGGAATCAAATGGATGTCAACTTTGCAATGGGAGAGAAAATTTCACCATAATCAATTCCCTCCACTTGTGAGTACCCCTTTGCAACCAATATGCCCTTGTACTTTTCAACACTGTAATATGCACCAAATTTCTTCTTGAACACCCATTTGCATTCAACAGGTTTCCATCCTTCAAGATAAGGCACCAAGTCCCATGTTTTATTCTTCTCCAAAGAAGCCATCTCATCTTCCATGGCCTCCTTCCAGGAACCTGGATCTTTCATGCCCATAACCTCTTTCACAACTCTAGGCTCATCAATGTTAGTAAGTAAAGAAAAAGCACAACTAGAATCAAATAATGAATAATAAAATTTATCAGGTTGCTTTCTTGTTCATGTAGACCTCCTCAATGGCTGGGGTTGAGGTTCTGCTTCTTCTTCTGAGCTTTCAGAGCTTCTAGAGCTCTCCTCATCATCAGGTCTCATAGGGTTTGTCTGTTCAGTCTTCTCAGGGGTAGAAGGAAGCCGAACTACATCCTCTTTATTTTCTATTTGTTCTAGCTGTAGAACAATAGAAGAAGGTGTTATCTCTCTGAATATAACACTTCTACTATACAACACTTTTTTAGCCACAGGATCCCAAAGCTTGTATCCTTTCACACCAACACCATAGTCAATGAAAATACATTTAACAACCTTGTTCTCCAATTTAGACCATTTCTCCCTAGGCACATGTGCATATGCCTCACAACCAAAAACATGAAGATGTCTAACTGAAGGATTCTTACTAGACCACACCTCCGTAGGTGTCTTACCAATAAGAGCTGATGTAGGAGATCTGTTTACCAGATAGCAAGCAATGGCTACAACTTCAGCCCAAAACTTTTGTTCGAGGCTTGCTCCACTAAGTATACTCCTAGCCTTCTCCATCAATGTCTTGTTCATCCTCTCTACAACTCCATTTTGCTGCGGGGTGTATGGAGTTGTCTTATGTCTTTCAATCCCTTTCTCCTTATAGAACTTATCAAACTCTGCTGAACAAAACTCACCACTATTATCAGTTCTCAAACACTTAATCTTTTTACTAGTCTGATTTTCAACAAAGGCTTTAAACTCTTTAAACCAACTAAAGACTTCAGTCTTGCTTCTGATAAAATAAACCCATGTCCCTCTACTGTAATCATTTATGAAAGATACAAAATATATAGATTTGGAAATTGAAGGAATATTAACAGGACCAAACACATCAGAATGAATAAGATCCAATACACTAGAAGACTTGTGAGAACTAGAGTAAAACTAAACACGGTTTTGCTTTCCATAAATGCAATGTTCGCAAAAGTCAAACTCGAGATTACAATCATTTAACCCCTCAACGAGGTTTTTATTTTTTAGGGTATGCAGACCCTTCTCACCAATGTGGCCATATCTCAAATGCCATAACATAGTCTTTTCAGCAGGAAGTTTAACTTCCAAAGCATGTGCACTACCATCAGAACTAGTTACAACAGATTTCTTCACTGCTCATTCAGATGGTGGGGATGAAGTGATTGCAACTCTTTTCTTTGAGTCAGAAGAACTATTGCACTTTGAAGTGCATGCCTCTAATTGAAACAGAGTACCTCTCCAAGTACCCTTCACAAGCACCATAGATCCTCTAGTCATCTTGCATCCGTCCTTCGAAAAGACAACCTGCACACATGCATCATTCAACATACTTACAGAAAGCAGGTTCTGTGCTAGGCCTAGGATGTGCATAACCCCAGTGATCCCATTCACTTGTCCATCAGGGAATCAGATTGAGACTCTTCCATGACCAACAGTCTTCAGATGAGAATCATCACCTAGGTACACTCTTCCACCATCGAACTCTTCATATTTCGTAAACCAGTCTCGACACGAGGTCCTGTGGAATGATGCACTAGAATCAATCAACCACAAATCATCAGATGCATGGGTGGCCAAGGCTGTGATGAAGGCATCACCATCATCTTGTGACTTTTCAAAATGTAAATCAGGAACATTCTTCTTCTTCTTTTTCTTCTCCTCTTTGCATTCCTTTTGGAAATGTCTAGTTTTCCCACAATTCCAACAAAGAGCCTTGGACTTTCCAGAAGATTTGGATCTCCCACGGGATTTGGATCTTCCCTTTTCACCTTTCTTGTCCTTCTTCTTCCCTTTTTCTTTGGGTCTTCCACTAATCGCAAGAGCCTCTTTGGCTAACTCGGATGTCTTTCTCTGCATTTCTTCAAATAATAGTAAAGATACTACTTCATCCATTGTGAAGGTGGTTGTAGTGCTTCCGATAGCCATGACAAGATGATCCCATGAATCTGGCAAAGAACAAAGAAGGATCATACATTGATCCTCCTCCTCCATTTTCACAGCCACGGATGTCAACTGTGCAACAATCATGTTAAAAGCATTCAAATGGTCTACAACAAATCCTCTGTCTTCTATCTTTAGAGCAAACAACTTCATTTTCAGAAAGAGCTTGTTCACCATGGACTTGGCCTGATAAACAGATCCTGACTTCTTCCAGAAATTTTTAGTAGTCTTCTCCTCATGGACATTCAACGGGACAGAGTCAGCTAGACAGAGTCTTATGAGACCATTAGCCTTCTGATCTTTGAGGTGCTAATCAGCTAGTGACATTTTTGTAGGTTTTGTTCCATCAACGGTTTCCCATAGGTCACGATCAACATGTAGGTCTTCCATCTTGAGTTTCCACAACTCAAAACTTGTGCCATTGAACTTCTCCACCTCTACTCTTCCAGATGTGGTTGCCATCTCCTTCTTGCAACAAGATACATAATACTCTGCACAGACTCCCACTCAACCTAAGATTAGCTCAAAAAACCCCTACCCAACAGCTAGAACCAAAACTAGCTAGGCTCTGATACCAACTGAAAGGAAGCTAGGTGTACAGAAATCGCTTCCTACACTAACCTAAAGAGGAGAGAGGAGTGCAAATTCAATTTTATCTTTACAGTTACATAATGTTAAAAAAAAAAATTAAGATATTGCAGCAATACACATACACACATAAATGAGACAGAAGAGAGAGACACAAGATATACGTGGGGAAAACCCTTATCGGGTGAA
The DNA here is from genome assembly GCA_027924645.1 of Cunninghamia lanceolata. Classification (NCBI taxonomy): domain Eukaryota; kingdom Viridiplantae; phylum Streptophyta; class Pinopsida; order Cupressales; family Cupressaceae; genus Cunninghamia; species Cunninghamia lanceolata. The sequence goes on from BSBN01001336.1 coordinate 1,866,588, forward strand.
AAACCCCACACTCCAAAACCTGCACAATGTATTATCAAAACTGAAATGGTTTACAATACACTTGCAATGCAAGTTCTTAGGAGTCTTTGACACTCATATCTAGAGACAAACCGATAGCATAATAGTACCTATCAATCACATACTAGATCTCCTTCTCAAAGCACCTATTTATATAACAAATACAAGGCAAAAATGACTCCACATTGAGATGGGCGTCCAACATAGCCTCATGGCCCAAAACCCATGCCTATGGACACTTGTTCAACACTGTAGGATGCTCCTAACACTTTTCAAGTCACCCCATCCTAAGGAGGTCACCTATTTCCAAAATGGGCTATGGTAGATGCTCTTACGACTCTTACAACCATCATAGAATCTGTCATAGTTGTCATAACTTACAGCTGTAAGAGAATCTGTCATACACAGGCTATAAATAACAATTTCTCTTACATGTCATAGTCCACCTTGGGAATCTAAAAATGAACCCATTGTATTTTAGTTACACAACATTTTGATTTGGTGCTATAAAATTGAACAAAACAACAAACAAATCTTTGTGTGTGTGTGTGCCCTGACATTTAAAATTTGGTGTTCTAAAATTTACAAATTTGTGGGCCAACAACTATCAAACACTTCGATTTTGGGCTTTAAAAAGAACCACAAATTGCATCAATTGAAAGCATTGGATTAAAAGGAACAACAATCTGCATTCTTCACGCATGTAATCAAAAAAATCTATTTAAATTTGTGTGAAGTGTTTTCGTGATTTATGTTTGTAGTGTGAAAAGTGTATGCTCTTCCCTTGCACCATTTGGTGACCTTGGGAATCAAAAGCTCCTCACAATACTTGCATTAATCAACCCCAACATAATCCAAAGAAATAAAATGAACCATGTTTAGAGTGATGCAATCATAAAGAATATGTATGCTCTCCCCTTGCATCTTTGTATGAACTTGGGGATCAAAAGTATTTTTGTGATTGTGTTACTTTTGTTAATCCTTAGAGGGCCTACCACACCACTTCAAAAGGTGGGAACGACCCAAGCAGCATCAAGCTAAAGCCAAGCTCTTCCAAGCTGCTATATAAAATAAGGTGTTTGTGACGAAAGTCATAGACAATAGGTGTTGTTTTGTTATACCGATAGCCAACCTCCCCCAAAACCCTCCAAGGCATAACCCTTGGAGGCTGGGAGACTCCACAGAGAGTAGTGTTGCCACACGTATAACCACCTGAACGGATACCCTTACTATGAACCATTGTTTAGCAAGCCAAAATCCTCCTATTTGTTGACGCAGAAGGGAAACCTTTGAGGCGGCTCTGATTCATGCGGTTCTTAGCTAAGGTAGTAGGGATAATCTAAAGGTTTGGTGAGGGGCAAGCCTTATAAGAAACTCTGATCTTGGTATGCGTGAGAAGTGTGTACAATTGTAAGGAGGAGTCGGTGCTACCAAGATCCTGGAGCTACCCGCTTTGAATAGGCACGGCTAGGGGATTCAACAAATACTGTCATATCCTCGCCTTAGGTTGTGAAAAGTGCTTGTTTAACAAAATCACACGTCATTTTACAAACAAAAATCTTGGTTATTGTGTGCTTAATTGTGTGTTAATATGCTTAAATTGATTTCAAACACCTGCCAAGAGACAAACTAAATCATTTGATTAAAATCCAAATCAAAAACAAAATCCAAAATCTATCTTTTTCAGGACCTCGACCAACACTGCCCTATTTTAACGCCATATCTGTCTAATTTTAGCACCATTTCACCCGTGGATTGGAGCTATTTTTAGATTGATTTACCTGAGACTAAGACCCATTTAGTTGTGATCTTCACCATCTACTCTGCCATAATCCATATTTACATTCCAAAAAATCATCTGTACCCCGTCCATTTTCTCCTCAAAATTTTCCAAAAACATACCATCATTTTGACCTTAGAGAATCCACCATCATCATTATTGGACCCTTTGCTACATCATAATTAGCCCAAATCCATATCTATCCATCCCCCTTAAAATCTTTTTGCTTATCTCCTTGGACCAAAACAAATCATTTCAAAAAATCTAAATCCAAATCAAAACACCCATCAACAAATCATCAACCAAAGCTTGTCATCCTTTTGAGCCAAAGTTAGATCTAGATCTCATCATTAACATCACATTTTCCTTGAAAAGTCATTAGTCTACCTTTCAAAAAAAACAAATCACCCCTCTTTGCATAAGGTCATTAGTCTACCCCAAACAAAGAAAAACATCCATTTGTGCCAACACAAAAATCGAAGATCTTGCCTAAAGCTCAATTTGTTGACCATCAAGTCATTCCAAAAACATTGTCCTAATCATCCTAATCAGTCAAAATCAACATCAAAATCAAAACTCCTTCCATCAAAATCATCCTCAAAACACACATCATCATCTATCTTTGGTCCAAAATTTGTGCAAAAAAATCAAATATCACCCATCTGTATCACCCTTAGGTTAAAACCCTTAGAAAGACATATCGATCTTCCACCACATCCTCTTTTCTAATCCATCTCACTACCACATCCATCATTGGGTCCAACATAATCAATCAGATTCTCTAAGGTCTCCATCCCCATTTCACTCTACTTCTAGAAATCAAACCCATACGCGTGCATGCCCATCACGAGATCACAACACAAAAAGAATCAAGAAATGGTAGAACATTGGCAATATGGCATGCCTAACACCAATAGTAGCAACATACCCATCTATCAAACATACAACCCACCTACATACTCTTACATCCCCCCATATGGTCCCAACGAAAATCCTTTTCATTACTTACAACAAATACAACCACCACCACCACCACCACCACCAACACAAAATGTCCCCACCATTTCCCAAGATGACCTAGATATCTTGAGCTTTACACAAGATGCTGAGAACATGGACCTACTTGATAAAATCATAAGGTCAGACCCAAGTAGATATCTTGATTATCTTCTCAAAATTGGTGCTCAACTCCCCCCCATCATGACATCATCACAACCATCCACCTCTACAATCATTCCTACCCCATCAAATACCCAAGCATCTACATCACATACCCAACCCACCACCTCTCAAACGTCAACACCTACTATATCTACCACCTCCACAAGCTCAACCACTACCACATCTACAATCCCCATGAGTACCGCCATCCCTACCACTTCCCAACCCGTCATCACCTCTACTACCACAACTACCATAAACCCTTCCTTTCCACAAATCACCTTGGTCATACACGGAAACATCACACATGCAAGTACCTCTATGAGTGTGCCTCCACCCAACCCCCAAACCATAGCATACCTATGACAATTATTCTCACAACCACCTCACAATACATCCAACGTCCAACTATCCAACATCAATCCATCCAATACCACGTATCCACATAACCCCATACCATCATCAAATCAACATAATCCCAATCCCCAAATACCACCACATATTCTCCAACAACTCCACGCATATCAACAACACAAGCACTCATCAATCAAAACACCAATCCGCAGTACCAAAACCTCAGCCAAACAAATCTCCAACACCAAATCCCATCCCATCTCCAACATCTCACCAATCACCAAGCCTACACACCCCAATCACAACAACCACAAGATCTCACAATTGTTGTACAGTCCTTGATCCAAAAGGTAGATGACATGCAAACTAGGGGCAAGCGCAAACACTACTCCTTTGAGGACATTTTCCCCTATCCATTTGATCGCACATTATAAATGCCCCCTTTCCCCAAAAACTTTGAAATGCCAAAATTTGACAAATACAAGGGAAAGGGAGACCCTAGGGACCACCTTAGGGAGTTCTACATTGCTTGCTTAGAAGTCTCTAATAATGATACATATCTTATGAGACTCTTACCAAGAAGCCTCGGCGGTCAAGATGCTGAATGGTTCGCACATCTTCCCCCAGGCATTAGGACTTTCCCTGAGCTTGCGGAAAAATTTGTAAACCACTTCTCCGACAACTTCGAGCATGAAATGTCTATGACAGACCTTTGCAACACGAAACAAAAGAACAGAGAAGCCTTCGCTTCCTTCTTACAAAGATGGAGAGGCTTAGCAAGCAAACTCCCATGGCCAATTCCTGAAAAACAACTCGTCACCATGTTCGTGGCCAACCTCAATCAGGAATTAGGATTCCATTTACAAATTCTTTGTGCATCTACCTTTGAAGAGGTCATCAACAAAGGTACCACTATCGAACGAGCCCTCATTGCCAAAGGCTCCATCAAACTATACGACCACAAATCCAACAACAACAAAAACAATAACAACTAGAAATCCAATAACAACACCCCCAATACAAACAACAATGCCAACATGCAATCAAACGAAAAATCATGCTATTGGGGGAAGAAAAGAACACTTTGAATGAGGGTGTCATGGATGTGAAAACCATCCAACATGTACAGAACCAAACACCTGCGCATACATATGAAATAAATGTAAATAACTAGAGGGATCAAACTAAACCACGCAAAACTTGAAGGCAATTTACACCCTTAGGGGAACCCATCGAAGATATCCTTGACAGATGTCTCAAGCAAAGTTTTATCATGCTTCCACCCATTAGACCCCGTTAAGAGAATGAACTCAAAGCCGCATGGTACAATGAAAATGACTATTGTGAATACCACCACATTGCGGGTCATAAAATAGCTGACTGCATGCAATTAAAACATTGCATCCAAGACCTTATAGATCAAAATCTAGTCAGCCTCGATCAAAGTGCCCAACCATCACCAAACGCCAACCTCAGAGCTTACAAGGATCCCCTACCTAACCATAATAAAGCCTCCTTATCCAACCAAGCATACAATGTCACCCCACCACCCGCATCCTATGACTCTATCATAGGATAGAACCATCATCCTACCATGTTAACACAATCACCATTCGGGCACAAGCACCCAATTGTGCTGTTACAACCCGTCGTAGCCGTGTATCCATCTACATAGCCCCTCCCACTGAACAAACACCTACATCCACATCTAATCCCCTACCTCCTCGTCCAACTACACGTCCATCACCTACCCATCAGTATAACCTCCTAGAGCATCTAGGAAAGACACCCACACAAATCTCCATACTTGAGTTGCTCCGCACATCACCCCTTCACAAGGACGTCCTCAACAAAGCACTTTTGCAAACTCAAGTCCCCGCCAACTTGAATGTAACTCAATTCCAAGCCATGGTAGGACACATCGCCGCACCTCACCATCTCACATTTTTAGAAAAGGACCTTCCTGCTTCTAAACACTTACATAATGACGCCCTACACATCGAAGTTCATATCCACAAACATACCATTAAAAGAGTCTTAATAGATGGTGGATCTAGCCTAAATATGCACTCTAAAATTGCTAAAACACTTGGGGTACTCCGATGTGGTCATAAACACCAGCGAGTGCATCACAATCAAAGGCTATGATGACACCGAACGACTCTCTGAAGGCACTATCAAGTTTCCCATTCAAGTGGGACAGAAAATACTACAAACAAAATGTTAGGTTCTTGATCTCGACCTCCCCTACAACATTCTTCTAGGCATGCCATGCAAGCCGTCCCATCCACCTTCCATCAATGCCTCAAATTCCCTCACAACGGCACAAAAGTCACAGTCTATGCCGATCCTCGCCCCTTCCAATACTGCAGTTTTCTGGAAGTCCACAACCAAACCTTCTACCCATACAATAAAGCCACCATTGAAGCAAATCCAATAGCATCAAACTCATATGTCGACCCCACAAACATTGCCACCACTTCATCCCAAGCACCTCCACCACCTGAGGTCCAGATCAAGCTAAGCGACATGGGATGTGGGGAATATGACCTGCACGGTACCTTTTGTGTGGGCACATTACCCAATCCTAAAACATTTGGCATCCCAAAAACAGAGGTAGCCAACACAGTCATCATCAAGTTTAAACCCTCGCCCATCTTTGAGAAGAAACACCTTTTGGATCAGGATGTACTCAAATATATCTCATCTTGGCTATACAAGGATGAAGAGCCTGAACAAGAAACCCCCACCATCCCAACAGAAATCTATGGCAAAGGGTCTGAAATTGTCAAAAGCATGGGTTACAAAGGACAAGGCGGTATAGGCCTTCATGAACAAGGGATCATAGAACCACTGCAAGAAACAAGAAACCCCTATACTCAAGGGTTAGGGTATGGTCAACCACAACGCATCCTCACTACCAACGAATGTATCTTAGCTGAGGTCGCTACAGTCTCCTTAGAAGTCGACAATGTTAATGAAACAAACCTTCAAGACTCCTTTAGTGGCTTTGCTGACTTCTTTGACTCATCCATATGTACCATCCACACAATCACCACCCTTGCCTCGTCCTCCAATGGCTTACCATTGGTATACCCAGAACTTATAGATTGGGACCAACAGGGACCTCCTGTCTTCGACATTGCACCTAACGATGAGGCCATTGCTGAAATGATGGGAGTTAGAGACCACTTCCCCTTGGGAGACCATAGAGCAGGATACATCATAGAACTTGATTTGCATGCCTATTTCAGGGAGACAACCCCTGCTTCCAGTTGTAAAAACATAAAAATCAAAAATAGATCTGATGGTGAAAACTGTTCTGCGGTAGTGTCAGATCCTAAAAAAGTAAAAACAAAAGATGTATCTCCTGGTGAAAACCTCCATGAGGCGCTAGGAGATGGAAGCATGGGCCTTCATGAGGTAGACAAGGTTTATCTAGATAGATCACCTGTCCTAGTCGAGCTAACCCAAGAAATGAATCTTGGGACAGAAGAAGAGCCGAAAATCACTTTCAGGGTAGAATCTCTCAACATACAGGAACAGGAAAACTTCTTGGCATTTTTCACTTGATGAAATCACAATTTTGCATGGACCTACGCAGACATGCCAGGGCTAGATCCCACCTTGGTCATTCATCATCTTGCAGTATGCCTTGATGCAAAACCAGTAAAGCAGAAACTCAGAAAAATGAATCCTTAGGTGGCCCTCCTTGTCAAAGCAAAGCTAAAGAAACTATTGGATGTTGGGTTCATTTGCCCAATTGATTATCCTGAATGGGTTTCAAACCTAGTACCAGTAGCCAAACTAGATGGCCAAATCTGCTGCTGCATCGACTTCAGAGACCTCAACAAAGCCTGCCCAAAAGATGACTTCCCACTACCAAACATTGACATGATAGTGGATCTCATGGCAGGACATGAAATGTTATCCCTCATGGATGGTTTCTCAGGATATAACCAAATCAAAATTGCCGAAGAGGATCAGCATTAAATAGCCTTCATATGCCCATGGGGAACATACTGCTGGGTTGTAATGCCATTTGGCTTGAAAAATGCACGAGCTATGTATCAAAGAGCTATGACTGTCATCTTCCATGACCTGTTTCACCACATCATGGAAGACTATGTGGATGATTTACTAGGAAAATCAAAGACCAGAGAAGAACACCTAGATGTGTTGGCCAAGATCTTCGACCGGTTAGAGCAATACAATGTTCGCCTAAATCCAAAGAAGTGTGTCTTCGGAGTCACCTCTAGAAAACTCCTAGCATACATAGTCTCGAGAAGAGGAATCAAAGTTGATCCGGCAAAAGTTAAGGCCATCACTGAAATGCCACCTCCAAAAACATTGAAACAACTAAGAAGTCTATAGGAAAAACTCTAGTCTATCTGTCGGTTCATTGCCCAACTTGCCGATAAGTGCCAACCATTCCAGCATCTACTTCAAAAAGATATAGCCTTTGTCTAGAACACTCAGTGTCAGGATGCCTTTGATCAACTAAAAGAATACCTAGCCAATCCCCCTATTCTAACTCCACCAAGGCAAGGAGAACCCCTCTTGCTATACATCTCCACCACAAAGACAGCTATCGGAGCCCTATTAGCACAGCACGATGAGAATGGAAAAGAAAGATCCATCTACTACATCAGCTGTACCTTGATCTCATATGAGTTCAACTACACACAAATTGAATGAGCATGTCTAGCCCTCATCTTTACTTCACAAAAGTTAAGAGACTATATGCTCAATCATAAGACCAAGCTCATCGCCAAGATTGACCCACTAAAGTATCTACTAAACAGAGCTGCTCTTACTGGCAGAATGGCAAAATGGGTCATGATTCTCACTGAATTTGACATTAAATACATGGAGAGAAAGGCCATCAAAGGACAGGTTATCGCTGATCAGTTGGCTGAAGCACCTATTTCAGTAAAGCATCCTACACTAGCAGAGTTCCCTGATGAAGCTATCTTGACAATCACACCAGCCACAGACACATGGAAGATGTACTTTGATGGATCGTACACACACAGAGGCTCGGGGGCAGGTGTCCTGTTTGTTACCCCTCAGGGTGACACCATCCCTAAGTCCTTCAAGATCACATTCCCATGTACTAATAACGTGGCAGAATATGAAGCTCTCATCACAGGTCTCCGCATGGCAATAAAGTGGAAAATTGAAAACCTGACTGTGTATGGAGATTCTCAACTGGTCATCCGGTAGGTTAATAATGAATACAAAACCAAGGATGATAAGCTCCTGCCCTACAAAAATATGGTCAATGATTTCAAAGACTATTTCAATGACATCCACTTCGAGCAAATCCCAAGGCTCAACAATAAAGCTGCAGACGCCATGGCTACCATTGGATCTCTGGTTGACATGAAGAAAGGCAATAAGAAATGTGAGTTCATGATAGAAGAACTCCCCATCCCAGCATACGATGTTCCTCAATCCGAACTAGTGTGCGAAGTCATTGGTCCCTTATCCCTGTGGTATCAGGAAACCTACCTATACCTTCATGATAATATCCTCCCCCCTAACCTATCCACATCATAGAGAAAATTGTTCATCCGTCGAGCCTCTCGTTTCATCCTTCTAGGCGACACCCTGTACAAAAGGAGTCTTGATGGCACGCTTCTACAATGTTTAGACTCTAGGGAAGCTGAAGTAGCCTTGGAAGAGGTACATGCAGGTATCTATGGGGTGCATTTAAGTGGACCCACTCTTTCTAAAAAGATCCTCAAGACGGGATATTATTGGCCAACCATGGACCGAGATGCCTATCAGTTCATCAAAAAATGCCTCCCATGTCAACAACATGGTGATCTCATCCATGCACCAGCACAGGAGCTGCAACCCATCACAACATGGTGGCCTTTCTCATAGTGGGGACTAAACCTTGTAGGAAAAATACATCCCCCATCCTCAAATGGCCATAAGTTCATAATCACTGCTACTGAGTACTTCACCAAGTGGGTGGAAGCAATACCACTCACCTTTACCACTGGCACCCAGATCTCCAGATTCATCCTCCACTATATCATCTGCCACTATGGTATCCCTCATTCCATCGTCACCAACAATGGAAAGCCCTTCAAGAACCAAGAAGTTCGCACCTTGTGTGAAAAATTTGATATCAAACACCATTTCTCCACGTCGTATTACCCTCAAGGAAACGGTCAAGAAGAGGCTTCTAATAAAACCATCCTTCGCATTCTCAAGAAGACAGTCAATGAAGCTGGTTGTGACTGGCACCTCCAACTCAACCCTGCCCTATGGGCATACCATACAAGCATCTGCACTCCCACAGGAGCCACTCCATTCTCACTAGTATTCAGATCTGAAGCCATTTTACCTATTGAGGTCGAGCTCCCATCTCTACGAGTATCCCTGCAAAACATAATCTCTGATGAGGAACACAAAGTCGCAAGGTTGCATCAACTAGAACTACTAGATGAGAAATGCCTGAATGCGTTGAACCACCTACAAGCATATCAAAACTACCTCCGAAGAAGCTACAACAAGAGGATTAGAACCCAAAAATTTGAAGTAGGTGACCTTGTCCTTATGGAAAATCAGAAGAGCCTACAAGAACGTCCTAAGCAAGGAAATTTTGTACCCAATTGGCTAGGACCTTATGTCGTCATAGCTGACTATGGATCAGGAGCCTATCAGCTTGCAACACCTGAGGGGCAGCCTCTAGATGAGCCGATGAACATCCTACATCTCAAGAAATTTTATGCATAACCCATCTGGTACCCCAAGTCAAAAAAATAAAAAAAAATAGAAAAAATCAAAAAATCAGCCAAAAAACCCGAGTGCAATAAAAAACTTCCAATGGTGAAAATCACTTCGGTGACACCTTGGATAAGTACCATGGTGAAAACCTATTTTAGGCACCATGTGTAGTGGCCGGTTTCACCATCTAATAAGTCCTCTTTCCCACACACCACTCCATCTCCCACGCATCCCATGGCTTGGAATTGAGAAACATCAAACCCTATCGTCCAACCCACATTGTCCCATCCCAAGGCTAACTCATGGAACAGGGACCCTTGTAAGCTCCCCTTTGTACATACAAAATCAGAAAATCCAAAAAAAATACAAAATCAGAAAATCCAAAAAAACAATACAAAATCAGAAAATCCAAAAAAAAATACAAAATCAGAAAATCCAAAAAAATAATACAAAATCAGAAAATCCAAAAAAACAATACAAAATCAAAAAATCCAAAAACAATACAAAATCAAAAAATCCAAAAAAAGTAGAAAAACACAAAAAAATCCAAAAAAATCACCCCATCGATCTCGCTACAAATCACAATCATCAAAATATACATCAAATCCCCACCATCACAAACATCCCAAACTATTCCCACATCATCAAGTCATACCAGAACTACATATTCATTTCACCCGCATCTTGAAAGTACCTTGATCCTGTGGATACAGGGTATGTAGGCAGTCTGGAATACAAAGGACATTTCCAATACTCAAGTACATAGGATGCACCCATCCAACCCGTTTGGATGGTTCCCATTCACTGAGCTTTCTGGATCTAATAAATGATACACATGCTATGTATACGCTTGAAACATGGTCCCTAGTGCAAAAATCATCAATCAACATACCAAACATAATCCTACACCTAGCCCGACTGTTCTTTTGCCCATCTTTCAAAAATCCCCCAATCAAATCCAACTGATCTGCATCCTAGGATATATCTTTCCCACAATGGACAAAAATTTGTCATTCTATCATCACGTCTCTTGGCAAGAGCACACAAAGGTTATTTGTATCTTTCCGTTGGTCTTTTTGATTATTGATTTTTATCTTTTTGTCTCACTCTAGGTTACCTCCAAAGCTACCTTGATCTCATTATATCATGGTACGTAGCTGACAACACCTAGAGTAGACATGGTCATTTGTCTCTGTATGCTGTGCTTGTGGGTCGGTTCCATTACTCCAGGAATAGTATTCATATCTTGAAGTCTAGGTCGGTTCTAGCATGATGTGTCCCATTTACATATATAGGCATCAAAAACTTATATGTATTATTCGTACTCATCGCTATGAGTCCCCTTCCCAGGCTAGGCAAGATTATACTATCTTGGGCACACATGAAATCACCCTATTGTTTGTGGGTCTAGTCCATGCAATCGTAGGATATACATCATCACCTAGGTCATTTCATACCTTTGTGAACTGTATCCTACATTGCTATAATAAACTAAGAAATGCTCTCAATTAATCTTATGCAACTATTGTTACTAGCTCAAAATCACCATCCTAATCACTCATTCAACATTACCATCTAGGCCTAGATTTCATAATCACCTAACCTATCCCTCTCCCCATCTAAAATTTCCTCACTAACCCCATTCCCCCACCATATCTCCACTCAACACATCTTGAACCAAACCAAATCCCCCCTCAATGACGTGGCATCTTATGACCTAAACAATCCTCTCGTCCCCCCCCCACCCCCATTCTCTAGACATTCCTTATCCTACCCATACCCCATCCAAACACCCCTATCCTCTCCCCAACCGATCCCCTTTCCCATAGCCTCATCACTTAGGGTCAAACAAAGAACATCACGTGTACCAGGATTTGATCACCTCACCTATCACCTAGTTTGCATCTCACTTATCACCTTGTTTGCATCTCACCTATCACCTAGTTTGCATCTCACACATCATTAAACTTGCATAATCATTTAGATTCAAAATTGCATAATCATTTAGATTCATGCTAAATCATTAAACTTGCATAATCATTTAGATTCAAAATTACATATCATATTAGATTCATGCTAAATCATTAAACTTGCATAATCATTTAGATTCAAAATTGCATAATCATTTAGATTCAAAATTACATATCATATTAGGTTCATTTTAAATCATTAAACTTGCATAATCATTTCGATTCAAAATTACATAATCATTTAGATTCAAATTACATATCATATTAGGTTCATTTTAAATCATTTAAACTTGCATAATCATTTAGATTCAAAATTGCATAATCATTTAGATTCAAAATTGCATATCATTTAGGTTCATTTTAGAATCAGTTTAAATTGCATATCATATCATTAGGTTTATTATAGAATCATTTAGTTGCACATTATACATCATTGCAAATTATATCATACTCATTTATGTTGTCATCACATAGGTGCATATTAAAATTAAAATTAGCATCATCCAATTCCATTCCATATATATCATCTCATAAACATTTAGTTACATTACATCATCACAATCATAATCATTGAAACTGCATTCAAAACAAATCATCTAGTAGGCACATACATATTTCCATACATAACATGTGTTTATTTCGATAAACATACATTGCATCACATTGTTGCATCCATAATAAATGTTTGTTAATCGGAACATTCATTTGCATTATAAATCATATAGTCCATAAAATCACAAACACCATGCATATATCACAATAAATCCATCACAAATACATCCATAAAATCAAAAACATAATTGCATAAACATAACACATCCATAGCATATAAATCCATAGAGAATATTGCATTCATCACATAGGCATCATCATAATAGGGCATCATAAACCATCAAAAAACATCGTATCATATATAAATCACTGCAAAAAAATGTACACCGCTCATTTCATCAAAAAATACCAAGTCCTGATACAATGTTTCTGAGGGCTAACATGATAAAGCTATCACATGGAGGATCCTCTCTCTAAAGGAGTAGGAGACTCTGATCCTGGTCATGGCTGTGCTCCTGTCTGTGGCTGTGGCAGAGGCTGTACCTGAACCTGTGGAACCTGCGAAACCTGCTAGGGCACGTACGAGGGAGGGGGCATCGTCTGCTGAACTGACTGCACTGATCTCGATCTATGAGACCTAGAGGCCCCTAATCTACTGACCTAACTATAGCTCGGGGCATGCTGTGCTGCTGGCATGACTGTGTAATACAGGCCCCGATAGTACTCCACCCATGCTCTAGCCTCTGTCAAATCCCCCTGTACCTGGGTCAGTTGTCCCTGTAACTGATAAGACTGTGTTTGCACCTGGGACAACTGAGCCTGCATCCCTGTCAAAACTGGGGCAAGTCCACCACCTGAAGCCTGTAGGCTACCCAATGAAGTCTCTGCCTGCTGGGCCCTGGCGAGCACTGTATCCCACTCTCTTGTCAACACCTCTATATCACCCTGCACCTGGGCTAACTATGCCTACAATGCAACCACCTATCCATCTACCCCATCTAATAAAGCCAATGCCCCCCGCAACTGCACCAACTTTGTATCACAGTCCTCTAGTGCCTCCTTCAGGCTAGCCACCTGTGCCCATAAGGTCTCCATCTCCTCCTCCTCATACTGAGGCTGCCGCTGAGGTGTAAGCCTTCCTACCTCACCCTCTCTAGCTGTCCCTGAGGGGCCTTCCTGCTGTCCTATTGTCTGCTGCCCTGTACCCTGCTGTTGCCCTACCTGTGGTGGGGGTAGATCTCCCATATCCACCCTCGGCTGTCCCCCACGCTGCTAAGGTCCTCTCTCTTATCGCCCAACTCTCATCTGCACCTGCTACCCCATCTACCCCTGTCCTACTGCCACAGCTGCCAGCACATCTATCGGCTAACCATCCCTACCAATCAACCTCTCCTCTCCATCATCTCCAACCTCCACTAGGTCATCCTCAATGATCTCCTCACCCTCCTCCACGCCGTTATCCCCATCTGGGTCATCTCCATCACCATCTAAATCATCCCCCCTGAGCCTGCTGCCTCCTCCGTTGGGTCCGTCAACCGAGTGGGCCGATGCATCTACCACCATATATCATATGCAGGTGTAGTACCTACATCTCTGACAGTGCTCCCCCAATCCCACCGCATTGGCCGTAGAGCTACAAAATCAGCTAGGGCGACCTATGGCTATATGGCTACAGGCTAGAAGGCTGCATCTCGAGGAGTCCGCGCAAATATGGCCATCTGCTAAGGAGTGTCCTATCTCAAACCAAACTTCCACATGACCCACGAGGGTGGATACATCTCTATAGCATGGTCTCCTCGACCCATCAGGTACAGCTATTGAAATGTCAATGGTAGATGAATATCATCATTTGGCCATGGCTCTACGCTGATATACAGTCGCCAGGTCACACTAATAGCATCATCTAACATCCTCCTCTAGTACCACACCTGTCCAATATACGTGTACTCTGCATCCCGATATAAAAACACAGGCCTCAAAAGGCCACCGATAATACCCACATGTCGGTCGGGTAACAGTGATGTGCTCCCAAATCCATACATGAAGCAGAGTAACTCCAGCTGACAACACTCTATCATGCAGATAGGCGACTGTATGCATCTCATGGTATAACTGCCCTAGCATCGTCAATCCCCAGGCATAGACAGTCTCATGCCTCACCATACCCTCTATCACCCCCCAACCAACCAGAAAAGCCCTGCCTCGCCTGTCAGGCATCACAACACCTCCAATCAACGCACACAGGAATAAGGCAAAGGGATCTGCACCCGCAGCCAGTGTCCCCTCATAGTCCATCTCTCTCCCATCTACTGAGAGAATAATGTGGTCCTCTCCAAACACTCTAATCAGGGCACTCTGTCCCCTCCTCGTATCATACCTAACTCGCCGGCCATGAATAGGTAACTTGAGGATGTGAAAAAACATCCTCAAGTGTGAGGGTAATCTCTCTAGTCGGCAACAAAAAGCTGCAGGTCTCCGAACGGTATTGCTCCACAACTGCTATCATCAGAGCTCAATGAGCTCATAGCACGAGCATCGATGCCACTATCAGAAGCCCCAACCTAGCTAGTCGAGCCCGCATAGCATCATCGAAATGGTCAAACAGGGCCATCACAGATGGAACTCGTCGCTTGCGTGAATACACTATAAATTGGACTATACCTTGCATCCACAAATTTCTGGTCAGATATCAACCTATCTTTTTCTAAACCAACCCCTTTCTTCTAATGTCTAAAAAGCCAGACACATTTGGCGCCAAAATAGACAACACTTTGTGCCATTTTTAAAATAGTGCTGCTACTTCCTCCAAATAGCGCTATTCTAGAGAATAGCGCCACTGCGCAAACCTTTTTGCTCTAATCCCGATCATAGTGCTACTACGCACTAAGCATAGTGCCATTTTACAAAATGGCATCACCCTACAATTTTGCACTAATCTAGTGAATAGTGCTAATCCTGAAAAGAGTGCTAATTTCTTACATTGCGCTAAACCCCCATATGGTGCTAGAATTCCAAATAACGCTACTCCTCTAAATGGCGCTATTCCAGAAAATAGCGCTACCATAAAGCCAGTTTAGTGCTAAAACACCAAACCCTAATCTTTTCTAACATTGCGCTAATCCGGATGATAGCGCTAAAATCCCAACTAAATGGTGACATACCGCCCTAACCCTACCCTAGCGGATAGCGCCAATCTAGATGATCGTGCTAATCTACCTTACTGTTGGCGCTACACGCTCCAATCCCAAATCCTGAACCCAAAAAAATGCACGTAAATCAAAAATTCACAAAGCAAGGGTTAGGCCCTACCTGGGGTCCAGCCTCTGGTGCCTGGCCAAACTCTCGAAACCGCTCAGAGATGTGTCAAAGTCGCGGGAACTAGGGGTTGCGGTCAGCCATCTCTCCTTCACTTCTTCTCTAAAGTCAAAGTGTGCAAATGTGGCACTCTTAGGGCCCACTTTTCCTAATATAGTGGGCCATGCCATCCTTCCACCCCCTCTTTATCCCTCTAGGGTGCAGATCTTAGCCTTTTTCCTCCATTTTTCTTCCCGCCATCTTCTTTTTCCGTTGCCTATCCAACTTTCACTTCCGTCACATCCTTTCGAGAACTCACCTAGAAATTTTTTTATTTTCCCACCGACCTCTCGAGGGGGCATACCTTATCCGTCTTATTCCTTCCCGGTAGCTGGGGCATATCTTTCTTCGACCTGACGCCACTTGTCTCCTAGGTCCTGATGCCACATCAAAGAGGGGCAAATGTAGACACCTAAAAATATCTCTTACCATCAAATCAACTCCATACATCCCTAATCATGTCAATTTCCCTCCTAACCAATTAATTAAATTTTTATTTAATTAATTATCCTTTCATTACCCTATTTTCCATCATTTTATCCCAACAATTGAATTAATTTCATTAATTCAATAGTCCCAACCTTAGCCAATTGATTTAATAAATATGCAATATTTATTAAATTAATTTCCCCCTTTTCACTAAATCTAATTAATTAGTTAAAACCATGTTAACTAATTAATCCAGCCTACTAATTGACCTATCCCTACCCTAGACAATTAAATAGCTATTATTTAATTGCCTACCCTAGCCTACCTCATTCTAGCCCTAGGATTAATTAAATAAAACATTTGTTTAATTAATCCTAACCTCTCATTTAGGTGGTCAAACCTAGTTTAACACCCTTCCCCACATCCTCCAAATAAAAAATTGAAATAATTCCACCTAAGTCAATTTTTTATTTACAAACATCCCACATCACATTTAATTTTCCTTACAACCCCTTACCTCACCCATACTCATTTATTTCCACTTATCCCCAAATGAATTTTTGCATTCCCGCATATGAATCTTTAATTCAAAAATAATCCTTTACCGCCCATGCTAATTTAATACCCCTTTTCCCAAAATGAATAAAAGATTCACTTTTATTCCTAGCCCTCCATTCATTCAAGATTGAATCTAGGCCCTCCACATCACCTTCATCCTCCACCATTGATCTTCCAAATCAATCTCCACCCTTGGATCAAAATCCCTCCAAAAAGTCTATAAATACAACATCTCTCAACCCATTCAAGGATCCAAGTTTTATGCAAAGTTATTATGCCAAAATACTAATTGAGCTAGTCTTTAGTGAGTTGCAAATTTGAGTAGCATTTTACATTTCAATCACTTGTCTAGGGATCATCATGTCTTAGGAGTTGTTTTGGGTGCAAATGCTTCTTACTCCCTTGATGAGATTAGATTTGTATGTGAGGTATAACTTCTTGTGTTTTTATGCATATTAGTTTGTGTTTCCTCCTCATTTTGTTTATCTAATCTACAAATAGTTTCCAAATCCTCTATTGTGTTGAATTCACTAGTAGCCATGACCATTGATAGGTGTCTTGAGTGATGATGGGCCACAAGCACAAGTCTAATCCAAAGAATACAGAGTTAGATGCCTAGAGTTTAAAAATTTGTTCCCATGCTTTATGGTTGGACTTCCTTCAAAATTTTGAGGGATATGAAATCAAATTGGTTGAGGAGTTTATCTAAAACTTCCACTTGAATTTCATTAATATCAAAGGGGTTTGCATTAAGGTCACCTCTGGGATCATCAGTCAACTCTCTAGAATACCTAAGGTGGGGGAAGATTTTCACATTTTAAAGTTTCTTATGAGGAGTTAATTAAAATTTTCTATTTTTCTCTAGAGCCTCTGCCAATGTATACCCTCAATAATGGTGTCATAAAAGGAATAGATATAAGTAGCATTCTAAAGCCATGGTTTACTGTAGTTTTATGGGCCATGAAATTCTTTACCTGTGATAGGTAGTATGGTATGGTATGGTATTAGAATTGGGTATGAGAATGATCATTCATTTACAACATGGCATTAACAGACCTGAATGTCTCATCAATCTACCAACCTTCCTTTGTAAATACCTGCAAAGTATGGCCAATAAATTCAAATGGATCAATGGACAGATCAACCACCATGGCCTTATCCACCTCATTATCAAACATCATTTTTTGTAGCAAGAAGATGGGTAGAGGAAATGGGAAACATTTCTTTAAAGTAAGCTAGAGAAAAAGAAGAAGAAAGATAAACACACTTCAACTCCCACACCAACTGCTCCATAAAATCCACTCACTCACTCCTCCTGACAACACCTGATAGCTATTGAGCCACCTGTTATTGACCTAGAGGAAGTTGTCACTTCCATTACAACCCCCACAAGGAAACACCAAAGGCTTGTTTTGCAAAAAGATGATGAAGAAGAAGAGGCATGAATTGCTAAAATCATGCGTAGCATGTCTGCAGTGTTGCAAGTATGTGCAGTCGGTGTTGTCATTGATGTCAACAAACATGTGTTGTCATTAGTGTCAACTGTATGAGTAAGAGATGTTGCAAGAGTATGAATAGTTGGTGTTGAGTGGATATTGTCTCTGATGATAAGGAAGTATTGAAGATGGTGAGAATATGTTTCTAATGCTTGGTTTCCAAGTGCTTTTGACAAAAATTGAATACAATAAGAAAATAGTGTGTAACAGTGGTATTCTATGTTGTAGACTAGTGTTTTGGTTTTTCTCTACATTTCCCTTATATTGAAGATCTATTTATACAGTTTGGATATGTTTTTCAGAGATGTTCAGATATGAATTATTTAAAATTTGGTGTGCTAGATCGATGTGTAAAGGAAGATGTGTTCACCAGTGTGTGAACTTTGTATTGCAGAGGTGTCTGGGAGAAATGTTTTTTCTCCACATTTCTCCACAAAGTGGTTTCTAGTCTTGTGGTTCTAGAAGTGTGCCTATAAGGTTAATATCTATCTTCAATTGAAGTTATTCATGGTTTGGTGCTCCAGAAGATGATTTATTGAGTTACAGTGCATGACAGAGACATTTGAGTATGTTGGGTAAATAGGATAAGGTTGTGTGGCAGGTGAAAGTTGTTGCGGAGGAATTTGTTGGTTTTTAGGATGTTTGTGGGATATTATAGATTGTGCTCAAACATGGCATGTGGTCCACGAGTCGTCTTTGGGTTTGAGGAAGTGTGTACATAATTATTTATGGTATTAACACCAGTTCGGCTGACCTTGGGCATTTATACTAATTGCAGAGTTGCTTTGATGATTGTGGAAGCATGGTGTGACATGTATGAACGGATTTAGGTCCAAGATAAGGTGTGTTGTGGTCTACCTTCATTCCTTTCCACCATGGGAATGTTTTGGGTCTGACCTAATTTGAATTTGCAAAATTAAGGAGCCTTAATGATATTGGAGAATGTTCTTAAGATTGAAGATGGTATAAATATGTGTCAAGTTGTTGAAGGATGAAAATATAGAAGAGAATGATGATGTGATGCAAATTATAGAGTTATAGAGTGTGAGTTTGTGCAGTGCAATGTGATCTTTCATGAGTTAGATTACTAGATGCAATGAGCAGAAGGTGTCTACAATTCCTTAGTGAGACTATGGAGGTGATGATGGCATTTTGGTGGACTTCTTTGTTGCATTGAGATAGTTTTCTCCTTGTAACAATCTTCTCTATCTTCTTCTCTATTCTGACAGTGAGCCTTTCTTTTGGGTAGTGAGCCCTTTGGCAGTGACCGTTTTGGTAGTGAGCCTTCTGGTAGTGAGCCTATTGTTTTCTGGTGTTGATATTACTTTATATTGTGAGCTAATCCTCACTATGGTTTTTCCCTTCTTGGCCTTTCCACGTAAATATGGTGTTCTCTTGTGTTGATGTTGATTTGATTTAGTTTATGTTATTTCCTTTCATGCTTAATCATCATAATAGTTTAAGGGTTAATTGAATTGATCTAAATGTGTTTGAGGGTTTTGGAATTATAAGTGACAACTAATTCACCCCCCTCTCAGTTGTCTTGTGCATTCAACAATTGGTATCAAAGTCAAGTTCCTTAGAAGAAAGCTTAACTGCTTGAGGTAGATCTAGGATGGTGCACAAGAAGGATGTTCCCCTATTTGATGGAACAGATTATTAATTCTAGAAAATAAGGATGGAAGGTTATCTAATTTATCTTGGATATGAGATCTGGAAGTCTGTTGAGACTAAATACACTATATCAGGAAATGGTCCAAGTACTACAAATGAGATCAAGGCCTATGAAACCAATGGTAAAGCAAGGTATGCTCTTTTAAGTGGTCTTACTAATTTTGAATTGGTGAAAGTTATGAATCTAAAAAATGCTATATGAAATTGATGCAGAGCAGAGGATAAGGTCAACCTGGACTCCACTGATCTTTGGAACTGATCAAGTATGGTTTTGGACTGCTCTCTCTCACAACACATGCTTTCAATGCTTGGGAAAGGTAACACAACATGGTTTGAATGCATGAGCCACCTACCAATCCTCCAAGACACTTTAGACCACATCAATAAGGCTGGTTAACACTGATGAAGTCACCCAAGAGCTCTGTTTACTTGTCCTTCTTAGCATTGCCTTGAAAACTGTCCTAAATGCTTGTAGCCCTTGGAAAGGGGTTTTTCAATCATAACTGGCAAAATACTAGGCAAAACCACATACAAATTGACTTTCTAGATACCCATTAGGCTCCTACACAACATATCTAGAAATCAGATGGGGTTGTTTTCGCACATGGGCTTCAAAAATTGACTGTACCTATTTTTCTAGGCCTAATTAGGCCTCTTTTACAAAGCAAGTGTATGCCCAACTTACTTCCAACTCCTAAGAATGACTTCAAGGTGTCTATGGAGTTGCAAAATGATATAATATGCTAGTTTTAGGGATCCTAAGTCATCCCAAGTCACCTTTCCACCTTTTGGTTACTTTACTATGCTTGAAAAAGTCTAATACATGAAGATATTAGACTCAAATGGATTCAAACAACACTTCTTCCCAGTCCTCTGCTCTTGCAATGACATAAACAAGGAAAAAAAACCTATCTAATTCCATTCTACCCATTTTGAAGATACAACACAAGTGGAATGGGTCAAAAACCCATCATTTTGCCCTAAACCCTCAAAATCAGGGTTTTAGACCCAGTTTTAGAAAATTGGTAATAAAATGCTTTAAGAACAATAAAAATCTTCCTAACTTGACTCAAATGAAAGATAAAACCATTCAATTCATGATTTCAGATATTTGGATCCATGACAGTATAGTACGGACTGATACCTGACGTTGGAACAACAAAAATACAGAAAAAATGCAGAAAACTCAAAAAAATCTTTATTTCCTTTTTCTCCAATCTTCTTCTCTAATCTACCTCAAAATGTGTGAGGCATAAATAGCATGTTTACATTGAGACTTCACATTTGTATAACTCCCTCATTGTGGAAAAGCCAAAAAGAAGGCGTAAAACAGCCTGTCCACTACAATGCTAAAAATAGACTATCCTAAACTTAAGAAATATTCAAGACACTAACCTCCACTACATCAAAAATGTATTTAATAAACTTTATTACATCAGTTATGAGGAAAAATCTCCACCTATACTCCTATTGAGACCCAAAAATCAAAATTTAGGCATGGTGCCCCTGCACCATACACCCAAGGAGAAAGGATCTCAGTCTCCACATGAGATAAGATCAGGTACTAAGGTTCCATGTTTTGCAATGTCTTCATCTATCATCCATGTGGTATCTTCATGAGGAAGAGCTTGCCACTTCACAAGGTATTCATTATAAACCTTATGTCTTGTTCTCTTGACCTCCTTGGTGTCTAAAATGGCTTCAAGTTTGACTAGTGTAGCAGGAGGGAGATCTTTAACCTAATCAACATTAGCAATACCTTCAACAACATCTATACCTGCATCCAAAGATCCCTTGAAAGGATATAAGTCATCAATGTTAAAGATTGGTGAGATAGCAACTCCAGGAGGGAGTTCTATCTCATATCTATTTTCACCAAACTTGTGGACAACCTTGCATGGCCCAATCTTCTTCATCAGAAACTTAGTGTATCTGCCCTTAGGTAACCTCTCTTTTATTAGATGTGCAAGTAATAAATTCCCTATTTTGAACTAAACATTCCTCCTCTTCAAGTTTGCATGCTTCTTGTAAGTCTCCACACTCTTCTTGAGGTGTTCTCTGACTTGATCATGTATGTCTTTCATGGCCATTCCAAACTCCTCTCCTTCAACACTTCTCTTCTCTAACCCTCTCAAATCTCTGAGTTCAAGTATACCTCTTGGGTTCAATCCATACACTACTTCAAAAGGACTCTTCCCTATGCTCATATTAATGGAGTCATTATAAGCATATTCTACCTGAGGGAGAATAAGATCCCATTTCTGTCCATGTTCTTTTGTGAGACACCTAAGCAAGTTTCCCAATGATCTATTAACTACTTCAGTATGCCCATTTGTTTGTGGGTGATAGGTAGTGTTTAAGGTCAAATTGGTTCCTAATTTCCTCTATAAGGTCCTCCAAAAGTGACCTATAAATTTTGAGTCTCTGTCTGAAACAATAGTGAGGGGCAGTCCATGATTTCTAACTATCTCTTTGAAGAATAGGCCTGCAATGTTTGAGGCATCACTTGTGCATTTGAAAGGAACAAAATGTGTCATTTTACTAAATCTATCAACAACTACAAACACACTGTCTACTCCCCTCTGAGTTTTGGGTAAGCCTAGTTCAAAGTCCATACTAAGATGTTCCCAAGGTCTGCTAGGGATTGGGAGACGCTGATATAGGCCTAAATTTGAACTAGAGCCCTTGGCTCTTTGACAAACTCCAAAAGTTTCAACAAACTTTCTGATATCTACTTGCATCTTAGGCCAAAAATAAAATCTTCTTACCTAATCTAGTGTCTTGTCTATCCTAAAATGTCCTCCAAGATTCCCACAATGCTTCTCCCTTATGAGATTTGTCCTCATAGAGCACTTAGGGATGCATAACTGAGCTCCCTTGAATAACATTCCATCTTGCAATAAAAAAATAGGAAATTGATCATGAAAAGTACCTTGAAACTATTGGCAAATAGAGTATACCTCTTTGAAGTCTGCATCAACAACATCCATGTCTTTCAATGCTTTTAATCCCACACTTTGGAGTTGTATTTCATGCATTAGGACTGATCTCCTGCTTAAGCCATCTACTACCTTGTTAGCTTGGCCTTTCTTGTGCTTGATGGTGAATGTATAACTTTGCAAGTACTCAACCCACTTTATATGCCTATGACTCAACTTGTCTTGACTATTCAAGAAACTCAGAGCATGATTATCTGTGAATACTATAAATTCCTTTGGTAAGAGGTAATGTCTCCACTTCCTTAGGTACTGCACTAATGCATAAAGTTCTAGGTCATATGAAGAATACTTTATCTTGGCTTCATTGAGCCTTTCACTGAAGAAAGCCACTAGTCTGCCCTCTTGGCTCAAGACTGCACCTACTACAGATCCACTAGCATCACACTCCACTATGAAGATCTTGTTGAAGTCAGGTAAAGCAAGGATGGGTTGTTGTGCCACTCTATTTTTTAGGTATTCAAAGCTCTTTGCTGCCTCCTCAGTCCACTAAATTTTTTTTTCTTATCTCCTTTGATGGTGTCAAGGATGGGAGAACAAATATGACTGAAATTCTTAATAAATTTCCTATAGAAGGTAGCTAAACTGGTGCAGGAGCACCAAGGAGACTATAAGATTTATGTCTTCATATTGTCATTTTTGTCTTGTTGATTCCATAAGGTCTTGAAGACCATTCTCATGTTGTAATAAGGACCATGTCCATAAACATCTCATATTTGTAAGGCAGTCATATTTGTAAGCCTTCTAAGGCATGTAAGAGGCAATCATAGAAACATAGGGGCAATCATATATTATCTCACATTGTAAGCCTTTTTGGCATGTGTTAAGGGGTGCTAGACATTGTCAAAGGTGTTGACAAGTCATAAACCAATCAATGACCATTGTGATAAACTTGTCGTTAGTTGCCATTGTAAAACAGGGCAGTTGTAGTCCTAAACATGACAGTTACAGAAAGATAGTCCGATGGTTACCATACCTTCCATCGACCCCAACTATCCTCTAACCATTCTAAACTGGTTGGTAGGCTTCTTAAGACCCTGCTCTATTTATTGTAAGTAGAGAAGTGTGTTGGAGAACAAACTTTGAAGGAGAAGACAGTAATAAAATCTAAATTTTCTGCATTTTTCTATGTAATTTGTTGTTACAGGCCATACCTTGCTCCTGTATGGACAGATCATAGAAATTCATGATGATGACAAGTTAGTGGGTGAGTTAGGATTCCAATGCTTTTGGTTTGAGTTTGTGAAACCTCTGTAGTGCATAGTTATTTGCATTTTTGTTGAAACTGTTTATTATAACCCTCATCTAGGGTTTTGATAGGAATTATGCATTTTCTTGCCATTCCACTGATTTCATTCATTCTTGATCAGTGGGATGGGTTGTTGTAAGATTGTTTTAGTATGTTATAACAAGTTTTTGGTAGAGGATCTGAGAGGGATGAGTCTTCATTAAGAAAACCTAACATCCTCATGTGTTAGGTGATGTCTAGAAGCGTAGAAAAAGAACAAAAGAGGACCAATTAGTTGCAGTCCATGTTGGGGGCCCAAAACCCACAAAATCCTTAGTTTGAACATGTATTCTAAGTGTTCCAATCATTGGTTGGGTTCTGTGCATAAATTTTGGAGAGGTCTCTTTGTATTTTTGGCCTAATTGGGGCTCTAGGTCACTAGGGTGAGTTATAGATTGAGCCATACCGTCCAAAACAACCTATACCCATTTTTGGATATGTGATAGGGAGTCCAAATGGGTATCTCCAGATTGTCTATGATCTGATGTTGTAGGTCTGCATCAAAAAATATTGCTGACTGTGTGTTTTTCAAGGGCTACAAGGATCACTTTAGGTTTGTGAAGGAAGTACTAGTTCTAAGTTTGATCTGCCTTTGCCAATGGTTGGAATGGGTCCCATAGCATGTCTAATCAACCTTTTCATGATGGTTTCAGAACTACTAACTGTTGTTCCCACTTTTGTATAATGATCATTGAATTTGGGCTTTAGAGCATAAGAAAACGTTGTCATCTTGTCAAATCCTTCTACCTATCCTAGTGCCTCTACATCATAGTGGTGCAGAGCCATAAAAGGTTTTGTTGTTGGTTGTGTAAGGCCTGGTATATGTTAGAAGAGGAGAGTGAAGGAGAGGCTAGCAATATGCCTCCAAAGGGGATGACCATTAAGGTGGTTAAGAAGTTCAAGGAGATGGAAGAAAAGATCAAAAGTGGAGTCAAGGAAGCACTCCAAGTAGAGTTGAAGGCATTGAGGAGAGGGAAGAGGATAGACGAAGGTTCTAATGAAGAAGAAGAAAAAGAGGAGGAAGAAGAAGATCAAGAAGAGGTAGAGGTACCTGCAGATCAAAAACATTTCCTTGAAGCCATCAAGGCAATTGGCAAAGATTCTTCAGAGGCTCAGATGGAGATTCCCATGTTTAGTGGCAAGATGAATGCTGATGAATTCATGGAGTGGATTGAGGCCCTAAACAACTACTTTGAATACAAAGAAGTTCCTAAGAACAAGAGAGTGAAGTTTACAAAAACTAAACTCAAAGGTGCTGCCCTTACATGGTGGAATTACACCCAAGGTGAGAGGGTAAAGAATGGGAAGAGTATGATCTCTTCATGGAGCAGAATGTTGGAGAGGATCAAGTTTCAATTCCTTCCAGTAGACTATGAGGTGTAGATCTACAAGAAGATGCAAAATCTCAAGCAAAGAGATTTGGATGTGGCCACCTACACCAAGGAGTTTCACAAGTTCTCTCTTCGTTGTGGGTACATGGAGGATGAAAAAGGTAAAGTGGCAAGATATCTAAATGGTCTGAAGTTTAGTATACAGGATGAAATCAGTATACTAACCCCTGAAACTATGAATAAATGCTTTCAAATGGAATTGAGGGTTGAAGAGAAGTTAAAGAGGAAAAGTGAGCAACAAAATACAGGTCGAGGAGGTAGAAATTACAGAGGTAGGGGCAGTTTTGGAGGCAGAAATCAGTCCCAAAGAAGTCAAGGGGAATCTAGGTCCCAAAAACAAAGTGGAGAATCAGGTTCTAGAGGAGGCTTTAGAGGAAGGAGGCCCAATGGAAGGGGTAGATTTGGTGGACCAAGGAGAGGTCCTAATGTCTTCACAGGAAGGTGCTACAATTGCAACCAAGTGGGACATCCATCCTTCAAATGTCCTGAAAAGCAAGCCTCAAGTTCTCATGGAGGAGAGAGAAGGAACCAATTGATCCAAGAGGAAGATTGCCAAAGTGTTAACTCACCAATTGGAAGTGCAGCCCCAGTCCATGAAGGAGAAAGTTTGATGATGAGAAGAACCATGCTGAAGGTGCCTCAAACTCAAGAACCCCCTCAAAGGAAGACATTGTCTAGGACAACATGCAAGGCCTATGGTAAGATTTGCAAGGTAATTGTTGATTCAAGTTCAACTAAGAATTTGGTTTCCATTGAGATGGTAGATAAGTTGAAATTGAAAAGACTTCCTCATGTTAGTCCTTATAAAGTATCATGGTTGAATAAAGGGCAACAAGTTTTGGTAGATGAACAATCATGGGTAGAATTTGAGATAGGAGAATATAAGTACAAGATTTTGTGTGATGTAATCCCCATGGATGCCTATCATTTGCTATTAGGATGTCCATGGCAGTATGATGTACAAGCCCAAAATGATGGTAAATCAAATTCTTTTGTCATAACTAAGAAGGGTAAAAAGTATAAGAAGGATCCATTACCTAATGAGAATGTAGAAAAGAATGTAGGGTCGAGTGTCATGATTGTGAGTGGTAAAGAGTTTCGTAACACCCTTAAGGAAGAAGGAACCCAAGGGTATGCTTTGATCTTGAAGCCGACAAGCAGCCCTACTTTTCATAGTCCTAGTAAGGAAGAGGTTCCTAAGGAGGTGCAGCAATTGCTAGAGAAGTATAAGGGTATCATGGTAGAGGATATGCCTAACGAGTTGCCACCCATCAGGGACATAAGCCATCAAATTGATTTCATACCAAGATCTACTTTGCCAAACAAAGTAGCCTATAAGATGACACCTTCTCAGAATGAAGAGATTGCCAAGAAGGTACATGAATTGTTGGATACGGGTTTGGTGGGAAAGAGTCTTAGCCCATGTGCTGTCCCAATAGTCCTAGCCCCTAAAAAGGATGGTAAATGGAGGTTGTGTATAGATTCTAGAGTCATTAATAAGATTACCATAAGATATAGGTTCCCTTTGCCAAGGATTGAGGACCTAATGGACTGTTTGGGAGGGGCTAGATACTTTTCTAACATTTATCTTAAGAGTGGGTATCATCAAATTAGGATAAAGCAAGGGGATGAATGGAAGGTAGCATTCAAAACAAATGAGGGTCTTTATGAGTGGTTGGTGATGCCATTTGGTCTATCTAATGCCCCAAGTACTTTTATGCATCTCATGAATGAAGTATTGCAAGATTTCATTGGCAAATTTGTTGTGGTATACTTGGATGACATTCTTGTATTCAGCAGGACTAAGGAAGAGCATTTGCAACATTTGGATTAGGTTTTGAAGAAGTTACACGATGAACAATTAATGATCAACATGGAAAAGAGTGTCCTCATGAAGGAATAACTCACCTATCTTAGTTTTGTCATTTCCCAAGGTAGTTTGAAGATGGATCTAGCAAAGGTAGAGGCCATTTTATCATGGCCAACTCCAAAAACAACAGGTGATGTAAAACATTTTCATGGTTTGGCAACATTTTATAGGAAGTTCATAAGGGGTTTTAGTCATATTGGTGTACCAATCTTGGATACCATCAAGGGGGGCAGAAATGTAAGTTTTTTTGGACAAAGGCAGCCAATGATTCTTTTGAAATTCTAAAACAAAAGGTAGCACAACATCCCCTCCTTGTTTTGCCTAATTTCAATAAGTTGTTCACAGTGGAATGTGATGCTAGTAACCTTGCTATAGGGGCTGTTTTGAGTCAAGAGGGTAGACTGGTTGCTTTCTTTAGTGAAAAATTGAATGATGCTAAGAGAAAGTATTCTACTTATGACTTGGAGTTGTATGCAATGGTATAGGCTTTGAAAAAGTGGAGGCATTATCTTTTGCCTAAAGAGTTTCTTGTGTATACTGATAGTCATGCTCTTAGTTTTTTGAATTCACAGGAGAAACTCAATCATAGGCATATGAAGTGGCTTGAACAACTCCAAGCATACACCTTTTCCATCAAACACAAGAAAGGGCAGGCCAACAAAGTAGCAGATGCATTGAGTAGAAGGGTGTGTATGGTTCAGGGGATTCAGTTGCAAAGTGTGGGGATTGATACTCTCAAACATATGTATCAGGATGATGAGGATTTCAAGGAGGTATATGAGGTGTTTTCATAGTTTTTAGACTCTTATCATTCTAATTTTTCTAAGTTTTTTTTGCAGTAGGGATTGTTGTTCAAAGGTAGCCAGTTGTGTATTGCTAGGTGTTCCATGAGGGAGAACATCATAAAAGAAAAACATTGTGGTGGATTAGGAGGTCACTTTGGGCTGGACAAAACATTGGATCAAGTGAAAAGGTTTTATTTTTGGCCTAAAATGCAATCAGATATCAGAAAATTTGTTGAATGTTGTAGTATTTGTCAGAGGGCCAAAGGTACTTCATCCAATGCTGGTCTATATTAGCCATTTCCCATTCCTAGTAGGCCATGGGAATGTATTAGCATAGATTTTTTCTTGGGTCTTCCTAGGACTTAAAGAGGTTTTGATAGCATATTTGTTGTGGTAGATAGATTCAGTAAGATGGCTCATTTCTTGCCATGTAAATGCACTAATGATGTTTCACACATTGCTGGTTTGTTCTTCAAAGAAATTGTTAGAATCCATGGTTTGCCTCTTAACATTGTGATTGATAGGGATCTAAAGTTTGTAGGCCACTTTTGGCATACTTTGTGGAAGAAGTTGGGCACTCAATTGTCATTAACTTCAACCTATCACCCTAAGACTGATGGCCAAACTGAGGTGGTGAATAGGTCCTCGGGAAATTTTCTTAGGTGTCTTACAAAGCAACATGGAGAGGCATGGGATATGTGTAGGAGTACACACAACACTGAGAGGGGGGGGTGAATCAGTGTAGTTAAAAATTTTATCACCTTTCAAACTTTTAATGAACTTTGATTTCACAATTACAGAATTTTCAAACAGATATGAAAATATGCAGAATATCAACACATAAAATTTTGACACAAAATATTCCCAGGTGGAAAACCCTCCAGGGGTATAAAAACCACTCAAACTGCCTCACTGGCTTAAATGAAAAACTTTAGGTTTACAACTGTCTCACTGACATATACAATTTTTCCTCACAGGCATATTGTCTATTACCACAAGTCTCACTGACTTTCAATATCAAAAATTCAATGAACAAGACAAATCAGGGGGTTTCCCTGTTTCAATCAATCTCAACACCTTATCTCTCCTATTCAAAAAATTAACAAATGTACATTTTCTACAATCTAATAGAATCAAGCTTCAACTGACATCTTCATATTATCAAAACTTTGTTTGCAATAAGAACCATCTCCAAAAATATTTAATCAATTTGATCTTCAAAATTATGTCATACCTCTGTAACTCAATCCTTAAAAAAATTCATTTCATATCCACAATTTGATATTTCTTCCCTTCAATTTGATATGCTTTCTCTCTGTAATACTGAACTGATATCATCCTTCTCAAAAAAAAATTTAACCTTCTCTAAACAAATATTATCCTTCTCTGAACATCAAAATCTCCATCCTTCACTGCACCATCACATTGAAAAAAAAACATCACAATTATTATCTTCAAGAAGATTTTATATCACACAAACCATATCTCTTTATTTTCAACTCACAAAAATATTTCATATACACCATTATAAAATAATTCCATAAAAAAATAGTCGGTTCGCCTTCCAAATAAGATTGGATCATCTTGACAGACCTTCCATATTCAAAACCTTCTATCTTCTCACCTTTTAGTCTTCGCTGTCACAAAAATAGAAACAAATATGTTTTTCTTGCTTTTGTAAGCACCAAAGATGTCAAGTTTAATAGTATACTGATTGTTGTATTTTTAAACTCATCCACTCAATTTAGAAACCCTACCACCTATCTTTTAAATAATAGGCGTTGATGTGCATTTTCCCACTGGGTTTGAATTTCCTCTACTTGGTGACCGGGCACCCTAGGCATCGGTGCCAGTAAAACAATGATCTTACATCCCTCAAGATGTCACTTAAGTGACATAAACCACCTCGACTGGTCAACTTTATATTAAAACAAAAGTGCTTTGACAGTTAAGAGAGGGTTTAATGATAATGTCTTAGTCTATTTAAATGTCTTTGACATACACATGAATGTTTGGATATTTGAAACTTTTCAACATATGAAAAAGACATATGTGACCTGATTTAACAAGAGAACATACTGATTGATTACATGAGATATAGAGACATTATAAGGACACACTTATGAATAGTGGCAGAGATAAGACAATAATGAAAAACTTTAACCTTCAACAATGGCATTTAACATTTAAATGTTCAGACAATTTAACATTTTGTCATGTGACACAACATCATATGAATATCAGACCAATATAAGGGCATGAGACACAACATGGCAGACCAATATATGGGCATGAGACACAAATGACTATGACAAATGAACTTTGATAGACAAATGTCACACCTTGATATAATGAGGACAAGTATACCATTTAAGATTAAGCAACTGTGATTTACTAAGATGACCAAGCCACTGTAACTTCACAAAACCATGTCACTGAAAGATCTGAGAAATCACCACCATTGAAGACTAAGCAACTGTGATTCACTGAGATGATCAAGCCACTACAACTTCACAAAACCATCAACATTTTAACATCAATGAAAAGACAACATACTTAAGATAGAAGCACTACAATATGATCATCCCTCAAGCAGAATTTGCTTACAATGACTCCACCAATAGAAGCACAGGAAGGAGTCCATTTGAGGTTGTCTATGGGATTCACCCAAGAGGCATTCTTGAATTGAGAGATCTTCATGGTTTAGAGAGGAAAAGTGCTCAAGGTGAGGATTTTGCATTGTCTATGAGGGACATCCATGATAATGTAAGAGAAACTCTTCAAAGGAACAATGAGAAGTACAAGGATAAAGCCAATGAGAGAAGGAGAGATGTACAATACAAGATTGGGGATTTGATCATGACACATTTGAAGAAGGAGAAACTTCCAAAAGGGCAGCCAACCAAACTCCTCATGAAGAAGATAGGTCCATGCCAGATTGTGCACAAGTTTGGGTCCAATGCCTATGAGATTGAGCTTCCTCAAGGCTTGGCCATTTCTCCCATTTTCAATGTTGCTGACCTATTTCAATACAATGGTGATAATGTTGCAGGTCT
Source organism: Cunninghamia lanceolata (assembly GCA_027924645.1). Lineage (NCBI taxonomy): Eukaryota > Viridiplantae > Streptophyta > Pinopsida > Cupressales > Cupressaceae > Cunninghamia > Cunninghamia lanceolata. Next base: position 1,898,064 of record BSBN01001336.1, read on the forward strand.
TGATGCAGCCCAAGAAGATGAAGATTGGATAAAGGATCTACCTCCCAGCCAACTATTTAAGTTGGAATGCATTCTTGATACAAAGGTCATCAAAAAGACTAGAAAGAAGACATATAAACAGTTCCTTGTCAAATGGAGTGGCTTACCCATTGAAGATGCCACTTGGATGAGTGAAGAAGACATCTTGAAGCATGGTGTCATAGTTGCTGATCTAATTCCTCAAGGGACTTGAGTTCTCTTTCCACCCAGGGAGTATGGTGCAGGAGCACAAAGGAGACTATAAGATTTATATCTTCATATGTCATTTTTGTCTTATTGATTCCATAAAGTCTTGAAGACCATTCTCATGTTGTAATAAGGACAATGTCCATAAACATCTCATATTTGTAAGGAAGTCATATTTGTAAGCCTTCTAAGGCATGTAAGAGGCAGTCATAGAAATATAGGGGCAGTCATATATTATCTCACATTGTAAGCCTTTTTGGCATGTGTTAAGGGGTGGTAGACTTTGTCAAAGGTTTAATGACATTGTCAAAGGTGTTGAAAAGTCATAAACTAATAGATGGCCATTGTGATAAACTTGTAATTAGTTGCCATTGTAAAATAGGGTAGTTGTAGTCCTAAATAGGACAGTTACAGAGAGACAGTCCGATGGTTACCATACCTTCCATCGACCCCAACTATCCTCTAACCATTCCAAACTGGTTGGTAGGCTTCTTAAGACCTTTCTCTATTCATTGTAAGTAGAGAAGTGTGTTGGAGAACAAACTTTGAAGGAATAAAATCTAGATTTTCTACATTTTTCTGTGTAATCTGTTGTTACAGGTTGTACCCTACTCCTATATGGATAGATCATGAAAATTCATGATGATGACAAGTTAATAGGGTGAGTTAGGATTCCAATGCTTTTGGTTTGAGTTTGTGAAACCTCTGTAGTACATAGTTATATGCATTTTTGTTGAAACTATTTATTATAACCCTCATCTAGGGTTTTGATAGGAATTATGCATTTTCTTGCCATTCCACTGATTTCATTCATTCTTGATCAGTGGGATGGGTTGTTGTAAGATTGTTTTACAATTTTATAACAAGTTTTTTGTAGAGGATCTGAGAGGGAGGAGTCTTCATTGAGAAAACCTAACATCCTCATGTGTTAGGTGATGTCTAAAAGCATAGAAAAAGAACAAAAGAGGACCAATCAGTTGCAGTCCATGTTGGGGGCCCAAAACCCACAAAATCCATAGTTGGAACTGTTGTGATGTTCACAACATGCCCCATTTTACTCCTTAATAAAATAGGGACCCCTGCTGTGGCTTTGCTTTTTGCTTCTGTTTTTGTGGGTCTGTCCTTGGTGGTAAGGGAAAAGAGAGTGAAATTTGCAAACCTTGATAAAATTAGTGAGAAAATGCATTTTGAGTGCCAGTACATGGTATGGTTGGATTCCTTGTCAAAAATGAGCCAGGGTTGCTTTTTTGAATCATCTGAAAATTTGCCATATTTTGCAAGTTATGCCCATTTTGGTAAAATGCACTACAGGGTTTAAATGGTGCAAGGTTTCAAATATTTTTGTTAAAAAATTCCTAAATGTTTCAAATAGCTGCACGGAGCATGCCACGTGTCACACTCCGCATGAGTCTCATAGCATTGCAAAAAGACCAATGTTGAGCCCCAAGTATTTTCTTATTGTTTCCTAAAGTTTCCAGAGTCGCATGGAGCGCGCCACTTGTTGCCTTCTGCAGCGAGCCGCTTTAAAGATTTAAAACTCTCCACAGGGTTCTCTTAAATAGTTTCTTAACAGTTTCAATGGTTGCACGGAAGACGTGGCACCTTCCGCCATGGTCTCCAAAAGTTTCCATAAAGTTTCTTAAAGTTGCAAAAGTAGCGCAGAGTGTGCCATGTGTCATTCTCCGCAGGGTTCTTTTAAAAGTTTCTAAGCAGTTTCAAAAGCTGCGCGGAAGATGCCACGTGGCGCCTTCTGTGCCGGTTTCTTAAAATTTCCAAAAGGGTTTCTAAAGATTTCAACGGCAGCTTCGGAGTGTGACACTTGTCACTCTCTACAGGTCCCTTCAAAAGTTTCCACAGGTTTTAGAGGTTGCGCGGAAGACGCCCTTCCGCAAAGGTTTCGTAAAAGTTTCTTAAAAGTTTCCTAAGGTTTTCAGGATCCTGCGGAGAGTGACAAGTGTCACACTCCGAAGGATGACCCACCGAGCCCCAAGTGTTTCAAACAGCTGCGCGGAAGATGCCACGTGGCACCTTCCACAAACAAGTTTCAAAAGTGCTTCAATGGTTTCTAAAGGTCGCAACAGTCGTGTGGGGAGTGACAAGTGTCACTTTCTGCAAGAGTCTCAAAAAGGTGAGGGAGAGCTTCTGTAGGTTTCTCAGTAGCCCCTAGCAACTACGCGGAAGGTGACACGTGTCTTCTTCCACATGAGTCTAAAGAGTTTCAATAAGTTTCGAGATAGTTTCAAACGCCCGCGGAGCGCACCAGGTGTCGCCTTCCGCATAGAGCAACAGTTTCATAAGCCCCTCGCGCGGAATGCGCCACGTGTCTCTCTCTGCGGGCACCATTTCTAATAAAAGGCAGATAAAGGGGTCATTTTTCAGTACCAATAGGCAGGAAACATTTAGCGATAGGTTTTTTAGGGTTTCTGAACACTTTGACCCTACGTTTGCACCATTTCTGGTCTACGATGGTTGACCCGGTAAGTTTTTTGGCATAGTATGCGCAGTATGAACGCATTTTTTGTAGATTTTGACCTGATAGCCACTATTTTTGCTCAGCCCCACTTGGATCTAACAGGTATTTTGTTTCTAGTTGTTTAATAATCAATGGTCCTTATTGCTGGTCTATTTTTGCAGGTCAGCAGCTGGAAGAGGAAGCTGAAACTTAATGGCAGTGACGTCCTGGAAGGAGAATCCAATTTTAGAAGCAAAGAGAAGATGAGGATAAAGGGCAGAAAGTCAAGGGACATCAATGAGAAGACCCAAAATACAGATAAAACATAATGACGGTAGGTTGCAGAATTTACTTTTGAACTACTAAGGTTTCAGAAAGGGGGCATATTTTCGCCCAGATTTGACACATATTTGGAGATATTTTTGGGAAATTGGTTCACCTACATTCAATGCTGTAACCTAGGGTTTGAACCATTGCTTAACCATTAGGGTTTTGGGTTGTATTGAGGACAATCAGAAAGTCTATATATTGTGCCTTAATACATTGTAATATTTACAATAGGGATTTTAGGAACACACAGGGATTATAGCTTAGCATAGTTTAGAAGTAGAGGAAGGAGGTCACCTGTTGTCTGTAGTAAGGAGTGCATGGAACATCTGGCTTCCTTATTGTATCTGTAAAGCTTGTAAGTTCTCTATAATTTGATCAATGAAACTAAGAGTCATTCCAACATTGTAAATCATGTATGACTGTTTGTTTCTAATATAATAGAATCTAGAGTTCTACATCTATCTTCTGAGTGTTCTCCTGCTCTTCTTTGTGTTTTGAAATATTTCCTTTGAGAGCTTGCAATTTTAAATGTATGTTTGTGAAAATGCTCAGAACTTACATTTAGGGTTTTTACTGTTGATTTGATCAAATTGCTGTATGATTTACATAGTGCATAACAGAACAATTAGATCCTTTGGTAGATTTAAATAATGTGTAGATTAGATCTTTCTAACTTTTCCCAACCCATCTGAAATACTTAGCTGAAAACGTAGAAATTTGAAGGAAATTTGTCTCATATTTGAAGAAGCATGAACAACAGAGTTAAAAGTAGACAAGTTTTCATAAATATATAAAGAGGAAAGTTGCAATAATTTAAGAATACATTTTCAAGTCTTGCAGCACAGAAACATTTTTATGCAAAAGGAATAGACAACTTGCTGTATTCATGATCTTTTTGCATAGTTTGAGTCCAGTAAACCACAAAGAAACCTTAAACTACGCAAGGCCCCTTGAACATTACAGCTTCACATTGACCAACTGAATTTGACCAACAGGTCAAGACCTGACCACTGTAGACTTGGGATTAAGTGAATCTTAAACGATTCCTTCTTATCTTTCAAGTAGAGTTTCAATTCATTATATGTGAATTTTAACTTAGTGTTATGATTGCATCAAAATAATCACCAATAGGAACATGTATTCTAAGTGCTCCAATCATTGGTTGGGTTCTGTGCATAAATTTTGGAGAGGTCTCTTTGTATTTTTGGCCTAATTGGGGCTCTAAGTCACTATGGTGAGTTATAGGTTGAGCCATACCGTCCAAAACAACCTATACCCATTTTTGGATATGTGATAGGGAGTCCAAATGGGTATCTCCAGATTGTCTAAGATCTGATGTTACAGGTCTGTATCAAAAGATATTGCTGACTGTGTGTTTTTCAAGGGCCACAAGGATCACTTTAGGTTTGTGAAGGAAGTACTAGTTCTAAGTTTGATCTGCCTTTGCCAATGGTTGGAATGGGTCCCATATCATGTCTAATCAACCTTTTCATGATGGTTTCAGAACTACTAACTTTTGTTCCCACTTTTGTATAATGATCATTGAATTTGGGCTTTAGAGCATAAGAAAACCTTGTCATTTTGTCAAATCCTTCTACCTATCCTAGTGCCTCTACATTGTAGGAGCACAAAGGAGACTATAAGATTTATGTCTTCATATTGTCATTTTTGTCTTGTTGATTCCATAAGGTCTTGAAGACCATTCTCATGTTGTAATAAGGCCCATGTCCATAAACATCTCATATTTGTAAGGCAATCATATTTGTAAGCCTTCTAAGGCATGTAAGAGGCAGTCATATATTATCTCACATTGCAAGCCTTTTTGGCATGTGTTAAGGGGTGGTAGACTTTGTCAAAGGTTTAATGACATTGTCAAAGGTGTTGACAAGTCATAAACCAATCGATGGCCATTGTGATAAACTTGTAATTAGTTGCCATTGTAAAACAAGGCAGTTGCAGTCCTAAACAAGACAGTTGCAAAGAGACAGTTTGATGGTTACCATACCTTCCATTGACCCCAACTATCCTCTAACCATTCCAAACTAGTTGGTAGGCTTCTTAAGACCCTGCTCGATTCATTGTAATAGAGAAGTGTGTTGGAGAACAAACTTTGAAGGAGAAGACAATAATAAAATCTAGATTTTCTATATTTTTTTGTGTAATCTGCTGTTACAGGCCATACCCTGCTCCTGTACGGATAGATCATGGAAATTCATGATGATGACAAGTTAACAGGGTGAGTTAGGATTCTAATGCTTTTGGTTTGAGTTTGTGAAACCTCTGTAGTGCATAGTTATCTACATTTTTGTTGAAACTGTTTATTATAACCCTCATCTAGGGTTTTGATAGGAATTATGCATTTTCTTGCCATTCCACTGATTTCATTCATTCTTGATCAGTGGGATGGGTTGTTGTAAGATTGTTTTAGTATGTTATAACAATTTTTGGCAAAGGATCTGAGAGGGAGGAGTCTTCATTGAGAAAACCTAACATCCTCATGTGTTAGGTGATGTCTAGAAGCATAGAAAAAGAACAAAAGAGGACCAATCAGTTGTAGTCCATGTTGGGGGCCCAAAACCCACAAAATCCATAGTTTGAACATGTATTCTAAGTGCTCCAATCATTGGTTGGGTTCTGTACATAAATTTTGGAGAGGTCTCTTTGTATTTTTGGCCTAATTGGGGCTCTAGGTCACTAGGGTGAGTTATAGGTTGAGCCATACCGTCCAAAACAACCTATACCCATTTTTGGATATGTGATAGGGAGTCCAAATGGGTATCTCTAGATTGTCTAAGATCTAATGTTGTAGGTCTGCATCAAAAGATATTGCTGACTATGTGTTTTTCAAGGGCTAAAAGGATCACTTTAGGTTTGTGAAGGAAGTACTAGTTCTAAGTTTGATTTGCCTTTGCCAATGGTTGGAATGGGTCCCATAGCATGTATAATCAACCTTTTCATGATGGTTTCAGAACTACTAATTGTTGTTCCCACTTTTGTATAATGATCATTTAATTTGGGCTTTAGAGCATAAGAAAACTTGTTAGCTTATCAAATCCTTCTACCTATCCTAGTGCCTCTACATCATAAACCATGAAAGCTTCTTACCTCTCCTACTAATTTTGGAGCTGGCCAACTAAGAATGGCTTCAACCTTGGAAGGATCCATCTTCAGGGTGCCTTTGGAGATCACAAAACCAAGGTATACTAGTTCTTCCTTCATAAACTCACACTTTTTGAGGTTGATCATCAACTTCTCCTCATTCAATCTCTGCAAAACCATGTCAAGATGCTGCAAGTGCTCCTCCTTTGTCTTGCTAAACACAAGAATATCATCTAAATAAACAACAACAAACTTTCCAATAAAAGGCTTCAAGACCTTATTCATTAATCTCATAAATGTGCTAGGAGCATTAGACAATCCAAAGGGCATTACCATCCATTCATATAGTCCTTCATTGGTTTTAAAGGCAATTTTCCATTCATTTCCTTCCCTTATTCTAATTTGGTGATATCCACTTTTGAAATCAATCTTTGAGAAGTAACATGCACCCCCCTAAACAATCCATTGGGTCCTCCATTCTAGGTATTGGGAACCTATATCTGATTGTGATTTTGTTTATTTCCCTTAAGTCAGTACACATCCTCCACTTTCCACCTTTCTTGGGTGCTAAAGCAATAGGGACATCACATGGACTTCAACTTTCACATATGAGACCCTTATCTAACAATTCTTGGACTTGTGCCTTGATTTCTTCATTCTGTTGTGGGGTCAGCTTGTATGCAGCCTTGTTAGGTAAACTAGCACCAGGGATCATGTCTATGTGATGGATGATGTCTCTCATGGGAGGTAAGGAACTTGGCAAATCATCTACCACAATATCCTTGTACTTGTTCAACAAAGACTGAACTTCACTAGGTATGTCTTCCACCTTATTTGTTGCTAAAACAGATTTGGTCTTAGGTCTAATTACTACTGCAAATCCCTATCCACCTTCTTCCTTCATTGTTTTCAAAAACTCTTTCTCTCCTACTACCATAATGCTAGACCCAACTTGTTTATCAAGCTCTTCCTCTTGAAGGGGTGTTAGTGAGAATGAGACTCCATCCTTCTCTATCACATAAATGTTTTTCTGACCATCATGCTTGCTCTTTCTATCATGTTAATAGGGTATTCCTAGCAGCAAATGACAAACATCCATAGGAATGATGTCACAAAGGATCTTATCTCTATACCCCCAATGTTAAACTCTACCCATGACTGCTCATTCACCAAGACTTGTTGACCTTTGATTAACCATGACACTTTGTAGGGTGTGGGGTGAGGAATTCTCTTTAGGTTCAACTTCTCTACCATTTCTAAAGAAACCAAATTAATATCAGTAGAACCAAAATCAACAACTACTTTGCATACCTTTCCATGTGACTTGCAAGTTGTTCTAAACAATGATTTCCTTTGTGAAGGCTCCCTGGTTGTTGGCACCTTGAGGAGTGTCCTCCTTATCATCAATGTATCACCTACCTTAGGAGCAGTAGGCTGAAGTGGTGAATTGACACTTTCACTATCCTCTTCATGCACTATTTGGGTTTTGCATTCACCTCCATGAGAACTTGATGCTTGCTTGTCTGGGCACTTGAATGTAGGATGTCCAAACTGATTACAGTTGTAACATTTACCTGAGAAGGTGCTTGACCCTCTTCCTTGGCCACTAAATCTTCCTCTAGTGTTAGGCCTTCTACCTCTAAAACTGCCCCTATCACTTGATTCCCCTTTTTACTCTTATTGTCCACTTGATTCTCCTTGTTGCTTTTGGAATTGTGTCCTTCCCCCAAAGTTACCTCTACCTCTATTATTCTTTCCTCTACCCAGGCTAGCCTACTATTCTTGTCTCCTTTTATCTTCTCTTCTGCCCTCACTACTAATTGGAAACATTCTTCCACATTTCTAGGGGTGGCAAGGCTGATTTCATCCTGAATATTAAGCGTAAGCCCATTGATATACCTAGCAATTTCCCAACCTCATCTTCATTGTGTCTTGTCCTCATGGTCAGCTTGTGGAATTCTTCAGTATAGTCCATAACATCCATTTCCTTTTGTTTTAAATTTTGCAATCTTCTAAAGGTTTGAATTGCATGATCCCTTGGTAGGAATTGGCTCTTCACTTTGGACACCATCTGGTCCCACGAACTAATTTTTACTTTTCCTTTCCTCAACCTCTTTGATTGAACATAGTTCCACCATGTCAATGTTGGTCCCTTCAACTTGGTCATTGCTAATTTGACCTTTTGTTCTTCTAGCATCTCCTTGTACTCAAAGTAGTAACCTAAGGAATCAATCCAATCTAATACTTCCTCATTGTTCATTTTTCCTTCATACATGGGTAACTCCATTTTGACATCAGGGCTTTCCCCTTTCACAGCCTGCAACATCTACATAAACCTTCTATCATCTGGATCCATCTCTTCCTCATTGGATCCCTATTGAGGGCCTGCATTCTCACCCTCATTCTCTTGGTCACTCTCTTCCTCAATGACCCCACCTCTTCTTAGGTTTTCTTCTATGGATACAAGTCTGGCTAGGACTCCATCTTGGGATTCCTTCATCATTCTTACTTCTCTAGTGAGGACTGGATTGTTTCTAGGAGGCATCTTGTAAACTCAACTCTTCCCACTTTACCAATAAGAACCTATGCTCTGATACTGCTTGATGCAAAGAAGAGGATAAGGTCAACATGGACCTCATTGATCTTTAGACTGATCAAGTATGGTTTTGGACTGCTCTCTCTCACAACACACTTTCAATGCTTGGGAAAGGTAACACAACATGGTTTGAATGAATGAGCCACCTGCCAATCCTCCAAGACACCTTAGACCACATCAATAAGGCTAGTTAACACTGATGAAACCACCAAAGAGCCCTATTCACTTGTCCTTTTTAGCATAGCCTTGAAAATTGTCCTAAATGCTTGTAGCCCTTGGAAAGGGGTTTTTCAATCATAACTTGCAAAATACTAGGAAAACCCACATAAAACTTGACTTTCTAGATACCCATTAGGCTCCTACACAACATATCTATAAATTAGATGGGGTTGTTTTGGCACATGGGCTTCAAAAATTCACTGTACCTATTTTTCTATGCCTAATTAGTCCTCTTTTACAAAGAAAGTGTATTCCCAACTTACTTCAAACTCCTAAGACCAACTTTAGGGTGTTTATGGGGTTACAAAATGATAGAATATGCTAGTTTTATGAATCCTAAGTCATCCCAAGTTACCTTTCCACCTTTTGGTTACTTTACTATGCTTGAAAAATTGTAATACATGAAGATATTAGACTCAAATGGATTCAAACAACACTTCTTCCTAGTCCTCTACTCCTACAATGACATAAACAAGGAAAAACAACCTATCTAAGTCCATTCCACCCATTTTGAAGACACAACATAGGTGGAATGGGTCAAAAACCCATCGTTTTGCCCTAAACCCTCAAAATCAGGGTTTTAGACTTAGTTTCAAAAAATCAGTAATAAAATGCTTTAACAACAATGAAAATCTTCCTAACTTGATTCAAATGAAATCTAACACCATTCACTTCATGATTTCAGCCATTTGGATCCATGACAGTATAGTACGGACTGATACTAGATGTTGGAACAACAAAAATACAGAAAAAATGCAAAAAACTCAGAAAAATCTTTATTTCCTTTCTCTCCAATCTTCTTCTTCTTCTCTAATCTGCCTCAAAATGTGTGAGGCATAAATAGCATGTTTACATTGAGACTTCACGTTTGCATAACTTCCTCATCGTGGAAAAGCCAAAAAGAAGGCATAAAATAGCCTGTCCACTACAATGCCAAAAATAGATTGTCCTAAACTTAAGCAATATTGAAGAAATTAACCTCTACTACATAAAAAATGTATTTAATAAACTTTATTACATCAGCTATGAGGAAAAATCTCCACCTATACTCCTATTGAGACCAAAAAATCAAAATTTAGGTAGGGTGCCCTTGCACCAGAAATCTAGAAAAAGTTAAAAAGTATTTATGAAGGAGATGATAAGGTCAAGCAAGCTAAAATGCAAAATCTAAAGATCATGTTTGAGACCATGCAAACGTCAAAAGATGAAAACATTGAAAGCTACTTGTAGAAGGTGGATGAAGTTGTCAATAGCATCAGAGGTCTTGGTGGAGAACTAGAAGAAAAAGAAGTGGTAATGAAGGTACTTAGAATTCTTCCCAAAGCTTACAGTCATAAAGTTTCTTCTATTAAAGAATTACAAAATTTGGATCAATTTACCAGAGATCAGTTGTATGGTACTTTGACTGCTTTTGAAATGATAGAAGTTGATACAAGTAGTGCAAAAGTTGAGACTTCCTCTAAGGCTAGCAAATCATAGAAGACTATGGAGTCAGATCAGGAAGATTCTGATGATATGGAAGCTAACCTTGTGACAAAAATAAAATTGGTTACTGGTAAGTACAGTGGTAAGTTGCCTTTCAGGTGTTTCAGTTGTGGCAAGATAGGTCATTATGCTTCAAGATGTCTAGAAAGAATTTTGAGAAGCAAAAATAGAGAGAACAAAAGTAAGGTAGAAATGATGAATCTGATTATGAAAATGATGAGGATAGTGAATGTCTGTTTATAGATTTAAAAGATAATACTGTTGTTACTAACCTTGAGGAATGTGTGAAGGAAAGGGCTCCGGAAGTAAGTATTAATGCTAAAGGCACCTTGATGTCTACTTTTCATACCAGATAAGAAAAGAAATACTGGGTCATTGATAGTGGATGCTCTAATCTTATGACTGATGATAAGAGTAAGTTTTTTAAACTTGAAAATTTTGAAGGACGATTAGTTAGGATACATCTGATAAGATATGTGGAAAAGGTTCAATCAATTTTGATGGCAAGCATAATACTGATGATGTTCTTTATGTTAAGACATAATATCTTGAGTGTTGGACAAATATGTAGCAAATGATACAATCTTGTGTTTCGGGATGGTGGCTATGAGATCAGAAAAGATTTTGGAACTATGATAGTTGTTGGAAAGAGAACAAATGGAAATGTTTATCAGCTCAAAGGTGTTGATGATTATTGTTTCATGACTCAGATCAGTGAGAGTTGGCTATGGCATAGAAGACTGTGTCACATCAATTTTGATAGCCTAGTGAGAATAAGTTCAGTTCAAGCTATGAGAGATTTGACAAGGATTACAAAGCCTATTAATGCTATCTGTAAGGAATGTCAAGTAGGAAAACAAGCAAGAAGAAGTTTCAAAGTCAAGGATCAATCTTCTACCAGACTGCTGGAATTGGTACATACAGATCTTTGTGGCCTCACCAAAGTAAGGAGTTTTCAAGGAGACAAGTATTTCATGTTATTAATTGATGATTGTTCTAGAATGGCATAGGTTACTTTTCTTAAAGGAAAATGAAAAGTCCTAGATAAGTTTAAAGCATTCAAAACAATTGTTGAGAGTGCAAATGTCAAGGTTGATGAAGACCTATAGATGAATTTAGAAGTGAATGGATATGAATTAGATGAGTCTTCTTGTAGTGAAGAAGAAAAATCTAAAGAAAAGGAAGTACAAATTGTAGAGGAAGAAACTCTAAAAAAATTCTAAAAATTCCCAAGTATGTATAGAAGCATCATTATGAAGATCAGATCATCGGTGATAAGAACAAAGGTGTGCTAACAAGAAGGAAAGCTATTGAAAAATAGGTAAATATATGTTTACTTTCAAAAGTTGAACCTAAAATAGTAATTGAAGCATGCAAGGATGAGTATTGTGAAAGAAGAACTAATGTAGATTGAAAAGAATTAGACTTGGGAACTTGTCCCAAGACCAGCAAACAAAAATGTGATTGGAACTAAGTGGATATTCCGAAACAAATTGAATGAGAATGGAGAAGCGGTAAAACAAGGCAAGGCTTGTGTGTAAAGGTTATTCACAAGTAGAAGGAATAGACTATGAGAAACTTATGCTCTGGTGGCAAGAATGGAGGCCATCAGGATGTTTTTGGCTTTTGCAACACATAAGGATTTCAAAGTATATCAAATGGATGTGAAGTCTGCTTTCTTGAATGGTGAATTGGAAGAAGAAGTATACATAGAACAACCGGATGGATTCTAGTTATCAGATAAATAAGATATGGTTTGCAAATTGAAGAAGGAACTATATGGATTGAAGCAAGCCCCCAAAGCTTGGTATGCAAGGTTAGATAGGTACTTATTACATCAAGGATTCAATAAAGGTACTGCAGATAGAAATATGTACATCAAAGTAGGAGAAGATCAAATTCTGATTGTGGAAGTATATGTGGATGATATAATCTTTGGTGGAAATGAAGGTATGTGTAAGAGTTTTGTAGATGAAATGCAGAAAGAATTTGAAATGTCAATGTGTGGGGAAATGAACTTCTTCATTGGGCTATAGATCAATCAGACAGATAAAGGTATTTTCATTTCACAATCAAAGTATGTCAAGGAGATGTTAAAGAAGTTTGGAATGGAAGATTCTAAACCAGTATGTACCCCTATGGCTACTAGTTGCAAGTTGAGCAAGAATGATGAATCTCCTAAGGCCGATCAGAGCAGGTATAGATCAATTATTGGAGGATTACTATATTTAACTACTACTAGACCGGATATTATGCATGTAGTTTTTCTTGTGGCTAGATTTTAAGGATATTTATATATTTAAAGGGCACTCTAGATCATGGCTTGTGGTATCCAAAGGATAATGACTTTGCTCTAAGTGCTTATATAGATACAGATTAGGTTGGTTGTGTAGATGACAAGAAAAGTACAAGTAGTGGTGCATTCTTTCTTGGCGGTAGACTGGTGTCATGGCTAAGTAAGAAGTAGAATATAGTATCTTTATCTAATATAGAGGCAGAATACATTGCAGTAGCATCTTGTTGCACACACTTGTTCTTGTATTATGGATGAGGCAAACCTTGAAGGATATTAGAGTTGTATATGATGAACCTATTCCTATCTTCTGTGATAATACACGTGATATTAACATTTCAAAGAATACGGTGATGCACTCAAGGTAAAACAATATCTCAATCTGGTATCACTTGCTAAGAGAGAAGGTTGCAGAGAATGAAGTAAAGCTTGAATATGTGCCTACAAAGGATCAGGTTGTTGATATATTCACTAAGGCTCTTCCTAAGGATACATTTGGGTATCTCCTGGAGAAGTTAGGGGTTATTTCCCCTCCTTTGAACTAGATGCATAAGGATATGCATCAGTCCAGTGGATTTCAAGATTCATTCCTTATTCTAGACTGATGTTGGAGGCTACCTCTCAAGGGGAGTAGGTAGTGGTCATGTTGATTGTTGCAGTCAGGGAGAGTATGAAGAGTAGTAAAAGAAAAGATGTTACAAAGAAATGGTGAGTGGGTACAAGTATGAGAATGAGAGAGAGAAATGTTCCCTTTTCCATTGATGTCAAAGGGGGAGAGAGATCAATGTGAAAAAGGAGAGAGTCAGTTGTCAAGAAGAGAGTAGCAAGCTGAGGGGGTGAGAAAGAGAAAGGAAAAGAGTTGGTATGAAGCATAGTATTGAGGATGCTATTGCATTATGGTTTTTCACATTATGCGTTTCCATCAATGACAAAGGGGGAGATTGTTGCAAGTATGTGCAGTCAGTGTTGTCATTGATGTCAACAAGCTAGTGTTGTCATTGGTGTCAACTATATGAGTAAGAGATGTTGCAAGAGTATGAGTAGTTGGTGTTGAGTGGATGATGTCTCTAATGATGAGGAAGTGCTGAAGATGGTGATAATATGTTTTTGGTGCTTGGTTTCCAAGTTCTTTTGAGAAAATTTGAATAAATAAGAAAACAATGTGTGATAGTGGTATTCTATGTTGCATAGTAGTGTTCTAGTTTTACTCCGCATTTCCCTTATATTGAAGATTTGTTTATGCGGTTTGGATATGTTGTTTAGAGGTGTTTAGAGGTGTTTATTTAGAATTTGGCATGCTAGATCGATTTGCAGAGGAAGATGTGTTCACCAGTGTGTGAACTATGTATTGTAGAGGTGTCTGGGAGAAATGTTTTTGCTCCGCATTTCTCCACAAAGTGGTTTCTGGTCTTGCGGTTCTGGAAGTATGCCTATAAGGTTAATATCTATCTTTAGTCAAAGTTGTTAACTCTGTTGTTAACAAAATTAAGATTACTCTAGCATAAACCACCCCACCCTAACATGTTAACTCTGTTAGTTCGGTCCCATGAGGTGAAGAATGTAAAATATGAATCTTGGCACCTTTACACTAAATGCCACTAAGGTATTTTGCAAGAATGCATCCGTTGTTAGCACAATTAAATGGTGTTAAGTTGATGAAAACTAGGAGAGGTTATTGTGGAGGGACCTAACATCCACGTGTAGGTCCAAACATATCATTCCTAGGTGTCATAGAATCTGCAAACCACTCCATCAAAGTTTAGCAGTTTCTTGCTTTTAGGTGTCTTAAGAGATTTTGTAGCCTGAAAGAATTGGGACACTTGGGGAATAAAAAAATCCTCCTCTAGCATACACCAACTCACCCTAATGTGTTGGTGCTATCAGTTCGGTCCCATCAGGTGAAGAATACAAAATATAGCTCTTGGCACCTTTACACTAAACACCACTAAGGCATTTTGTAAGAATGTATCCATTGTTTGCATGATCAAAGGGTTTTGAGTTGATAAAAAATGAGAGAGGTTATTGTGGAGCGACCTGACATCTAGCTATAGGTCTAAATAAATCATTTTATCTCTCCCGGAGTCTCGCCCTAACTTTCTCTCATCCTCTCTTCCTCATTCTACTCTTTCCATAACCCATATAGAAGGTGAAATGAGGGTGTGCTAGACTTATAGAAGGTGAAATAAGGATAAGAAAATCATGTTAAACATATAGAAGGTGAAATGAAGGTAAGAAAATAATGTCAAATATATAGAAGGTGAAATAAGGATATAATGTCAAACATATCATCTCCCTCTTTGTATCTCTCTAAGTCTCTCCCTAACCTAACGTATAATGTCAAACATATATCTAAGGTGAGATGAAGGTAAGAAAATGATGTCAAACATATAGAAGGTGAAATGAGGATAAGAAAATCATGTCAAACATGTAGAAGGTGAAATGAAGGTAAGCAAATATTGTCAAACATATAGAAGGTGAAATGAGAATATAATGTCAAACATATCATATCCCTCTTTGTCTCTCTCTAAGTCTCTCCCTAACTAAATATATAATGTCAAATATATATCTAAGGTGAGATAAAGATAAGAAAATGATGTCAAACATATAGAAGGTGAAATGAGGATACGAAAATCATGTCAAACATCTAGAAGGTGAAATGAGGATATGCAAAGCATGAAAACCATATAGAAGGTGAAATGAGGATATGAAAGTCATACTAAACATGTCTCTCTCCCTATGTCTCTCTCTTTCTCTCTCCCCGAGTCTCTCTCCCTAAGTCTCTATAATTGTAAAACTAGAATTAGGTGTTGGCATGTACAACTTACATGAAGTATATGATATTGAAACATACTTCCATTTAAGATATACCTATTTAAATTTCCAAATGCAATGTTAGCTGAATTTGGGTTGTGGATGATATTTTTTGGCATAAACTAGATAATGAGATGGGTAAACATACAAACATGTCTTTGCTCATTAATACAAAAATAACTAGCTTTGATTTAATGAAAAACATCATAAGTTTTATCATTTTTACCATGTATCTTGCATGTTTGACATGTAAAATGAGAAATTATCTATGATTATCATATCAAATCTAGTAGTTTCTATATCAAATCTAGTAGTTTCAATATCATGATTGTTATGAGATGTATACAAAAATAAGAGTACAACAAATATGTTAACATTAAGCATCAATGTAATAATTTAGCATAAAAAAATATTGAACAAGTATGTAATAATTTAGCATAAGTTAAAATGAAATGTTAAATATAGATTTCATATGATTTGCATAATTCTTTTTTTTTAAATTAATTCTTACTAATTAGGGCATTCATAGAGAAATATATAGTAACTCATAACATTTACTTATGTATAAATATTTGGTTTTATGCTAGTAATAAGACAAACACCAGTATCAAAACAATAGGAAGGTCTTCTTAATGGTGTTTGGACAATGCATTATCATTTGATGGACAAATGATCACATGTCATTATAAGACAATCCTATATCTAACTACAACTACCATCATGAAAATTAAGATCAAGTTATGTATTGAGGTAGGAAACTACATATTATCTTTTTGCCAAGAAAAACAATCATATAACAAGGAATCAATCTATAACATGTTATTGTTCATAACTCAACCATTCTAAAGTGATTATACATTCAAATTTTAAGTTTCAAAGTAGGAGTACATGCTCACAAAGAATAAATTATATTGTATATCAAGGTGTATATATACAAATCTAGGATAATGGTGCACATATACAAATATTTGTCATATATGCCAACTCACAACATTTTTTACAAAATGTGGCATATTCCATCTCAAAATCTATATACAATCTACATGTTGAATAGCTACATCAAATCCTAAAGTTACACTTGAACTTTTGTCTCTAGCGAGTCCTCAACCTATGGCGGACCCTCATAAAGTGGTCTCTTGGTGCCACAATTCTTAGTAGTTGATGGATGTAAAGTTGACTACAATAACAAGTCAAACCACAAATTTGATTAATTAGTTCAACATGGTAAATATAAATAAGTTACACTAGGAAACATAAACTTATCTACTATAATTTAGAACTTTGAAATCAACATCTAAATCATTATAATCAACTATAAGTTCTCTAAACTATCAATTAAAGTAAAATTCAATTCAATTACCTTGACTCTTTGTTGTTGTTCTAAGAGCCCTTCTGCAAATGATGGTTTCTTAGGATGATTAGGTATCCTACTGTAGCATGATGGAAGAGGTGCCACACCACTCACTTTCATAATAGACTATAATAGTAAAATAACATTTAAATATAAATTAATATATAATTAATAACAAAAAAGGAAATGCATACATTATAAAAGGTTATATGTGTAAATAAACAATCTAGACTAGACTAAACAAAAACTTATCTAGTACAAAACAAACATATACCACCAATGAGGTCTCTTTGATGGAGAAGGAGTCATCATGGATGAACCAACTAAGATTTCTTATGACAAGAATGTAAGACTATATGTATACATAAAATCATAATAACTTTGAAATTAATAGATCTAAATTACTATAATCAACTTTAAGTTCTCTAAATTATCAATTAAAGTAAAATTCAATTCAATTACCTCAACTCTTTGTTTTCATTCTGAGAGTCTTTCAGTGAATGATGGTCCCTTAGGACAATCAGGAGTTCTACTAAAACATATTGGCAAAGGTGCCACATCATTCACTTTTTGAATAGACTGTAAAAGTAAAATAACGTCAAGATATAAATTAATATATAATTACTCACAAAAAATGAAATGCATACAATAAAAAAGGTTAAAGATGTGTAGTAAAAATTATATCGTCAAGTCGAGACCAAATTGAATGGTACAAAGAGTACCATGATGAACTTCTATAAGATCCTCCTCTATCATCAATTGTTATCCCACTTATAGTATACATTAGTACTAATCTTTGTTTATATTAAATTAAAATGGAATACACCATGAGATAAATTTAAATTTTACTTTAAAGAAAGATTGGCCTTGCTCCTCTTCTCTATCCATTGATGCCTATGCTTGTGATCTAGTCCTTGATTCCTTGACTTGAGTTCTAGACTCTATTTCCTTGGTTCATGAAGGTGACATATGAGGGACATCGTACTTTGATGCGTTCAGGGGTGGTTCACTAGTCTCTCCAAGAGGACCTAAGCAAAACTGACTGCACATAATGCAATGATGAAGCACACAAACATGTGTGGACAAGGAGGGTCTAGTAATATCAACTAATCCACTAGAACCACCAATATCATGTGGTTGTGCTAGCTAAGAAGTATATATAATCAAATGCTTAGTCAAAGTGTATGGCAAAGAGGCTTTGATGTGCTACATTCGCAACAATAAGTGGGTGTTGAATTGGAGGTGGAGAAGGGATAGGAGGAGGGGGAATAAGTGGACCTTGCACTTGTTGCACTACCCTAGATCCATCTTGAGGCACTCTTTTACCTACTTCCTGTAAATCTCTAAAATCAAAATATTTCACATGGTGACCTAATATAAACTTCACATATAGTTTATGGAGGAAATATAAAGGTACATCAAGATTGTTGTTTGGTGGTTTATCAAAACCATCCACCAAAGATTCAAAAAATTATTAGTGATACACTAATGTGTGCACCATTTGATTGAAAACTTATGCTTAAGTACATCAACATGCAATCCGGTTTTAGGGTTGATAAATGTTGTACTAACATGGATTTGGTAATTTCTAAATCTTTCACTTGGTCATATGATAAGCTAGTAGAATATTTTTCCCTCTTGGCTTCTCACCATTGCTGAAATGACCCATGTCGGCTTGTGAGGGTTCGAACATGAGTGATAATTCCCTCTAAGGTGGATGTCATTGAAGTCAATTAAGGTTGGTGATGATAAATTTCTATATTCCTATTTATTTCATTAATATTTTTTTCAATTTGTTCAAGTGAATTGTTGGAGGGTTCGGTGGGGTGGGTTTGGGTTTTGAGTTTGCTTGTCCATATTACCTATTTACAAATTTATGATTTAAAATAACTTCTTGTTAAACTATATATAATTTAATTTAAACATTTATAACACAATGAAAAT
Organism: Cunninghamia lanceolata; assembly: GCA_027924645.1. Taxonomy (NCBI): domain Eukaryota; kingdom Viridiplantae; phylum Streptophyta; class Pinopsida; order Cupressales; family Cupressaceae; genus Cunninghamia; species Cunninghamia lanceolata. The sequence continues at coordinate 1,916,869 of BSBN01001336.1, forward strand.
TACTAAATTACTACATTAAAAATTGAGTTCAAAACTAATGCTTAGAATAAAAAATTGAAAACCCTAAATCATATAAATAATTTTGATATAATTTCAGAAAAAACTCAAAAATAAAAAACCAAAAAATTACCTACAGATAATTCTTGATCCTATGAGATTTTTTTGCTTCCAAATATTTGATATCCATTCTGCTCTACCTTTTTTCAAACACTCTATGTTTTTCCAAACCCGCGGATCGCAAAATATAACACTTTTAGGGAGAGTTGGGGAGTACAAAATGGATCTCTTTTATTATAATGGATATCCATTTTGGTTCGATATTACCAGACCAAAAATTACTTTTTATCTTACCCATACAAAAATTCAAATATTCGTTTCAAGATTTTGGCTAAGTAAAAACATGTTTTTCCCCTATTTCCATTGTTTGGCACATGATAATCCTACACTCACGAAGCAATTAGAAAACTAAAATCTAAAAACTCATCAGACATGTTGAAACCACTTTGCAACTACCTAAAATTTGGAAACCACAATACCAAACCACAAAAGGAACTAGAACAATTTAGCACAACAATGACTCCTAAATGAAATTACTTCAAAGGAGTTAAGGGTTTTTGTCTCCAAATTCAAAATATTGTAGCACACAGGTAATCCTAGGATGGAATTACTCAAATGGCTAGGAGGGTTTTCCTCCTTGAAACCATCTTGCCAAACGATTTTTTCCTAAGGAAAATGAATAACTCTTGTTCATTCTTAGGAAATAAGAAATTGATAATAAGCTGGAATCCTTCTTCTGTGCACAACTTCTCTTATAGGCACTTTTGGGGGAATAAAATATTATTTTCTATTTTCTCCTTTTCCCTCCAATAGTTAAACAAAAGTGTCTTAAGGATCTTTTTTTAAATAATATCACATTGTACCCCTATGCCTAGCAACACTTTAGTAAACATCTCCCCTCTTAAAACACTTTTTAATAATAGAACATAAGTTGCTTTAATAAAATAAAGTTACTTTTGGCAACTTAAGTTAAATTATTAATTTATTGAATGTATTGCAATATATAAAATCACCCCAATATATGATATGTACTGTAGTATATGACTTCAGTGCAACATATGATATGTACTATGGTACATGAATTCACTCCAATATATGATATGTATTGCAATAAATGAATTTGCTCCAATATATGATGTGCATTGTAGTATATGAATTTTCTCAATATGTGATATGCATTACACTATAAAAATTAATATCCTTAGCTCAAAAAAGGGCACATGACAATAATGTTATGCTACATTTTTAGCACTTGACATCTCCTCTCAACAACAATAATCCTTTTGAGCACAACTACTTAGGTGCAACAAGGATTGGTGTTGGTGAGAGTTCTATTTTTAGCTTTCATTAATGTTTGGTAATTCTTAGGCCTAATCTTGAGGTTTCTTTTGTCTATAAATTAAATCAGTTATGCTTAGCACTACTTGTTTATGTAGGTTTATGTTCACTAGCATACAGTTCCAATACATATTCTCATTGTCTCAACAAAAATGATATCAAAATGTCCTAAATATTAAGATGCTACCTACTCTAGAATATCCTCATGTGGTAGTGGTGGAGCTTACTAAAGACCTCTAGTTTCAAAATATTGCCACCTTACTCTCCCCCAATATTACTAGATGTCAAACTAGAGAAACCTATCTCTACTCCCCTTCTATGCATGTCTAGCCCTACTACTATCAACCCTAACTATCCTTCAAACTACTCAACCATTCTACTCTACACTTCTAAATCTCTAAATCCTTGTTCATCTCTAGTAGCACCTATAGCTAATTCCCATCATAGAATTAAGAGATCCATCCATTAGCTTGGGGAGGACATGTCATTGAATTTATATAGATGATCTCATTTGGGAAATCACAGTTGGGACAAATTTCTTGAATTACACCTTTTAGATGATATTTTTGATGTTATAGTTGAATGCAAATAATTTCTATTATATTTTTCTTTCTTGGAGGGGTGCGAATAAAGAAAGTATATATATATATCAAAAAAATTAGGAAAACAAGGGTTGGGCTTTAGAAGTAGTCAAAGGACTTGGGAGGGAGATATTACTTTAGGACCCATAACATGTCACACCACCTTTCATATGATTCTTGGAACATTAGTGCACAACATTCTTTTGGGGCAGCCTTGAATTCATGAATGGGCATCATTCTATCTACATTACATAGGAGATCAAATTTCTTCATCAACACAAGCAATATGTACTAAAAGTTATGATAATCCATTTATGTTCTATGAAATGTTTGAAAATGATAGAAAAATAATTTCTCCAACATAAATGCCTACATCAATGACCCCTAACCCTTGTTATTCATGATAATGTTGAAGATGATTGGGGTCCCTTAGATTTTGACACATATGTTGAGAAATAATCTTCACCATCTTTGTTTATTGATCTTGATTTACATGCCACATCATATTTAAATTCTCATGGTGATGATAGCTCTTATAAATTACAATCTAACCAATATTGTTGAATAACACTTATCTAAATCTCAATTAGCTATTCATTATGGCACTTGGGCTTTAAAATTTTGCAAAAGGTTGGTTATAATGGTAAAGGATTAGGATCAAATCAACAAGGTATTCATATACCTATCAAATCTATTGAAATGAATGATATTAAAGGTTTGGTTATTCCTGCACTATTAATAATGCTATACATTTACCCTTAGTTTATCTAGAGACTGTTTATGATATTATGAACATGTGTCCTCCTTTAGATACTTTTATAAATGATGAAGCATTGGCTAAATATTTGAGAGTTTATGAGGAGTTACTTAGGTGTCATCATGATAGAGGAATCCTTGATGTGGTTGAGGTCAATTTATACTTTTGGGAAGAGGTTCCTTCTTTAGAAGATTCTCTTGATAGTTTGCCCACTCAACCTTTTTTTATAGAAGATCACAACACACTTATAATTGGTGGTAATAATGGCATTGAGATGGATCCAAATAATCAAGAAAATATTTTAAAATTAGCAGATTGCCTTGATCAATATAAACAATGTAATATGGCCATGTTTCTTAAAGAATTCAAAGATATTTTTGCATGATCATACCAAGATATAATAGACATTCATCCTAACATTGTGATGCATAACATTGTCTCATAACCTAATGTTAAACCTATCAAGCAAAATATTAGAAAGATGCATTATAAACTTGCTTTGATAGTTAAAGAGGAATTAGAAAAGATGTCATAATCTCAAAGTGCATAGATTTTAGATAATTATCCATTTAGCACTCAATTTTTCTATCATAGAGCTAAATAATTCATCATACTAATTTCTTTTCTAAAAATAGTAAATGTTTTATCAACGATCTATCTCATTGCAATCCATTTTATTATTTAGTCTAAGTTTTTCTATCATAGAGCTAAGTAGTCCATCATATTAATTTCTTTTCCAAAAATAATAAATGTTTGTATAAATGATCTATCTCATTTCAATCCATTTTATTATTTAGTCTAAATTAATCGATACTTATGTACATAAATTTTATTGAATAAGTTAAACTAACCATTTAGAAAACTTTATTTCCTTTTCAACATTTAAATAAATTTTTTTGTTGATCACTCTTGGTTTTGGGGACAACATGTACTGTTGCTAAAGCCTTGGGTTTCTACCTTTAACTCTCTCACTGAATCTTTCAATCAGCTTCCAGTTTGGATTCATCTACCAAATCTACCTCTTCATTTTTGGTGTGAATCTTGCTTTGAAGGCATTGGTAATTCGGTGGGTCATTTTATCATGGTGGATCAAGCCACTACTTTTTTCTCTCACACACATATGCTCATATTTTAGTGGAAGTGGATTTGTTTATGCCTCTCTTGGCAGAGGTTGCTTTACAAGTTGTTGATCACTCTTGGGGTCAACCCTTGGATTATGAAGGTATCCCATTCCGTTGTCAGAGGTGCTTTGATACGGGTCATTTAGCATTTGAATGCCCTCAATTGAAGGTCTCACATTCTTCATCTTGGTGGAAGAATGCTCTACAGGAACACCTTACAGTGGATGTTGATAATGATGATTTTGTCTCATAAGCTTTTGAGTCATCTGCTAATGTCAAGAAGGAGCCCCTTCCCCCATTTCATGGTTCTTCTACTATTGGGATTACTACAGGGACCTCTGCTATTGTTGATGTTGCTTTTAAGGCTATTGCAGGGACCTCCCATGTTGCTGCTATTGTTGGGACTAATGTAGATGTTGCTATGGTAGTGCCATCAGATTTGTATGCTTCTTCTATCGCTAGGAGTGCTATAGGGACCTCCCTTATTGTTGTTGTTGCTGATGGGACTGCTATAGGGACCTCCCCTGCTATTGTTGTTGCTGCTGGGACTATTGTTGGTGTGCCTTTTATGACTGGGACTGTTGCTACATGTGCATTGTATGTTTTTGGGGTTGGTGTTGCTGTGACAACTTCTTCCTCTCCCTAAGCTCTGCCCCCTTCTAAGGATTTGGTGAGAACTTCACCTCCTTCATCTCCTATTTCTATGGATGGAGATAATGATGGCTTTTGGATTGTTGTCCAAAGAAAGAAGAGAGGCCTTCCTAAGCAAGTTTTTCAGACCTGTATTCAGGCCAAGGGTGTACGACCTGCTAGGTTAGGTTATGAAATTGTTTAGTCTATTGTTCCTTGCATCCTTGTTGCCTTGTTGTTGCTTTGCCTCTTTGGGCTTTGATGTCCGTCCGTTGTTCATGTGCTTGTGAGGCTTTTGGTCTACCCTCTAGGTTGTTCTGTAAAGGGTTCTGGACCCTCTTTTCCAGCTGAATTAATCAAAAACATTTAAATAAATTTTAAAATAAATTTAAAAATCAATACTTATCATTAAATAACTATAATCATTTTAATATAAATTTTAAATTACTATTCTAAAAATATCATTACGCTTGTTTTGAAATCCATTCCTACCGACACCTAATCTTAAAAGTCAAAAGATATTTTATAGAATTAAGTTGATTTTAATTAAAAAATATTAAACTTTATATATGTATGAAAATCAAGTCTATCAAACTAATAAATAATATCCCTTTATTGAAAGCACCTTTTCTTCTTATATTCCTTGGCTCCTTTAAGAGACACGTTGAATCTTTCAACCCCCCAAAAATATTGGCTTTTTCCTCATGGCAAAGACAAATCATGGAATCATGTCTAAGACGACACTGCCTTGTATGTTGTTTACTTTGACTTTTCATAAATGTCAAAGTAAACTTCAGATTTTATTTAAATGTTAGAAAAGGAAATAAAGATTTCTAAATAGTTAGTTTAAGTTAATTCAATAAATTTTATATATACTTTAGATTTTGAATTTTTATAATTTTTTTAATAAATTTTATTGTTATATTTGTTTTGATGGAATTATAGTTTAATGGTCAAAATTAAATTTTAGTTAATAAAGAGTAAGATAATTATTCACAACTTTTTCATATAAAGGAGATATAAAATTAATCTTGATTATTTAATTGTTAAAAAATAAAATATTTAGCCGCATTCCTACATTCAAACACATGTGGAGGAGAAGAGCTAAAAGATTCAGATTCCCCATACACAAAATTCCAAAAATTCTAGATTCTATGTAATTTTATAAGATTCCAAAAAAAATAACAAATAAGATTTCAAAATAAAATAATAACAAACAAGTGCCACGTAGTGGCTAGTGCCTGCCTTGCAGTGTTATTATTATAGTATTTGTTTAGTTGTAATTTTTTTTGTTGATTAGGTATTGGTTGTATAGACAAATTACATTCCAATAATTGAAAAATTAATTTTTGAAGAGTGTTGAAATATCTTGGGTAAATAAAATTGAAATTTCAAAAATAATATAATTTGGTAAAAATAAAATAGGACCAAAATATTTCCTTAAATATAAAACTAAACTTTACAAAGCCTTTTAAATAACACAAATATTTCCTTAAAATGTAATAATACTAATATTTGTTTAGTTGTAATTTTTTTTTGTTGATTAAGTATTGGTTGTATAGTGAAAAATTAATTTTTGAAGAGTGTTGAAATGTCTTGGGTAAATAAAATTGCAATCTCAAAAATAATCTAATTTGCTAAAAATAAAATAGGACTAAAATACTATTACAATTTAAAATGCATTAAAATATTGTAAGTTTGAAGAATAATTACACAATATAATAATAATAACATATTCATATTTAGATCACTATAGTATTTTATTGAATATTAGACCACTACAGTATTTTATCTTATCTTAGTCACTCAATTTTTTGTTTAAGTAATAATAGTAAGTACTTTTAGAGAACATGATTTTAATTAATCTAATATTGTGGTTTGGTAATATTTTTTTCTAAAGATAAAGAATTATTTATCATTTCAAATTTGTAACTATTATATTTCCAAAACTAAATTTATAAGGAAAAATTTATGTGAACTCGTTTTAAATAAAATTGAAATCTCAAAATGGTAAAAATAAAATAGCACGCTATAAAACTAAACTTTACAAAGCCTATTAAATAACACAAATATTTCCTTAACTATAAAACTAAACTTTACAAAGCCTCCATATTTGTATTATGTGGAGAGCCCTGGCCCTAATTGAGTGTATAGAGATTTGAAATGTCTGCTTAAGATTTAAAATGGAATAATATTAATACTATGATAATTTAAAATGCATTAAAATATTGTATGTTTGAAGAATAAATTAAAAATGTAATAACATGGTGAAATATTTTTCATGATACTATTGATTTTTAACGTAAATAAAATTGAAATACTAGATTTTTAACTTGCCACATCCTCCCCTCAAACCAAAATTCTATCCGCATTTTGTCCGCATTTATAGCTTTTTGTTGCACTATCTAACAATCCACAGAGAAGAGGTCAATTTTTTTCAGCCAATGACAATACAGATAAATCATTTTTCAATAATTTTTTGTTAAAAATTTATCATGTTGACATAGGAAAAGTACAAATTTAAATCAAATTTGTCCGACAAGAAAAATAATCATGTCTTTTGATTGGTTTACAATCAATAAATTAATAACTAGATAAGTGTGAACTCATTGCAATAGTATTTGCGGAAGGTAGGTACAAATAAAAATTAAAATTGGCATGAGTGGTAGTGGAAAATTTAAAAGAAATTAAGATTCCAATATAAAATCTTTATAAAAATAATTAATACTTATTATTTTTAGGAGTTCCATTGCTGCACAATTACAAGATAGATTCCATATCTTTCTAAAGTACGCCGAGAGATATCCTTGGCACCTATTTTTTAATCACTAATCCTAAGTACGCCCAGAAATATCCTTGGCGCCTATTTTTTAATCACTAATCTTAAGTACGCCCAGAGATATCCTTGGTGCCTATTTTTTAATCACTAATCCTAACATTATGATATTTATCAGCGTACTTTAGATATATTTTTTAAATATAAGTATACTAGTTATAATTATTCTAATCACTCAACACTAAAATCTTACAAACTCCACAATTTATTATTTATGGAAAGAGTGTAGAAATACCTAATACAATGGATGAAAAGTAAACTAGTATATCTCTTTTTTGAAAAACAAATTGAAAAATTTAAAATTGAAACTAAGAAAATCACAAAAAACTATTGAACCAAAAAAGAAACAAAAATAAAAACTAAAAAAAATTAGAAAAAATAAAAAAACTAAAAATCAAAAAATCAAAAAGACTGCAAAGCATAAAAAGGCAGCGTTTTCATTGAGTTTTTATGTAGTAGTAAGTACCAACTCATTTGGCTGAAACAGAAAATGTTTTTGCATTGTGGGGTGGTTTTCCGATTTGTAATTTGTCTCTGTTTGGTAGGCATTACCGCTGCAAAATGTGATCCTGAAGTGTGTGGTTCGATGAATGTGAGTTACCCCTTCTGGATTAACAGTTCTGATTGTGGATACCCTGGTTTTCAGATCACATGCATGAAGGACAATTCTACTGGGAAGCTCGCTCCATTCTTCAATGCCTTTCTAGATAACAATTTGACTGCCTTGATAGATAATAGGTCGTATAGTAGAGATCAATATTATAAGATTATGAAGATCGATTATAAGGGTTACCTCCTCATAGATTCGACTGATATGGCAGCCAGCTCGTGTCCTGGTTTGGGAAGTACGGTAATGAAGTTTTCCCTAGCTAAAGACGGCCCTTTCACTATTTCCAGGTTGAATAGGTTTGTAGTTGTTGGGTGCAATACAACCAGTACGTACACATATGGGGATTTGGGAGACGTGAGATGTGTATCTCCATGTTACCCTATTACCGATGTACCATACTGCCTCTATGGCTGCTGTGAAACTATCGTTCCAGATAATTGGCAGGCCATAAATATCACAAGCTACGGCATGGGTTTTGATCTAGGTAACGGTACTATTGGTTGTGGCTTCTCCACCATATTTGAGCCCTCCACCTTCACCATAGTCGACAAAACAACAGGCGTATTTTGGGGAAAGGGCAAGGATGCAGATTATGGTCTCCGCCTTAACTGGGGTATTGGCCTTCAGAACTGCTCAACGGCTAAAGCAACTGCCAATTATTCTTGCTCCATCAACGCAGAATGCAATGATTCTCCAACAACAAAGGGGCACGTATGCAAATGTGTCCCTGGATACCAAGGAAATGGTTACTCCAATGGCACTGGTTGCACAGGTACGACCTCAATACTTTTTTTTTATTATAGTCATTATAAATATGATATTTCCACAGTCTATGATATAAGAATGTATGAGCTTTTGGAAGAGACTGTGTGTTACTTTTTTTCGATTGACATTTCGAATCACACTCATTCTCTTCTTTTCATCCTGATGATGGATCACGGAGTGTGATTCCAAACGTCGATCCAAAAAAAGCAACACACAGTCTCTTCCAGAAGCTCATACATTCTTAATTATAGCCATGTTTTCTGTTTTATAACCAATTATTCGTACTTCTCATGATAATGGTGATGAATATTCAGACATAGATGAATGCAGTCATACACACTTGAATATGTGTGTTAGAAAAGAAGGAATATGCCATAATTTGGCAGGTTCCTACAACTGTTCATGTGCAAACGGATATATGGGAGATGGCTTTAGAAATGGGACAGGATGCACAGGTAATACTTTTCTTAATTATAGCCATTTTTTCTATTTTATAATTGTTCCTCTTTTAAGATCTCATGGCTTCTAATGATAACGGTGATCAATATTCAGACATAGATGAATGCAGTCTCACACACTTGAATAAATGTGTTCGAGAAGGAGGAAAATGCCATAATTTGGCAGGTTCCTACAGCTGTTCATGTGCAAACGGATATGAGGGAGATGGCTTTAGAAATGGGAAAGGATGCACCCCCACAAGTGCAGATCGTCTTGACTATCTTGAAAAAATAGGTAAGGAGATATTAAATATACTGCGTTTGTTTGTGTTATTTTAATTGTTTGCCTTCTACTAGTAGAACAGGGCAGCAAAGCAATAAAATAGAACAACAGACTTTTAAACAGTAAAACAGGGCATAAAAACAGAATAAATAATTGAAAGAAAAACAATAATACATTGTATTAATTTAGCTTGTATTGCATATAATCCAATGTCTCTTGCTTTTTTTGTCTAATGAATAGTCATATATTTATAGTTTTTAGTCTATAAGATCACAAACAATTTAATTTATGAGAAATTTTATTTGTTAGAGAATTCTAAATCTGATTGTTTGATCTAAAAATCTGAAATGATCTATTTTCTAAAGAGTTCTATAGGAGATTCTAGACAATTTTAATTTTTCCTAACACCCCCCTTAAGATTGAGTAGATCCATATTCATAAGGTATAAAGAAGAGGGGAACATTATACTACTTAACCCCCTTAATGTTCACCTCTATCATGTTAAGCATTCCTCACAATTTTAAAATTTGTCTTCTATCATATTCTTGATAAATACATCAGTTGTTTGTTGTTCATTGCGACAAAATTGGTGATTATCCTTGTTTGTTTGAACAAGAGCTCAAATGTAATGAACATCAATTTCAATATGCTTTGTCTTAATAAAAAAAACTGAATTGTTTGCAACTTGTATGGTACATTGATTGTCACAATACAAAGTAGTAGCAAGACATTGTGCAAAATCAAACTCAAGTAAAAGATTTCGACTACAAACGAGTTCCTTTCCTACTTCCTTTGCTACTCTATATTTTTCTTCACATGAAGACTATGATGTAGTTTTTTTGCTACTCCATGTAATGGGGCCAAATCCAAGTTGAAAAACATAACTACTAGTGGATATCCTATCATCTATATCACCACCTCAATTTCAATTTGTTAAGCCAACTAAGGAAATTAAGGACTTATAACCATAGTGAATGGCATAGTGAATTATTCCACAATTGTATTGTGAAATACTTTTTTGCAACCAACTAATGACTTTCTTTGGATTCTTACATAAATCTAGATATTGGATTGATTACAAAACAAACATCTGGTTTGAAATGAGTTAGGTAAACCAAGCTACCAGCAAGTTGTCTGTATAAAGTGGCATCTACCTTCTTGGAAGAACACTCTTTAGTAATCTTAACTCCAAATTGAAAAATCTAGTAGAGGCAGGCTTGCATTCAAGCATTTTAAACTTTTATAAAATATCCAAAGCATATTCTATTTATAAAATAAACAATCCATCATGTGGCCTACAAATTTATAAACCAAGAAAATAATTTAGCTTGCCCATATCATTCATATTAAATTCCCTTTAAGAGTTGATTTCAAATCATTGATTAGCCCAATATTTGGTCCAGCAACAAGTAAATCATTTGCATAAACTAGAACAAGAATAATCTCATCTTGGACTCTTTTCACATAAAGATTTTGATTTGATTTACATATTTCAAACCCATGAAATTGAATGTACCTATCAATCTTTTCATTACATGCTCTTGGTGCTTATTTAAGGCCATAAAGTGACTCTTTTACCCTGCAAACAAGGTTAGGATGTCTTTGATCTACAAAATCAAGTGGTTGATCCATATTTATTTTTCATATAAATCTCCATTCAAAAAAGCATTTTTAACATCCATTTGATAAAAAATGCCACCCAATATTAGCAACCAAATAAATAATAATTCTAACTATATTCATTTTAATGATAGGAACAAATCTCTCTTCATAATCAATGCCTTATTTTTTATTGAAACCCATAGTCACCGACCAAGCTTTGAATTTTTATATAGTGCCATCTAATTTAATATTTTCTTTATAAACCTGCAACCAATAACATTTTTACTTTTGGGGTTTTGTTCTTTATCAATTCATCATATTCTTCTTTCATTGTTTGTTCCAATTCTTTCTTCCCTCTAGCTTTCTCATATGAAATTTGATCATTAATCTGTAACACTTTGGCCATGAGAGCAATTCCATTCTTTAATTAGAATTTTGATCCTTGCCAATATATCTCTTCAATACTCTTTGTCTTTTGTCCAATTAGAAACTCTTCTTCATCATCATCACTGCTTGTAGAAAACGACTAGTCACAAGCATTAGTTGTTTCATTTTTAATGGCATTATCTTCATTTGTAGTAGTACACAACTCAACTTCATCATATAGTATCCATTTCCTTGTAGGATATTTGAAATTTTGGAAGCAAATTTGTTATTGTAGAGCATTAAAAAGTGGTTATAAGCTATGAATGTATATCAAATTTTACATCTCTACTAATAAAGACCCTTTTTGTTGCCAAATCATACAACCTATAAGCCTTTGACTCTTCACTATAACCCATAAACAAACACTTCTGACTCTTTGGTTGTTAACTTTTTCCTCTTTTTATCTAGGATGTGTGCATAAGCAATATGCCCAAATACTTTAAAATACCCAATATGAGACTTTCTTCCACTTTGTGCTTTTTCAAGGGTGATAGTTGTAAGAGAATTAGTAGGTATTCTATTTACAATATATGCAGCACAAGAAACAACCAAACCCAAAAAATGTTTTGTAAACCTTTAAAATGCAACATACAATGAGTCGTTTCTAAAAGTGTTCTATTCATTTCTTCAGCCACCCCATTTTATTGAGGGCTATATGAATTTGTTCTTTGCACCAAGTAATACCATAATTTTTACAAAACAATCCAAATGCATAATTGCCATATTCACCTCCATTATTTATCCACCTTAGTTACTACTATTTTTTTTTCATTATGTACATCAAGTACTAACTTAATCAACCAAGCATATTCTATTTGATAATTTAGAAGTGCCAACTTCATGGACTTGCCAACACAAGTCATGGAAACAACTTAGTGCCACAACTCACATACTTGCATCAAAATATGGTAAGCTCCCACTGTTAGGGTCATCCCTAGACCTAGACCTAAACCTTGAGGGTTCATTCATAATGGCCCTACCTATGTATCCCTTCATGTGAATCAAAGGCTCTATAGTTCATACACCAGTAATAGGGAGGTTTCATCCTCTCCTTTGATATGAGATCTCTGATCTCACTTTTTGATCACATCCTTTAAGTGAATCTTATTATTCCAATTCAGTTCATACATAATAGTATGATCCCAAATACATTCCAACCAAATGTTAGTTCAATGCTAACATCAATGTACAAACACTCACAAAACCACATAATGACCAACTTATATAAACATCACTTGTTCACACATAGTGATTGGCTCGAGTATACATCACATATACACAATATAACTAAATCACACATGCATCACATCTATATAGTGCGACTGGCTCATGCGTACAACACATGCATAATGCCAATAACTCATGCATGTATCACATATACACAGTGTTACTAACTCATTCATACAACACATATACATAATGCGAACAACTCATGTATGTGTCACATATACACAGTGTGACTAGCTCATGCATACAACACATATGCATAATGTGAATAACTCATGCATGCATCACATATACACAGTGTGACTAGCTCATGCATACACATATACACAATGTGATTAGTTCACATACACATTACATCTACACAATATGGAAAATCTTGTCTATGTGTCACATATACACAATGTGACTAATTCACACATACATCACATATACACAATGTGAATAACTCATGTAGGTGTCACCAGCATGGTACTGGTGAAAGATGGCTAAGTCCTATCACACCAAGGGTAGCTCTTAACATCCATCCCCTTCGTGCTACTGGTGACAACAAGCTAAACCCTAAGATATGATGGTTAGCTCCTAGCATCTATCACTTATACAGTATTGGTGACAATTATCTAAACTACTTTTGTATCATAACATGGATGACTCCTAACATCCTTCACCTCCATACTATTGGTGAAAGCTAGCTAATCCTAAGGTATGATAGAGAGCACGTGGTATTCATCACTTACATAGTACTAGTGACAGTTGGCTATTCACACCTATATTAGACCTGGTTCTGACATGTGGGGCCATCTTATAGCCAAGTACATAAAATCAAGTTGTCACAAGGATTCACAAATATTGGGCAGGTTGACCTAGTTACATGCCACATAAATTGATCCATAAACTTATATACACAATCTTATAGGTCAAGTGGTCTAATTTACTACTCAACATACAAGTAACACATTGAACCCATATGAGTTGGCTTCTATCTAATCACATATACATAAACAAATACAAACTCATAAAGTAATCTCAAAATTCATTCAATACATTCAAATGGTTACTTGGAAACACCATATTTATTAGATAAAAATTCAAGTTCACAATAGTACTATTAGACAATATTATACTTATGAGTGCATAACATTTGCATATTACCAATCATAAAGCTTAGTATACAATTATCCACCAACTAGATGTAAAGTTAAAACACCATACCATAATTGATTATGGTTATTATTAGTTTCCCACATTTGGCAAAGGCAATCATAATCTCAACCTAGATTCAAGGACATATTTAGGTTCTCACCATAATACCATAATTTCTTAATTCAACATCATCATTAAATGTAAACTTAGGAATTTTTATTAACTCATTCATAGCCATGTCAAGGCCAAGTTTATGGTGCCCTTAATACTTGGAAGAATAGATCTCTCTAGTTTCTTGATGCTAATCTATACCCTCCTCTACTTTCCATGGATCTAAACACAAGGAGAAAGTTTTTAGCATACAAAACTGTAATTATTTTAGTTCAAACAAGTCCAAAGGCTTTTTTGTACATTCACTTTAGAGGCAAACCATGAAGATGGTGACTCTAAAATTTCATCCAAGATTGAAGCAGATTGTGAAAGCCAAATGCCACAAACCTTAGAGTAAATAAGCTTGGTGATGATGGAGTGCCTTTCATCAGCTCAGGACTATATAGTGAGGACATATTAATGGAAGGTGCGTTCATAGCCATCTTTTACAAATTTCAACCTTAAGCTAAAGCATACTAAAGAGGGAAGGTTGATCAAGTTTAGGAACACCCCAATCATGGAGCAATTCCCTAAACCCCTCTCCTACAAACTTGCGGCACAGGAGCATCCTTCACCCAAGGACTACCTACATACTCACTTCCAAATGGGATCGAATTCCCATGTAGTTATCTTCATAGGATTCTCTCAAGGAACATACACATAGGTCCCTATAATGAAGGTTTCCTAACCACTAAAGTAAATTTCCCCTGGAAGTGAAATAGAAGGAATACTATAGGAAGATAACCACAAAAGGGTTTAAGACCAACCAATGTAATAGGTCACTGTTTACCAATACTCATTCCAAAACAAAGTGATAACTCACAAAGTTTATTGATTAATAGCAAAACTCCAAATCCCTAGAATACTATTTCATACCCTGGAACAAGGTTCCTTTAAATGACTCCCAACAATTAGTAATGCTTAATGGTATGCAAGGAAACCCAACCATGTTCCTAGTTTAGCAAACTTATCAGGTAAAGCACTTCCATCTAAGGGCATCGAGATCTAAAATTAAACCTTGCCCCATTATTATTGATAATTCCACGTGAACATCCTAGAATCCGTTATAGGTTCATCTCATTAACATAGAGGCTAGGTTGATTCCTTATTAACAAGAGATTATCTTTGTTTGCATAGTCATATTGTGACCATTATCATAACACCATTAATACTTATAGAACTAAAGTAATTACTCATTCAAGTCTTTGTGCAAACTTGATAGGATAAATAAGGAGTCAAACTAGTTCTTTACAACCCCTTTTAGATTTCCCATTAGGTATGAAATGTTGCATCTATTAATGTCAACCTATATGATAATTATTTATCATTATTTATTGATGCTATCAAGATACATGGTTGAATATGTATATGCATTTAGCTCAACTAAAATTAATACCCACTTATATCAAGTCTATCAAATAAGAGTCAAGTTTGATTACCACCTATCTTCATACCAACACTTACTAACATCGCTAGATTCAAATCTATATATAAATATGCATAACAACATAATAAATCTAGTCATATCCATGTACAGGATAGTAGTGGGTGATCCCACAGTCGTGTGTCCCACTTTTTGGCCAAAGTGGGACATTGAAATCAATATTTTTAAACCTATAGTAGCTAAATCGTTAAGAATTTGAAGATGATGGAAACTAGTGATTTTGAAATTTTGTGTGTAGATTATATATATATATTAAAGATAATTTGTGAATTTTTTTACATAAGTTTGAATAACTTGTTTTTTATAGTTAACCGTATTTTTAAAAAGTGATATTTATTCCATAACACAACTCTTTTTTGAAAAGGGACAAATTATTAAATTTTAAATATAGATTCATAACACCAATATCTAGTGTGCACTTATTTTTTTATAATTTTTTGTTACATATTTGATTTATTATTATTATTGATGTGATGTTAATTGTAATATAGATATAGTTTTATTCCATAACGTATAACTTTTTTCTGTATATATCCAAATTAATTTTGTTTTTGTTGAAACGAGGATATCAATACGTAGTGCATAGATATCTTTTTTTTTTAAATCTCTATTTTTCTATTTTTCGATGTATGTGGAACAAAGACCTTGATGTTCGGTGAAAAACCTATGTTCATTAGAAAATAGAAAATAAATGTAATAATTAAATTAAATATATTTGAAATTATACTTTTTGGAAAGATTATTTTGAGGGATACAATCCTACAAAATCTCATGTCCCAGTGACTGAATTTGATGGTCCAACCTAGGCTTCAAAACATAATTTTTTGTAGAAAAACAAGTGAGAGAAAAAAGGTCGTGAAGAGGACCTTCGTTTGAAGGCACCTTCATTCAAAATTCATTTGCCTTTTTCAAACATGCAAACGTTAATAAAATAAAATAAAAAAATCTTCTAATGAAGGTCCTTACCTTCATTCAAAGGTATTTTTCATTTTTTTCTTCCTTGGGCTCATTTTTTGCCCCATCCCACAAATGGGACACACTATGTGGGTTCACCCTAGTAGTTGAAATGTATTCACAATGTAATAATTATGTGAAGGGCCCTGATACGGATCTAAGGTATTTCCTACTATACTATGAATCAATGATATCAAATATCATAATCATATCATATTATGACATCCTCCATAATCAAAACATGACCTACTAGGATAACAAACCACATAATGCAGTGCTCTTTAATATATACAAATAGAAGACATAGGGAATATCATGCTTAAAAACTCATCCATTGACATTATGCCCAGGCTTATGAAATAAAATATTGTATCATGTGTTATTGTCCTATAAATATTGCTAGTATTCATTGTAATAGACTATTATTATAATACTCAAAATTATCTTCTTCAAGATGAATCCACCATGTAAACCATAGTGCATTATTAGTTGTAAGGAAGCATTCTTATCTAGTACTTCCAACCATAGTGGAAACACTTGAAGTTACATTATTTTAATCATAATTGCCACATCCAAAAGGTACATCTAGATGTAAAGCCGTATAAGGTTTTCTCCTTCTAGTTCAACAATACTTAACAACGCCCTTTAGGCACAATGTTACATGGTTTGGTAGCCTATTGCTCTCATTAAGTATACCTTTGGTTGAATTGAAGGTATCATTTACACCATGAACTATACCTTCACAACCCATTCATGTATTAGGGGTAGTGTGTAGATGATGGTATGAAATAGTAATCTTATTTTAGCAAGTCTTCATTTGAGATTAATAACTAGGTTATTCACATAATAAGTTTAACCTATACTTAACATTGACCATTATAATAATCTACCTATCAATTATAATGAATAGTGGTAACCATGAATCTTTCTATAAGGCACATTATCTAAACATATTTAAGAAACTTGCTTATTTATTTTGATCTCTAATTCTTGAGGGATTTATTCATAATCAATAATCTTAAAATGCTCTAACAACTTACTAACTCTTAACTTAGGTAGTCCAAATCAGATAGCACTATTAAAGACACAGTTGAGCAACATAAATTATTCTAACAATTAGTAGAATGGTACCAACAACTAATGATTAAAGACAATGCCACAAAGAATCCCCAATCTCAATTTCTTTATTGCCATCAAACCCCTTATCATCTATAGCATCCAATATAGATAATAAGTCAACTTAGGTGTTATGCTCTAGCATTCAAATAAATTCGTATTACATCAAATAGAGATTTTTTCCCCTTGGTTTAGCATCTCACAACTGTATTTAACCATTAACCCACCAAGTATATATCTTTATCCTTTATTTTCCAGACAAGTCAAAAAGTATGTTTAAATCAGCACTTAGTAGCTATTTTAATCTAGGAATCTAATTTACAAGTTTAGAAATTTCCAAACATTTAATTTTGTGTATCATAGTTCAAAAAATCTGACTAAACTCTTAACCCAACACTTCCAACAATGAAATAGGTAAACATAATGCAAGATTAAAATATAGGCACCAAGCATGAGAACTATGTGACCAAAATATCTTAAAGAATATAAAGGCAAATGCAAGCACATAAATTGTTTAAAAATTGTTAGAATCATCACTATTACAATTTATTATAGCTTTTCTAATTCTTCTTTCCATCAAAATATTTAGAAAATGATTTACCCTTGGTTGCATATGCATAATTCTTCTTAATATATCCTTATTTAATAAGTTGAAATTCTTTATTTAAAATTGTTATGTCCTTAATTCCTTAATTCACATATTCACCACCTATTTTCTTTAGTGGGGCATTTAAGTATATAACTTCATTCAAGTAATTAACCATTTTTTCAAAATCACTTGGATCTAAGTTCACCAATTTTTCTTCTATACTAAACATGCTGGAAATATCTATATCTTTATAATTATTTTATAACTTTTCACACAACTCTATTGGATTATTCAATTAGCAAATTTTCTATTAAAATTTGGGCTCAAAACTTTACCAACAATACCTCTAGAATAATACCTCGAGCTTGCTCTAATTTGCATTTCCACAACTCCTTTTCTTTATCATTTTGTTGTGGTTTTCCAATTTCTTTGTTCACCATCCTCCATAATGTCTTCTCCCTTAAAACATTTTTAACTACAATCTTCCAATTTCCAAAACCACTTCCGCTAAAAATTGGCAAACCTTCATTGATATAGCCACGGGCTTAGAAGAAAATCAACCCTCAAATAAATTGATTAAAACAAATCTAACAAATCAATTCCAATTCTTATCTAGCTAGAAAAACTAATCTAGCAATGCCTCGACCTTTCAACACCAAAAAACTAACTATAATACCATATAAAAAATGTCTAAAAATGTTTAAAAAAATTCATGCCGAAAAATTTTCTAAACTCGTCCGTTATTCCTATTGATATATTCCTTAAACCTCTTATGGGTGCAAATGCTAATTACATACATTACAGTGTTGTTTTTTTGTCCATCGAATAGTTACATATTTATAGTGTTTAGCCTACAAGATCTTAATTAATCTAACATCTGCAAGCTTCTATTTTCTAAAGAATTCTAGAATATTATTGTTTAATTTAAATTTTTGAAATTTTCTATTTTCTAAATATTTCTATAGGGGATTTTAGACGATCTTGATTTATCTAACTGCCATATTTGAAAATAGGTATGAGCTAACTATAATTTTATTTGAACATCTGGTCTGTAAAATACACAGGATTTATCTCTTCGTTTGTGCTTGTCGTTTTAATAGCGTCTCTTTTGCTTTGGTGGCTAAAGAAACGCCACTTGAAACTTGTGGAGGCTAAATATTTTCAACAGTTGCAGCAACACATAGCTTCTAGAGTGGGGAGAGAGAGTCTGAGACTGTTTTCTCTCAAAGAATTGGCAAGAGCTTCTAATAATTATTCAAATGAAATGGTGTTGGGAAGTGGTGGCTTCGGAACAGTGTTCAAAGGCATTCTATTGGATGGTACTGCTGTGGCCATTAAAAAGTCCAATCAAGCTTTCAATCTAGAGAGTGACCATGATTTTCTTAATGAAGTTACAATTCTGTCACAAATCAATCACAGAAATATAGTGAAATTGTTAGGATGCTGCGTCCAAACCAAATTCCCATTGTTGGTATCTGAATTCGTTCCGAATGGAACACTGTTTGAACATTTACACTCCAAAAAAGGGTCTTTGTCTTGGGCGTCACGTCTGCAGATTGCAATCGAGACAGGGGAAGCTTTGGCATATCTACATTCTGGAGCATCTCAACCCATTTTCCACCGGGATGTAAAATCGTCTAATATTCTTTTGAATGAGTCATTCTCTCCCAAAATTGCAGACTTCGGGATTTCTCGTCTGATCTCCGCTTCCAATAACACACATCTCACCACTAAATTAATGGGCACGTGGGGTTACTTAGATCCTGAGTACTTCCAAACGCATCAGCTCACGGAGAAAAGTGATGTTTACAGTTTTGGTGTAGTCCTGGTTGAGCTTTTAACAGCTCTGAAACCCATCTCTGAAGAAAGAGACAGCGACGAGTGGAGTTTATCCAGTCTTTTTCTGTCCCGACTCAACCACAACCGCCTCATAGAAATCTTAGATAGCAAAGTATTGGAGGAGGAAAAGCTGCAACAGATGGAAGATATGGCAAGGTTAGCAAGAGAATGCCTTCATTTGGAACGGAGGAAGAGACCGTCGATGAAAGAGGTGGTGGAGGAACTTATTTGGATAAGAGGCGGCACAAGAAAGGCAAATTTCCATGACACTGTAAAGTGTGAACAGACGAACATTTCCAGAGAAGCATTACAAAGTTTCAGGAGTTACACTTTTCCATCTGCAGTTGTGAGTACGTCGGAGGAACCATTCGCTGCATTCATTAAGATGTCGACCATGTGATGGCACTGATTCCTTGCAACCCAAATCTTTTTTTTTCTATTACACACCAAAACACAGTTTTCACTGATTTTAATGATAGTGGGTTTATAAAGAACAGAACAGGTTTTTAAAAGAGACTGTAATACTTCTTATAAACAGGGAATGTTCACAAGACCGAAATGGTCTTCATGTGCACAGCAGTGTGTGTAATAGTCTGTTTTGAGTTTCCATTGTTCACAAATCAAGGTAATTCAGACTTCAGATAGTTTTTACTTTCTGCGAACAAGCCTGCTACAGCATATGTTTAGACCATTCAACAACTCCCAGACCATAGGAACGATGAGGGCATTTCTATGAAACAGAGGAATCACGAGAACAACAGAGAACAAATTTTTTTTTACAATCTTACATCCCGTTTATTCCCTTATGACTGTCTGCTGGCACTGTCCAGCAGATTTGGTATTGTATTTGTTGAAGAAATCTCTTGTGTGATTTATTTATTTTTGTGTTCTCATACTAGTAAAATATTTCTAATCTATTTTAATATATTGTAATTTAAGAGGGTGCATATACCCATGTTTAATCGTAGGGGTGCACATTTTTGAAGCTACATCATAATTTACATCTAACATGAATTTTAACCAATGTAAGATTAAATATTATTGGGATTGTACTATATTATGTTTATTATTTCGAGAATGAATGTTCATTATAATTTCCTTGAATAGATAGAAAGAGGATTCAAACTAAAATATGTTTGTTATTGATAATGTAATACATCAATTTTTAAAAGTTGTCACCATTTAGTTGTTTTCTTTGTTAATCTTCTATCTTTTATTAGAAATTTGGTAATCTAAATCTTTTGCTTGGTTTAGATGAACAAGTTGAAAGCTACCATGAAACCAATTTTAGTTCATATTTCTCTAGACCAAATAGAAGAAAGGTTGAAAATGAAATATCTTTGTTATTCTAGATGTATTATAAATATTTGTTTAAAGGTGATCATCAATTAGTTGTTTAACAAAAAAAAAAGGCTTTTTATCTTTACAAGTTACTTAATCTATATCAATTTGTTGAGTTTGAGATGAGCAAGTTGAAGCTAGCATGAAACCAATTTTAGTTTTGCAAGATTAGATGGGAAAGTTGAAGCTAGCATAAAATTAATTCTAGTTTTGCAAAGAAAATTAAATGCCATACATGAAAATAAAGTTAGCACCAATAACTAATTAGTGTTCACTTTCTTTTAGATGCCATGTGAAGGTGAGACCTATTAAAAGTCCATTATTAATGGTAAGGGAGTGTTACCTTATGGCCAATTACCATTGGTCTATAACAAAAAGAATTGCTAATTCACATAGTCTCTCACTCAAAAAATCTTATGTTTCATATAAATTTATAATTTTATAATTACTTGGAAAGTAATATTGTAATTTTGGCAACCCATTAAATAGTGAGTTTTGACTTGCTGATATATTTAACTCCTGATTTTATTTTCCATATAATTAATATTTTTTGTGAAAAATAACCTATTGTCTCTTAATTAGGTTTACTAAATATTATATGTGTTGGAAACAATGCAGATAACTAAGAGTGGGGGGGGGGGGGGGGGGTAAATCAGTTGTCTTATAACTTTTCTTCCTCTTTACTTTCTTTTCTTATCTTATCATTTAGTGCTATATCAAAACATGAAATCAAAGGCAACCATAAGAACTGAAAATGAAATTAACACACAACACAAGGATTTTTACATGGAAACCCTGTTAAGGGAAAAACCACATGGTGACTAACCCAAAATTGTATTCTCTGTTAAAAGAATAAGGAGTACAAATTTGGCACTTGCCAATTAGGGCTCACTACCCAAGCACACTACTCACAAGAGGCCCACTACCTACAAGAGACTCACTGTCTACAAATGCTTACAGATGATACCAAAGTGTTTGAACTAATGAACAACATCCATACATGCATAAATTCAATTCCAGTTAGGCACTATATACTGATCTGGCACATTTCATTCTTCCTCTGCTCAATATCACTCTTCAATCATATTCTAGATTCATATCTTTGTTTTTGCACTTCATCCTATATTTTCTTCCACTTCTTCATATACCTTTTTGTCCCACTTCTTCTTAATATTTTTTGTGAAAAATAACCTATTGTCTCTTAATTAGGTTTACTAAATATTATATGTGTTGGAAACAATGCAGATAACTAAGAGTGGGGGGCGGGGGGGGGGTGTAAATCAGTTATCTTATAACTTTTCTTCCTCTTTACTTTCTTTTCTTATCTTATCATTTAGTGCTATATCAAAACATGAAATCAAAGGCAACCATAAGAACTGAAAATGAAATTAACACACAACACAAGGATTTTTACATGGAAACCCTGTTAAGGGAAAAACCACATGGTGACTAACCCAAAATTGTATTCTCTGTTAAAAGAATAAGGAGTACAAATTTGGCACTTGCCAATTAGGGCTCACTACCCAAGCACACTACTCACAAGAGGCCCACTGCCTATAAGAGACTCACTGTCTACAAATGCTTACAGATGATACCAAAGTATTTGAACTAATGAACAACATCCATACATGCATAAATTCAATTCCAGTTAGGCACTATATACTGATCTGGCACATTTCATTCTTCCTCTGCTCAATATCACTCTTCACTCATATTCTGGATTCATATCTTTGTTTTTGCACTTCATCCTATATTTTCTTCCACTTCTTCATATACCTTTTTGTCCCACAAGCTTGAATCCATTGAGTATATATATCCACATCAAGGATTTCCAACAACTTCATAGTCGGCAACAAGAACACTTGAGATATTTGCAAGTTTCTATTCTGTCGACTGAATCCCTACTTGGTTAATGATGCGCATCAAAAACTTAGACATGGAAGTCATTAATCATGTCGGCCAATAATGTATAATGCCACAAATTGCTTGATCAACACCTTTTATACATCTGGATTGAAGTTTGGTACTTTGTCGGTCAGTTCTTCCTCTATCTGCTCTGTCTGACTGGAACCCAACACTTAAAAGCTTAGATCTTTTTCATGCTTTATCATCGGAGGCTAAATCTCTGGAATACAATAGTCATGATACCTTTCTTGACTTGTCCAAGTCCGCAACTTACTGAGTTACACCATCTGAGAGATCCGGATCTGATTGTTGGACCATGTTGCATACTCTATTCTTGTCCACTACACCAAAACAATCTTCACTTTGACTTCCAGTATAGGCATATTATGTACTGCAGATGTGTAGAATAGACTTTGTTGCCATCAATGACAACTCTTATGAAGCCACATAGTGTCTCTTGCCAACAATCTCCCTCTTTGGCATTGATGGCAACACTTAGTAAAAAATGGCTAAGTGTCACAGTAACTCCCCCTTTGCTTGTGCTATGTTTCTTTGCATTGTTTTACCGAAGCTCCCCCTTTGCTGGATTCCTCATTTTTCACTGCTCTTCACTCCCCCTTTGACATCAATGGCAAAAGGTGGAATCCACATACCAAAATTGTGCAAAAATTATTATATACATGGCCGCATGTGTATATACAAATCATACGTTATACTTACATATACTTAAATATATCCGCAAAGGTTGTCTTCAACTATACAATTTCTGTGGCCCAACTCCTCTTCATTCTATCCAAAATGGAGATGTGTCCACTTAACAAAAATGCATATGCTTCTACCCTCTTCAAATCTGTTGGATTACTGGTCCAAGCTGTACTTTGAGCATCTGTTAAAGCATCATGCAATACCTCTAACTTAGGGAGGATTACTCCCCTAAGTTCACCCATTATATCCATCAAATTCCTCTTCTCCTTAACCAGTTTCTTTATCTCATTTATGATAACAACTGCTTGACATTCTTGGTTTACCAGAGAGATGGTAAGAGGATCAAAATTCTGGGACAGGCTTAATAACTTTTCTTCTTGTTCTTTCATCTTCTTTTCAATGTCCACTGAAACTTTAGGCCAAGATAAAAAAAATCTATATATATCTTCTCCATCTTTAAGGGCATTTTCAATGGTCTTTATTCCAATGTCTAAGGTTCTATTGTCATTGTTAATTAGTCCTTGTACCTCATTGAACCTTTTTTCAGAGAACTCTTTCCGAACCTTAGTTTCTGCTAATTTTTAAAGAGATTCAAAGTGAGAATTGACAGAATTAACCAAGTTTTTCAAGTTACCTAATGGAGAGGCAGATGCATCCTTTTGATATGTAGGCATGATCTTCTCTAGTACATCGAATGCAATATTCAATAGTTCACTATCCTCCATGTGTGATTTTAGAAGTTTCTCTTTTGCTTTGACCTAAGAAAAAGATTCTACTTTCATTATCTAAACCGAAGAGAGAGAGTCAAAATTCAGTGGCCTTTGAATCAACTCAGGTTCATCTAGCTCCATCATTTCTTTGTCCAAGAAATTATGTATTGTCTCTGCAATGTCTCTTGTCGACTCTACTTCCTTCCTTTTCGAGGCATCCGGACTGACTTGCTTATTGACATCAATGGTATTTGTTTCTTCTTTTTGTCCTTCCTCTTCTGGAATAGAGTAGTCTAATGTCTTAGATGGCTCTTCATCATTTTTCTTTAATCCTTTGACATCCTTGTCAGAAAATGTTTCTTCTTTCTATCCTTCCTCTTCTGGAACAAGGGAATCTAATGCCTCAGATGACTCTTCATCATTTTTCTTTAATCCTTCAACATCCATGTTAGAAGGCTCTTCATCTATTTCCTCTACAATGGGAAGATTAATCTCTTCAAGCCATTTCAAAGAATTTCTTTTGTTTCATTTGTTATTTGGTCAGTTTCTCCAAGCATGAGTTTATTCATTCTTGCCTTGCTCCGGAACTCATCTTTACTGTCCTTAAAAACCATGTTCATTTTCTTTGGAGTGATACAAGGACATAGTTGTATCACTATCTACTCCTAGATCTCCAAGTCTTTTCCCTTGGCATTCTCTTTTCTTAGCTCTAGTACTTCTTCTAGGCTCTTAGGAATTAATGAAGTTATTTCAATGAAGGCTTTGTTGTAGATGTTCAAATACTTGACAGTTGCCTCTTCAAGAATTCTCTTATCTGCATCATTGTATTCATCATAAAATTCTGTCACCAGCTGCAGGTTTCCATTTACAATGATGGCTTTGATGATGTCTTCAATTGATAGAGTGGGTTTTTCAACAAATTCTTATGTCTTCTGCTCCTCATCATTCTTTTCATCCTTGGAGAGTTTGAACTTGGCTTTCTTTAATTATCTAACCTCCATATCTGATTATTTTTCTTCATCATCTTTGAGGCTCACATATGTTCTTGTGGCCTTAGTCTTCTTTCTCTTTTCAATAGGTTTGGCTTTTGATTTTGTAGACTTTGAGATTTCAGAGGTGATAGGGGTAGAACTTCTAGTAGATCTTGTCCGGGTAGAGGCTTTCACCAGAATACTTTCTTTCTTTGCTCCTTCCCCTTCCCTTTCAGTTCTCTCTATTCTTTCTCTATTTGCAGCAACTGCCTCCTTTGTTATGCCAAACATACCAGCAAGCTCTTCAACCTCCCTTCTTACTTTCCTTTTTATTTTCAGCTTCCTTAACTCAACATGTAATTTTATGTTTAGCTCATCAAAGGTGCCAAACCTCTCTTCTTCAGTGTCCTTGGGTTGTCTTAACAAATGTTGAACATGAGCCTCTAATAGGTTTTCATCTGCTTCATAACCCATGCGCATCACCCATACAGTCCTTGGCTCAACTACCTCCATTAGGCATTGGTCTATATCAACCATGAAGCAAACTATATCTTTGTATTTATCAACTATTGATTTTGGTATTCTCTATCTTGCATGCATTATGCCTTAGAAATTCTTGAAGTAACCCTAGAGAACTGCCTTCCGGGCTTGTGCATAACCAAGTGCATACAGATAATCCCTGATTTGAATGGCCACTAGTTTATCATTTATCCAGATCAGACCTCTTGATCCTGGTAGCTCATTCATGAAGTAGAAGAATAAGCATAATATCAAACTACCATATTTGAAGGTATTTTTCTTATCTTTCTTGATCTTCTCCAAATTTTCCATCAGTTGATTCAATAGAAGCTCACACAGATCATAGTCTGTATTTTCTCTCAGCATTTGATAGGCAGCATAGATTGTTGTACCAGATACCAAATTCTCTCTGCTTGAGTGGTAAATTTTGTAGCCAATTATGATTGAGGCAAACTTAATATCCAGATCAATGATATCATCTATAGTCATTTCCCTCCTATCATATTTTGATCCGGTGGCTTCTGTTACCATTTGATTATTCATAGCTTTGAGTGCAGGTAATCCACCAATTGAGTGTAATCTAGTTATAGTCCTGATAACATCTTTGGTTATCTTAAATGGACTCATTAACCATATGAAGTTATCATGTATCCTGCTCAAGACATACCGGACCCATTCGTCTTCTCCAAATGACAGGAAATGTATGCAATGCGCAAAGTGCTTATCCTTTAGGGCCTTGAATTCCGTCTTGAGTTCAAAGTTCTCGCATTACTTAGTTGTTTGCGATACAATTCTACCAATTCTAGGTCTCCCAGTTCCTTAAGGTTTGTATGAATGTAAACCCTAACATCTTCTACATGCAAAACACCATGCGAGATATGCAAAAATGCACCCAAGGGATCAACTTCTAGAGATTTGAAGGGATGTTTCTTGAATTTCAGTCTTGGCCTCTCAGTGACATTCACAACCATGGGAGTAGCCATTCTAGCAAACAAATCTGGAGAGAATTTGCAGAAGGGAAGTACCTTTTCACGCCTTAGGGTTTGAAGCAGATATCGGAGCGATTTCCTATTTGAATTCAATCTTCAGCTCGAACTTGAGTAAACTGTAGGATCTCCTCTCAGATCTCTTCTCTTTTCTTCATTTTGAATGCAAAGTGTGATAAATGGCGAATGAAGACCATTTTATCCTTCCACTAAACCTAATTTGTCATTGTAATAAATGCACAACCTTTTAAGTCAACTGGTTACCCTGTTTCTCAAGCGAGCTTTTCATAAATCGCCTTGCAGATTTTCAACCTAGTATCTTAGTGATTTGATAACACATATCTGCCTTATAAACTTGCCTCTAGATCTGTAGGTCAGAACATTGTATTTTCATATCATACCGAATCAATTTGTGTTGCTTTGTTAACACTGGATGGCTGCCAGAACCAGATCTACTCAAGTGGTCATAAACCTTGTTAAACTTCTTGTGGACCTCTCATATTCTGACTGAAAGTTCTTTGGAAGATTTTCTAGGAACCCCTTAATCTGTAACATCATATGTTTACTCAATGTACCAAATTTAGGCACTTACCGACTGGCTGGGGGAAAATGATTTTCTCTGTATCTCCCCCTGAGCCAGAGCTCACCTTTTAGTTTTCGGAAGGATTATCAGCACCGAATTCTGGTATGAATCCATCTCCAATATTCATTGTACTCTTCTTTACCCAAATCTTGCTCATCTCCTTTTGAACTTCATCTACATTCACTTTACCTTTTCCTTTATCTTGTTTCTGATCATGTTCCACCGGAGCTTTTCTATTTGATTTCTACTTCTGTAGAATCTGGTTGTATGACCAGATCCATTGCAATTGTAACACACAACATTTCTTTGCTTATTTGAATGATATCCTCTTGATCTGCACTCATTAGCCATATGTCCAATTCTATTGCATACAAAGCATCTACCATTGAAGGAATTGTTCATTTGCATATTTCTTCTTTCATGAGATTTGTGACCATACCTTTTGCAACTGAAACATTGACCAGAGAAGGATGGATTGATCTGATTCATTTTTTTTCTGCACTGAATTGCTTTATGCCCGAATTTGTTGCAATTGAAACAGTATCCATTGAAAGCTGGATATCTTTGAGCATTTGGTTGCCTTATCAGAGGTCTTCTAGGCATGTTTCTTTGATTTCCTAATCCAAATTTTTTCTGACCGGATCCTAAACTTTCACCTTTCTCATATCCCAAGCCATGATTATCATCTACCCTCTTTTGACTTTCAAGAAGAACTTCAAGTTGTGTTGAACTTGTCTTGAATTTTTCTTTGTAATCATTTGCAGATTAAAAATCTTGTTTAAGAGTGTTAATCTGACTCTCAAGTTTTTCTCCATTGTATCTAGCTTCTTCAAGATCAGATTTAAGATGTTTGATTATTCTATCCATTTTGTGGCAGTCCTCTATTTTCTCCTTGAGGGATTGTTTTAGGTTATCTTCAGTCTTTCTTTTTTCTTCAATTTCTTGGGTGAATTTCATAACCCCTGATTCCATTTCATGTCGCATCATAATGACTTCTTTAGATAGCTTCTCACATAGTTTAGTTTTCTCATTCAGATCCTCATCAGTATTATTGGCTTCATTCTGACTTGCTAGTTTCTAAAGTAGTTCCTTTCTCTTTTTCACAGAATTACTGAGTTTTTCTTTCAGCTCATTGATGAAATCATCAGCTTCCTTGAGTCACTGTCTCAAATTATTGACCTCAGAGTGGGATTGTTCAAGATCATCTAGGGCAGACTGAAGTTGTTCTTTCATACCATATGCATCCATTGAGATTCCTGGATCCTCCTCAAGCTGTTAGGCTTTTTCTAAGGGACTTGGCTCTGATACCAATTGTTGGAAATAATGCAGATAACTAAGAGGGGGGTTAATTAGTTATCTTATAACTTTTCTTCCTCTTTACTTTCTTTTCTTATCTTATCATTTAGTGCTATATCAAAACATGAAAGCAAAGGTAACCATAAGAACTGAAAATGAAATTAACACACAACACAAGGATTTTTATGTGGAAACCCTGTTAAGGGAAAAACCACGAGGTGACTAACCCAAAATTGTATTCTCTATTAAAAGAATAAGGAGTACAAATTTGGCACTTGCCAATTAGGGCTCACTACCTAAGTACATTTCTCACAAGAGGCCCACTGCCTACAAGAGACTCACTGTCTACAAATGCTTACAGATGATACCAAAGTGTTTGAACTGATGAACAACATCCATACATGCAAGAATTCAGTTTTGGTTAGGCACTGTATACTAATCTGGCACATGTCATTCTTCCTCTGCTCAATATCACTCTTCAGTCATATTTTGGATTTAGATCTTTGTTTTCACACTTCATCCTATATTTTCCTCCACTTCTTCATATATCTTTTTGTCCCACAAGCTTGAATCCATTGAGTATATATATATGCATCAAGGATTTCTAACAACTTCATAGTCGACAACAAGAACACTTGAGATATTTGCAAATTTTTGTTTTGTTAGCTGAATCCCTACTTGGTTGATGATGCACATCAAAAACTTAGACATGGAAGTCATTAATCATGTCAGCCAATAATGTCTAATGCCACAAATTGCTTGATCAACTCCTTTTATACATCCAGATTGAAGTCTGGTACTCTGTCGGTCAGTTCTGCCTCTGTCTGCTCTGTCTGACTAGAACCCAACACTCAGAAGCTCAAATCTTTTTCATGCTTTATCACCAGAGGCTAAATCTATGGAATACAATAGTCATGATACCCTTCTTAACTTGTCCAAGTCTGCAACTTACTGAGTTACACCATCTAAGAGATCCGGCCCTGATTGTCGGACCATGTTGCATACTCTGTTCTTGTCCACTAGACCAAAACAATCTTCACTCTGACTTCTGGTATAGGCATATTATGTACTACAGATGTGTAGAATAGATTTTGTTGCCATCAATGACAACACTTATGAAGCCACACGATGTCTCTTTCCAACAATATGTCCATCCATCATTATTGTCCTTATTTCTACGTTAATTGTGCCTTCTATAGTAATAAAATATAACCCTAAATTATTTGATTATTTTATATTCTACTAATCAAAGAATATAAGAAAAACACACTACACTAAGAATTAGAAAATATAGAACATTGGAAGAATTTAATATTAAATTTTATGTTTAGCCCCAACTTATAAAGGAGTTATGAAACTTATTAATAAAAATTGCTAGCTTGAATGAAGTAAAAGAAATTAACTTTATAGTGAGAATAAATTATAATATTAAAATTTGTTTAATATTTAGTGAGTAACATCATTATAATATTAAAATTTGTGTAATATTTTAGTGAGTATCATTATTAATCAAAATTGTTATTTGCATACGACTAATAAATAAGCTTGAATGAAGTAAAATAAATGAACTTTATAGTGAGAATAGATTATAATATTAAAATTTGTGTAATATTTTAGTGAGTAACATTTTTTAAGCTACATCATAATTTACATCTAACATGAATTCTAAAACTTTATATTGAGAATAGATTATAATATTAAAATTTGTGTAATATTTTAGTAACATTTTTTAAGCTACATCATAATTTACATCTAACATGAATTCTAACCATTGTAAGCTTAAATATTATTGGAATTGTACTATATTATGTACAAGACATTTTGAGAATGAATGTTCACTATAATTTCCTTTGATTAGATAGAAAGAGGATTCAAACTAAAATATGTTTGTTATTGATAATGTAATACATCAATTTTTAAAAGTTGTCACCATAATTTAGTTGTTTTCATTGTTAATCTTCTATCTTTTATTAGAAATTTTGCAATCTAAATCTTTTGCTTAGCTTAGATGAACAAGTTGAAGCTACCATGAAACCAATTTTAGTTCATATTTCTCTAGACCAAATAGAAGAAAGGTTGAAAACGAAATATCTTTGTTTTTTATTAATTCATCTGGAAAAGAGGATCCAGAACCTTTTACAAAACAGCCCAAAGGGCAAAGCAAAAGCCTCACATAGGCCAGAAACAACACATGAACAACGGACAGACAACAAAGCCCAAAGAGGCAAAGTAACAACAAGGCAACAAGGCTGCAAGGAACAACATACTAAGCAATTTCATAACCTGACCTAGCAGGTTGTACACCCTTGGCCTGAGAACGGGTCTGAGAAACCTGCTTATGAAGGCCTCTCTTCTTTCTTTGGACAATAGTCCAAAAGACATCATTAGCTCCATCTGCAGAAATAGGAGATAAAGGAGGTGAAGTACTCACCAAATCCTTAGAAGAGGGTAGATCTTGGGGAGAGGAATAAGCTATCACAACAACAACAGCCCCAACAACATACATCGCACCTGCAACAACAGTCCCAACCATAGAAGGCACACCAACAATAGTCTCAGCAACAACAACAATAGCAGGAGAGGTCCCTGCAGTAGTCCCAACAGTGACAACAACAACAGGGGAGGCCCCTGCAGAAGTCCCAGCGGCAAAAGAAGCAAGCAAATTTGATGGCACTACTATAGCAACAGCTGCAGTAGTCCCAGTAATAGCAACAGTAGGGGAGGTCCCTGTAGCAGCCTCAGAAGCAACAACAACAACAAGGGAGATCCCAATAGCAGAAGAACCATGCAATGGGAGAAGGGACTCCTTCTTGACATTAGCAGATGGCTTAGAAGCTTCTGAGATAGAATCATCATTATCAACATCCACTGTAAGGTGTTCCTGTGGAGTATTCTTCCACCAAGATGAAGAATGTGAGACCTTCAAGCGAGGGCATTCGGAAGCCAAATGACTTGTATCAAAGCACCTCTGACAAGGAATTGGGATACCTTCATAATCCAAAGGATGACCCCAAGAGCAATCAACAACTTGTAAAACAACCTCTGCCGGAAGAGGCATAGACAAATCCACTTCCACTAAAATACGAGCACATGTGGTGTGAGAGAAAAATGAAATATCTTTGTTATTCTAGATGTAATATAAAGATTTTTTTAAAGGTGATCATCAATTAGTTGTTTAACAAAAAAGAGGCTTTTTATCTTTACAGGTTACTTAATCTATATCAATTTGTTGAGTTTAAGATGAGAAAGTTGAAGCTAGCACAAAACCAATTTTAGTTTTGCAAGATTAGATGAGAAAGTTGAAGCTAGCATAAAACTAATTTTGGTTTTGCAGAAGAAAATAAATGTCATACATGAAAATAAAGTTAGCACCAATAACTAATTAGTGTTCACTTTCTTTTAGATGCTATGTGAAGGGGAGACCTATAAAAAGTCCATTATTAATGGCAAGGGAGTGTGACCTTATGGCTAGTTACCATTGGTTTATAACAAAAAGAATTGCTAATTCATATAGTCACTCACTCAAAAAATCTTATGTTTCATATAAATTTATAATTTTATAATTACTTGGAAAATAATATTGTAATTTTGGCAACCCATTAATATATCACTTGTTGATATATTTAACTCCTAATTTTATTTTCCATATAATTATATTTTTTTGTGAAAAATAACCTAGGGTCTCTTAATTATATTTACTAAATATTATATGCATGTCCATCATTATTGTCCTTTCTACGTTAATTGTCCCTTCTATATTAACTAGTATATTTATATTTAAAAAATATATCTAAAGTACGCCGAGAGATATCTTGCCTGAGTTGCGCCTATTTTTTTTAATCAATTTACTACACTCCCTCAAATCCTACAAATTTGATATGTTCATTCTACATGTGAAAAAAAATTAAGGAGGCAATAAAAATAGATTGAATGTGCGTCTTTTCATATGCCATTTCGTAACATTGTCATCCATCTTTTTTTTTTTAAATTCCTTTCACCTTCTTTTTTTTGGTTTTTTTTAATTTGTGGAGTAACTATTTGGTTTTTTTAATAAAAATTCTAGATTGGAATCTTATAAGTTTACATAGAAATTCTAGAATCTTTCAACTCCCATCCATGCTGTGAATGTAGGAACGCCTCTTGGCGTAATAAAATATAATCATAAATTCTTTGATTGTTTTATATTCTACTAATCAAAGAATATAAGAAAAACACACTACACTAAGAATGAGGAAATATAGAACATTGGAAGAATTTAATATTAAATTTTATGTTTAGCCCCAACTTATAAAGGAGTTATGAAACTTATTAACCAAAATTTCTATTTGTACATAACTAATAAATAAGCTTGAATGAAGTAAAAGAAATGAACTTTATAGTGAGAATACTTTTTTTTCTGTTGCTAGGTAAATTGTTTCCTTGGGGGAAAATGCCATTAGTACTAATAACCATTTTTAACATATAAGTTCATTACAAAAACTCTAAAAACATAGAGTATCATTTCAACCAGGTAATCCAAACCCCTGGTAATCCCTTCCCTACCACCTGAGAAATAAAAGACTATATACTATCCTGCTATTACAGACTATCCTCAACCCCAACATATTATTTACATATACAAAAAAACCAGATATCAAACTATACTAAGCATTTGAGTCCACCTAGTAATACTCATTAATGAACTCTGACATCCATTCATACCCATCGATTCTCCCCAGCACCTTCTTTAGGAATCATACTCCCATCGCCACTTTCCTCTATCTCTCATGTACCCTTTCTGCTCTGGATACCACCACGAAAGGTTGCCAGTCAACCGCATTACTGCTTCCATTAACTCTATGAAAATCTGAAGCAAAGGGGATACCAACTCTAGGATATGCTACTGCCAAGACCTTGTCCAAACCACCAATGAATTCTTTACAAACAAAAGCATCCACCAAAATCTAAATTTTCTCCTAGATTTCTCCAATGTCCAACAAAGAGCCAACAAACATGGTGGCCATATTGGAATTAACCCTATAACAATTTACAAAACACATATACTCTTCGCCAAGAACACATTCTATTGCATACCTCACAATGTCACTCTAGGTTTTGAATATCTTCTACATCCTCTAGTCTGTGATCTCCCCCAAAAATACCATCTGCTTTTTGGCTCCTTTCAACAAGATAGGTGTATCCATGATGACTGTAAAACTCCTCAGGATATGCTTTTTGTTTATGCATAATGCCTCATCAAAGTTCCACAAGCGTTGATTATTTAATTGCTTGTCAACTCTGCCAACCTCCTCATCATAGCAAGTTAAACACTCTTCTTCCCATGCTTGGCCCTTGCCACTTGCGCCCTTATGATGTGTCCATATCTGGAACTTTCCTCCTTGACTTAGAGAAATTATTACAAATTCATCTCCCATTTCAAATCATCTTCATCGTCGATGGCTTCATTTTCCAACCTATCTGCCTCATGATTTATTTCTTTATAGATAGGGTTTATTGTATAATCATCAAAAATTTTCAAAAGGTCTTTTATCTCTTCTAAAAGGATCCTTAAGCTCTAGTTAGGTATATCTCCCTTCCTCACAACATTGACAACTATCTGTGAATCTCCTTCTATTGCAACCTTTCTTAAACCCGTGTTCATACATAGTTGTAATCCTACTCCTAATGCTTGAAATTTGGCAGCATGTTCGTCCCTTGTTTCAATCTCCTAAAGGCCCTACCCACCATCTCTCCTTTGTGGTCCCTTACCACACAACCAAATCCTGATGCTCCCGGGTTGCCTTTAGAGGCCCCGTCAAAGTTTAATTTTGCTCATCCTACTTTAGGGGATTCCCATTTGGCTTCCATTCTTTTTTTCTTAGAATCAACGCCAAAAACCCCATTAATGGGGGATAGTGAGAATAAATTATAATATTAAAATTTGTGTAATATTTTAGTGAGTAGCCGATAAGGGCGTGGTTCGGTGGTTAAGTCGCTCGATTGTAGTGGCGGCTACCAAAGTTCAAACCCCCGCTGGGCCAACGAGCTCACAAGCATTACGCCTTCGCTAGGCCAACGAGCTCGCGGGTTTGAAGTGTTCTTGCTAGGGGATGAGGTTCCCCGTGTTGTGGCCTCATCGGTTCATTGCTCCGAGCAAAAGCATTCGCATGGAGCCGGAGGGCGTGTCGCACCAGCATCACCAGTCATGTTAAAAAGTTTACTAGGCGCATTTTTTTTAAAAAAAAAATTTAGTGAGTAACATCATTATTTTTCTTTTATGGCCATAACTTATCTATCTTATTAAAGAATAGGAATAGAAACAATTAGAATGGATATATAAATAGAAGGATTAGAATATGCATTGAATTGATTATCAATGAAAAAAGTGTATGACTTTAAGAAGTTTTCTTTGGGCTAGCCATTTTTTTCCCATATTCACAGGCCCACCAAGGGTATTGGTATTTTTGTTTTACGTGCCTATGGCTAATTTTCTTATTTTTTAGAAACAGGTACCCATTATTTTTAAAATGGGTACCCATTTCTAAAATTTTAAAATTTTAAACCCGTCAATTTGCATTGGTTTTAAGTTTGGAAACCCAAGCCTTAGCTTTGGACCTATAACTAGGAGACCATGAAAACAACAAGAGAAAAAACTAGTTTCACCACTATAGCTGACGACTTTTTTTTAGAATATTTTAATGAAATTAAAACCCATTATAGATCTAAAAGTCTAGTTTTCAAATATATAATTTTTTCTATTATTGAACATAATATTCTATTTATTATTTATTTTCCAAACAAACTAACTCATAAACTTGAAATAACATAGGTTACTATTTTTTTTAATAACTTTTGATTTTGAAAGTTTCTTGAAAAAAAATTATGTCTGACCAAACTAGACATCATTCTCTACATGATGAAGTTTTTTTTTTGGTGAATTGATTAGTTTAGCTTAAATTATGTTGCCAGTACACGAGGGGTTTTAAAAAACACTAATTAGGGCCATTAAAAAATTAATAAAAAAATTATTTATCAAAAAATTACAAAAAAAACATCCTAGCCACAATTCAACATCCTGAGAATCTTTCCACAAAAGGAATTAGAAAAATACATTAATTTAGGTCAAATTATGTTGGCCATACACATGCTTGCTTTTGCAAAAAATAGGGGACTTTTAAAAGGCCACTTTTTGTACATCTAATAAAAAACCAACTTGCATCATCTAGGTATTAGAAAAAAATACATATTTGAAAATTTGAAACAAAATCTTACATTTATTATTTTTACATCATCTTAATAATTTATGTGCAAGTGCTTCAAATTGTCACTCCAAGTACGACAAAATTTGAAAAACAAGAAAAATATTTCCACTTTTTGGCCAAAAAGTGAACTCATCTTCTTGCACTTACCCTCTAGTTGAGTGTTGAAGTCGACTTCTATGTCAACTCAACCTCCTCACCATATGTACAACTACCTGTTCATAATCTAATTCACTCCATTTTGTGATCAACATCTATTTAGTCAATCCTTTGTTCTAACATGGTATCAAAGCTATGCTAATTAGCTTGTTGGTTCGTTTGGAGGCATAAATCCCCTATTTGACATAATTTTTTTGTAAAAAATGTAATGTTCCTCTTTTAAAAAAAATTGACATTTTGTGATGGAGCCTTGTTGATCACAAGATGAAATTTAAACTAAACAGAGATTCACAATTCACTATTTCCCTATTAATGATAGGAAGTACAGGACTCCGAATCATTCATACAATTCAATATGCAACCTCAAACATGAAATTTCATTAATGAAAGAAATTGGAACATAACCAGATACCATCAATGTTTAAGGACAGAAATACAATGGAACAAACTTGACATGAAACATAACAATATCATTAACTAATCAGAAAAATAGAGTGAACAAAAACACCCAAATGGGTTCCACGAACCACAGGATTCTTATTTCCTTCTTATCAACTCATGACCCTTCTCAGTCTTCTATATTCACTTGCAGCCTCCTATATTTCACGCTCTTTCTTGTATTTCCACTATCTTCTTTTTTAAACATTCAGCTCTCTTTTATCTACACCCCATTCCTTTCTAAATTCTTCTTTTCCTGCCCTCTGTAATTGCAAATGAAATGTGGCTTCTATGAGGCGTTCCTGCCTCCTCTTCTTGCAAGCCGATGCTCTTCCTATCGTGGCCTTGTCCTCAGATATTTTCATATTTTTCCTTGTCATGAGCCACTCCTCATACCCTCCACACACCTCTTCCTTTATACTACAGATTTTAAAATCTATATATCTCCTTCGATGCCTTTTTCTACCATTTTATGGCACCTCTGATATATCTAATGACTCTTTCTCAAGTTGGCATTTTGAATGGACATTCTTAAAAGAATCATTTTTCATTCGTTGCTTTCAATTAGAGCGACACTTTGGAATAAGAGATTAAAAAAAATAGTATTCTCATAATCTTTCAATTCGCAGCCAACTGAAACACCTTTCCAAAGCATTCAAAGGTCTCGACATGGAAATAGAAAGTTGTCCAACTCAACAAATCGATTCACTCCCTTATTTTTATCTGCAAGTTACAACTTCCTCAACCCATTCGGTTCTCTTGAAAACTAATAATTAATTATTAATGTTCCTGTCACTTTGGTGACAGGAACTTCTTTCCACCTGTATCCTATCATCTGACTCAACACATCGAACCCAAAATCAATTACTAACACAAATTTTGAAAATTAAGAAGATGCCCCTGCATCATTTTACAAGTTTTTGTTAGTAGATTTGAGCCATTTTTGGCCTATTTGGCTTGTTTACGGCTCCTTCCCATTCCTGGTTCGAGGGAAATTTTTGGGCGTTTTTCATCTCTAGGCCGAGGGTTGCATTGTTGTTTTGTGGGTGCCTGTTATTCCTTGGTCGAGGTTTTGTGTTTGCTACCATTTGATTAAAGTTCATGTTCAAAGATCTAGGTCATTGGTTGAAGCTCCATCAAGGGTTTTGACAAAGGACACAATATCTTTTTGACATAGTTGCTCGTAGTTTCTTCACAAGCCGAAGACTCCAAGCATCACTTGCAGCTTTCAAACCACCCAAAATAGTCGATAGCTTCAACAATCTTCATCAGAAGTCACCATTAATTTGCAGGCAGCCTCAACACTACTGGTGGAGCCGTCTACACTCTTAACAGGTGTGCTCATTGTTAAATCCACATTGGTTGCTGCTTTGTTTGTAGATTCATCAAGCTCACAGTTAAAAGTTTGCAAGCCGCTTGGTTTGAAATTTTTTTGCTCACCATTTGTTTCATAGAGTCTTCAAATTTTGTTTCACTTTGATTTGGTGATCTAATATTTTGTAAATATTGCTTTATGCTGGTCGAAATCCATGGGGGAGGTCATTTTGTTTGAGCCTATGTTGGTCAATGTTGGAAAGGTGTCACCTATGAAAGATTCCCATGAGGAAAATATTGTTTTGTTTTGGCCGAGGTGATTTATTAGTGTTGGCGAGTCTTGGCAACGATGAAGGTGGTGAATTTTGTGGCGGTAGCCACACTTTGCAGCTATGGAGACAGCAGTTACGGTAGTGCTAGCCATTGTGTTAACACCACCACCACATTTCATTTCAATTCGGCATTTGATGTTACATTTAATGTCACAACTAATTTTTATGTTAAGATTGTTGTTAACCTCTAACATTTTATGTAACATGCTTTAAGTGTTAACTACAACATTTATGTTGCATTTCCTTTTAACCATAACATTTTATGTAACCACCAAACATAGAAGTTAACAACTAGTAGTTTTGTTAATTGTCCAAGTTAACCTTTTATGCCAAGTTGACCCCTAACTCTACATAGTGTTTGCAAAGAGGGTTTTTTTTTCTTTTTGCCGTAAGTTTCGCCTGAGGTGAGTTATTAGTGGTGGCAAGTCATGGTGACGATGATCGTGGTGAATTTTGTGATGGTAGCCACACTTTGCAGCTATGGAGGCAGCAGTTACGGTAGTGCTAGCATTTGGTGCTAGCCATTGTGTTAACACCGCCACCACATTTCATTTCAATTCGGCTTTTGATGTTACATTTAATGTCACAACTAATTTTTATGTCATGATTATTGTTAACCTCTAACATTTTATGTAACATGTTTTAAGTGTTAACTACAACATTTATGTTGCTTTTCCTATTAACCTTAGCATTTGATGTAACCACCAAACATAGAAGTTAACAACTAGTGGTTCTGTTAACAGCCCAAGTTAACCTTTTATGCCAAGTTGACCCCTAACTTTGCATAGTGTTTGCAAAGAGGGTTTTTATTCTTTTTGCCATAACTTTCGCCCACAGAAGCAAAATTTGACCTTTTTATAGTCAACAGGAAGCTAGTTCTAGCGTCGACAAAGCTATGTCAAGATGATTTGAAAATTATCTCATTTCAATTGATTTTTAAGCTCCAAAGTCAAGATTTTCTATATTTTGCGACATTTTTTTGACAGGGCATACCTTTGGCCCAGAATATTGAAATTTCGCCAAAAAAAAATTAAAACTTAACATAATTTTGCAAGGAATCCAAATTTGTCAACAAATTTAATTTTTGGACATCCATTTTTCAAAAATTTGTAAGAATCTTCATGTCTTATAAATGGATGATTTCGCTTCCAAATTTGTGCAAGTTGTAATGTTTCCTTATCTATTTTTTGGGGGGGCTTCTAAAACTGCAATATGATATCTGGGATAAAAATATTGAATTATGGGGGGGTTCATAGAGTTGTGTCAAGAGAATTTCCAAGTTATGCCAAGAGCACTTCCACAGAGATATGTCAAAAGCACTTCCACTACTTCAACATACTTCAGCATTTTTTCTGCATTGTATTGAGATGTGTCAAGAACATTGCCACATCACCATCATCTAATGTTACACGTGAATCTAGAGTTAATTCTTAGAGAACTTCCAAATATTCATCACAATAGAAGATTGATATCAATTCCTTTGCTTCTACAGATTTCAAGAGTTGCTTCACAGAAGGCTTCTAGATAATCTCCAAAGTAGGACTTCAAATTGGATTTGAATTGTAACCATATGACATGCAATTGGCATTCCACACATGGATCTTGCAAGTATTACAGGACTATCACTTTCAATTGTATTGTGTCAAGTGCACTTCCATTGAGTCATGTCCAAAACACTCTTATTCTCTCTCTTTTGGAGGAAAGTTTTTTCCCACAAGGTTTTCTTTCTTTCTCACCTTATGAGAGACGCATTTGTACATGGGTACCTCATCAGGCCTAGTTGTTGAGACCCATCTCTTCTTGTACCCACCTAAGTTATGCTTAAGGGGGGTGTTAGTGCAAAACATTATTATATATTACTTAGCCTAAGTAATATATTTGCACATGGCTTTAAGCCACCTTAGGTGGTTAGGTATCAACTTGGAGAGTTTGACACAACTCTCCAAAACACATGTTAACACTCTTTCTTTCACCTCGAGTTGAGTGTTGAAGTTGACTTCTGAGTCGACTCAAACTCCTCACCTATATGTACAACTACCTTGTTCATAATCTAATTCACTCCGTTTTGTGATCAACATGCATTTAGTTGATCCTTTGTTCTAACAAACCCAACCTCTAAACATAATCTCTAGAGCCACATTGCTTCCTTACAAGCATGAGTATTTGCAATGCACTCTACCTTTGTCATTGAAAGATAAAACAAGACCTATTTTTTCTCATCTTTATGAAAAATGGGAGTGTCATAGTCAACCCTAATTTCTTTTCTCAATGATCTAGGGATAGATGATTTATGCATTTATGCTAATAAGTTACCATGACCATTTAGAACATACATTTTGGATTCTATCCAACGAGATAAGCCGATGTTTATTTCTAAAGAGCATTTCATGCAATTAAGAAATATAAGGTAGGGCACCAATTTGATCAAGAATACTCTAGTATTTAATAGAGGCAACCCTTTTCATTATTGATGACTTGGGCATTCAAACCACAAATAAGGGAAAGGACACAATACTTGAGCGTGTTCCGATAGTTGTGATAGTATTTTTAGATTTAAAGCCTAATATTTTTAAAAGTATAGCACTGTTAGTTGTGACTTCAAGGTCGTTAGAGTTGAATGAAATGTGCTCAATATATCCAATAAACAACAAATCATGTGATGCCATATTGGCTTTCCAACAAAACAGGACTTAATGCACAACTATAAGTCTAACATTTTTTGGATTTTTTTAGACACCTAAACAAAAAGCATGCTAATATAGAATCATATTTGATTATGTGCCCTTGAAACCTTAGTTTTAAGAAAGGGATTTGTTAAGTAAGTTGCACTATAAAAATTTGGGAGTGATTTGAAATTACCATGTAGGATTTTGAGAGGTGCAAAGTTAGGGTGCTTAACTATTGAGTCCTTTCCCCAAAATCATGTTTATATTTTAGTCATATATTAGAGTTCCCTAGTTTTATAACTTTATATTAAATACCTAGGTTACCAAGAAACTATTAAAACTATTAAATATACATAATTTTTAGCTCCAAGAACATGCTACTTAAATGTAGAGTATTTATGGAAAAAATTATTGTTGTTTAATTTTTAATAACGTATTCATTATATCTTATGATATAAGCAAATGATATAGGAAAGATAGTAGAAAATCTTTCAAGAAATGGTGTAGCATGGGATCTTTATAGACGATTCTTAAATACTAGAGAATTATAGTATTTTAAACTAGTGTGAAAAACAAGTTTTGAATAAATCTTATCATAGTCGATGATCACCATAATTCCAATAAAACAATTGTAAGAATCATCCTATCGCCACCAAGAAAAAATAGTAAATAGTATTTTTTTTAAAAATACATTTAACCATTAAATTCGATAAGTGTTTGTGGCCTTGCTATAGGTTGGAGGAAACACATTCAACCTATGGAGGTGATGGAAAAGAATGACAACTTTCTAATAGGTAAGTTCCCTTCGTTCATGCATGGATCAGATATGTGGCTAGTTAATGTTTATGCTCTAGTTGATTTACAACAGAAAAGACAAGTCTGGGATAGTTTGTCTGCGTGGTTAGGGAGGTTGAAATGGAATCTATATATATTAGGGGGGATTTCAATTCCATCTTAGAGGATTCTAAAAAATCTGAGGGTATCTCTCACCCACCTAGATCTCAGAAAGATTTTAAGGATTTTATCAATAAAAATCTGCTATTAGATTGTATCCCCAAAAATGGTAATTTTACTTGGACGAACAGAAGGAAAGGCTTTTTAAAGATAGCAGAATGATTGGATAGATTCCTCTTGTCTCTAGAATGTTTCAACCTACCAATTAGATTTGAGTCAGAATTTCAGCCTCTGATAGGTTCTGATCACTTCCCGGTCAGATTAAGAATAGGAGGTAATAGCTTCCCTAGCAAGAAGAAGTTCAGGTTTCAAACAATGTGGTTTAGAGATACGTCTTTTATTGAAAAAGTTAAGAATTGGTGGACACACATCCCATTTGTGGAAGGATCCCACATGTTTCAACTAGTAAGTAAGCTAAAATTTCTAAGACATAAGATTATGGAATGGAACAAGACTCAGTTCCATAACATTTTTGCAGAAAAATCTAGATTACAGAAAGAGATGAGAGTTCTGGCAGAACTCATAATAAAAAATGGGATGGACCTCTCCTCCTTTCACCGGGAGAAGCATCTGAAAGCCAAACTGGAAGAGACTTTGAAAAGAGAAGAAATCTTTTGGAGGCAAAGATCGAAGGAATTATGGTTGAAAGAAGGTGATAGGAATACCTCATTTTTCCATCTTTCAGCCAAGGTACGGGAGGGCACTAATTTTATCAAATCAATCCAGTTGGGAAATGGGCAGGTTTGTACTGAGTCAATAGAAATTCTTTCTGCAACCCAAGTCTTCTTTGGAAATCTCCTTTCCAGATCGATCCCTGAAGGGGATATGGACCAAAAGGTCTATAAAATTATTCCCAAACTAGTCAAAGAAAATCACAATATGGCTTTACTGAGAGAATTCTCCTTGGAGGAAGTTAAGGCAGCAGTATTTTCTATGGCGGGAGAGAAAGCCTCCGGGCCGAATGGATGGACGGGTATCTTCTTCCAGAAGTGCTGGGACACGGTTAGTAGAGATGTCTTCTTGGTAGTAGAAGAATCTAGAAAAAATAAGAATGTGCTTAAGGAAATCAAGTCTACTTGTATAATGCTTATTCCAAAATCAAGCTCTCCTCAAACTTTTGAAGACTTCAGGCCAATTTCGCTATGCAACTTTATCTACAAAATAATTTTGAAGGCCTTCGCACAGCGGCTATCTTCTTTCATGACGGAGTTGATCTCAATCGAGTAGGGGGGCTTTGTTCCAGGAAAAAAAACCTTGGAGGGTGCCATTTTAACACATGAAATCCTACACTCTATGGATAAAGATAAAAAGACAGCTATGGTGGTTAAACTAGATATGTCCAAGGCATATGACAGAGTAGAATGGAGCTTTCTTCGAGATATTCTACTGCAAATAGGATTCTCCAAAGAAGTGGTAAAATGGATAGCTTCTTGTATTTCAGGTTTCTGAGTTTCAGTTCTAATAAATGGCAGGGAATCTGGGCCCTTCGAACCTTCGCGAGGGTTGAGGCAAGGGGATCCTCTATCCCCTTATCTCTTCATCCTCATGACAGAGGCACTCACATGGACAATAAAGGAAGCGAAGAGAAGGTCTGAATGGAAAGGCATCAAGCTCAAAGGGATTCAAGAATCTTTCACTCATGCACTCTTTGCAGACGACACAATTCTATTTGGTCATGCCTCGATTCAAGAAGCCAGATCCATGATGAATACAATTAATTCCTATTGCCATGATTCGGGACAACTGGTGAATTTTAGTAAGTCTATGGTCTTCTTTCAAAATGTACCACCTCATCTCCAAAATGAGATCCATGGCATCCTTAATCTAGATATTCAAGCATTACCAGGAAGTTACCTTGGTCTCCCTTTGTTTAATGGCAGATATAGAAATAATCTATGGAGCAAAGTCCTAACAAATATGAATGCAAGGC
This sequence comes from Cunninghamia lanceolata, assembly GCA_027924645.1. NCBI lineage: Eukaryota > Viridiplantae > Streptophyta > Pinopsida > Cupressales > Cupressaceae > Cunninghamia > Cunninghamia lanceolata. Next base: position 1,960,818 of record BSBN01001336.1, read on the forward strand.
TGTCTAACTAGAAAGATCATAGTTTGTCTTTGGTAGGTCGAATAGTGATGATAAAAGTAGTTCTGTCCATTGTGCCAGTCTACATGATCTTAGTTTTTCATATTCCAAAAGGCACTATTGCTAAAATAGACGGGACTTGCAGGAAATTCCTATGGCAAGTCTCTCTTGAAGAAAAGAAAATTCATCTATTGGCCTGGGATAGTGTAAGCCTAAAGAGGTAGGAGGGACTGGAATTCTCAACATTGAAATTCAAAACCAAGCATTTGGGGCCAAATTGGCATGGAACATGTATGCGAAACCTAATTCCATATGGGTAAGACTAATGAAGGCTAAATATCTTGACTCCTTTGATAATGAGAGAATTTTCACTGTGTAGAACCATCCCAAAGGATCAGCAATTTGGAACTTCCTAACAAGAAGTACAGACATCCTCCAGCCCAATCTGACATGGATAATCCATAATGGTGAAAAGGGAGATATCTGGTATGATTCTTGGGGAGGGGGCCGTCTTTGGCAGCAAGAAAAGAGCTCACAGACGCAAGAATCTTTCTTCAAGCAAGCTGGGGGCATAAAGTTAAAGATTATTAGATAGTGACAAGGGTTGGGGTTTTAGTATCAGTAGCCTGGAAGAGCTTTCGAGACTGCAACTTTCCAAGGAACCAAAAAGCGCTGCTTAGTCGTCTCCTGAGTAAGAAGTTGGTTATTGTTTCTAGCATGGAAGACGAGGTGGTCTAGATGGCTACAAAATCAGGCCTCTATTTAGTGAGAGAATGTTATAGAATCTGCATGCAAAAAGTTACTTTAGAGTGGCTCTCAAATTTGTGTTGGGGAAATGCATTACTTCCTAAAGCAGGAGCATTCGCGTGGTGTACGCTCCATAACAAAATTCCAACAGGAGACCGAATTAAAAGGCTAGGCCTTGGTTCCAATTTTCCCTGTGTGCTATGTGGAAATGAGGAAGAATCTATGGATCATATTTTGTTCTTGTGCCCCTTTAGTAGAGAATGCTGGCTCTAGTTCTTTAGAAAGATAAATTGGTCCAACCCTATATCTAAATCCTTGTTCCTAATGTTTAGGAATTGGCCCCATCCATTTGCAAATTCATCTTTAGCCTGTTTATGGGATATAGGCCCCTCGATGATCATTTGGCACTTATGGTGGGAAAGAAACCTTCGTATTTTTTAGGAAGGAAGCAAGATCTGTGTTTCAGGTGTGTGACAAACTAGAAGCAGTGATATCTGAGTAGCTAGTGGCACATATCAGACGAACGAACACTTGCAAGTCAGTATGGTCCAAGTGGGATGCGGCAACCATCTCCTTCTGGCTGGCAGTCAGTAAATTAGGTATAGGCAGCCTTGCAGGGGCCCCCAAGACCACCTCAAAAAGAGATTAGGTAAAATGGATTCCACCCTCCCCTCCTTTCTTCAAGTTAAATTTTGATGGTGCATGTCGAGGAAATCCAGGTCCGTCTGGAACAGGGTGTTTTATTAGAAATGAATATGGTGTCATGATTGCAGCCAAATCGACAAAGCTACCCATAGGAACTAACAATGAGACAGAAGCATGGGCATTAGTTCATGGTTTACATCTGGTGCTTGAAAAAGGAATAAAGAATGTGTGGATCGAGGGTGACTCCCTGATAGTGATCGATGCCATCAAAGGAAGAGGATTAGATAATTGGAAACTTAACTATATTCTTCAATAGGCTGGCACTCTCCTGAATAGGTTAGATAATTATCTCATATCCCACACGTTAAGGGAAGGCAATAAGGTGGTGGACCTACTAGCAAATATAGCAGTTGAGAGTGAAAGCGCATCTGTACATTTTCCACTTGGAAATCAAATCCACTCAAACACTTTGTCAAATATTCTGTCATATGAGATGGAAGAGGAGATGGGCAGTACCTTCACTTGACTTTTAGCTATCCTTATAGTGTCAGCTTGGCTCTTCCAAAGATATCCCCTCTGAATTAACTTCTTAGTTGGCATCCACCTTGTCAAATCTACTGGCGCAAGGGAAGATATAGGTGACAGGAATAGACTAGCTTGAATTTGGCGTGTTTTAGTGCTTAGATGATTTGGTTTGAATGAGGTGCATCTTATTAAATGTGGTTTAATTCCTTTTGTTTAGCATCTAACAAGTCAGTGGAAGTGGATTGTCAGATCTTAAGTGGGCAAGTGAATTGAGATTGTTTATGTCGATCTTGATGTTATTGTGGGCAGGTGGGGATTGTGAATCCGTCCTATTTTCATGTCTTATTAAAGGGAAGTGACAAGCCTTAACTACCCTGGTAATTAGAGTTTTCTTTGGCAGTGCAACGGCTTCATCTCCCCTGTCTGGATGTTTCAGCAGAGGACATGTTGCAAGATCTAGTTGGCAGTCTTCCTTTGGCAGTGTACTCCATATCTTGTCACTAGTGCTATCTAATGTCATGATGTCTTTGAAGTCCTTCACCAACTTTCATTTGATATGATGACATTGGGATGTTATTTCTCCTACTTATGGTTTTGTTGGCTTGTTTAAAGGTTATTTGCTTTACTGCATCAGACGCTCTCTTGCATTGCTCTGTATCTTCTTTCATAGACTTTCCCTTCCTGTGGCTCTCCTGCTTATGTTCCTTTCTCTTCTCAAGAATAATCTCATGGCCAACATACGTCTTAATCAAAGACTGTTCTTCCCAGCTCTCGACTAGGAATCAGAGATTAGAGGGAGAGTTAAGACGGCAGACTTGATGAGTCTACTCGATTGGGATTGCACCCTCATCCTGTTTGCAGTTAGAAACATAGTCGGCCATGCTTGGATAAGAGGCTACAAGGGGCGGGTGCTCAACTATTCAGATGTCATTTCACATCTATTATCAAACATTATGGACCCGGTAATGGATGGAGAGTACGTGCATGCCTTAGCGGCAGGACTATTCTTCAAAAATATTTACACTATTGAGAGGTGGGAAGCGGCGATGTCTACTTAAAGAATGGATCAGGGAGATGCCCTAATTGATGGGATTTTTAATCTTGCATCTATGTGTACCTCTCCCCCACAACAAGCAATCTATAGGGCCTTGCAAGGCAGTCTCAAATCTTTGAGCAGCGGTGAAATCAATGAAGTGCTACAGTCTCACTATTTTCTGTTTACCAAGAAAAAAGCTGAGAGGATCAAGGATGTGTTCACGGCCATCTGATTCCTAAGGATTCATGCCTCTGACCTAGCTCTAGGTATGCCTCAGTATGCGCTAGAGGCCTCTGACGAAGGAGCTCAGTCATCTGCACCCGTGGAGCTGGATGAACAGAATCTCCCAGCAGCTCCGTTAGCGGCGTGATGATGTGACGTCAGTTCAAGTTTTTGGCATCCAGAGTGGGTGGTTGCTGGTGTTGGTGTGTCTGTGACTATCGTGTTGGTGTTTTGGGGTGCTCTTTGGATCGAGGGTGGTCTTTTTGCTGTGTGGTTTGTGGCCCATTAACAGTCTTCACCCAGGTGACGGTTTCTCTATTTTCCTATTTTATTAGTTAAATATCTATGGATAAGAACTGCTAAGGTTTTACTGCTATTTTTTCTAATCCTGGACTTGGCTTTGGCCACAATCTTTTGTAATATTTTAAGTTTTCTTAATCTATGGGTGTTCCTACACCTTTTTCTCTGGTTGAAAAAAAAAAATTCTATAAGTGTTAAAAATAGCTATTAAAATGCATCGTACATGACAGTGCTAATTGTAAAATACTAAGGAAAATGATGACATCGTTGCCCATTTGTTAACTTTTATTAATGGTCATCTCTAATCAAGATAGATCATTGACTATTACTATTGAGTTGATAAACCAAAGACTACTTCACACAATTTTATACAACTTCTATATTTTTCTCATTTTTTAAGTAATTGCTTTTAGATTTATTTATTTCTTTAGCTGATCGGAAGATTCCAATTATAGAGTCAGCTATGCTTTTTAGTGATATGTCCAAGCTAGGCCTAAATCTGGCATCACTGGATAATAGTATTAAAAGGTAGAAACTTGAGAATGATAAAACACTTGAGATTCTTCTCCTTTGTTATTCCAGTAATATAAATAATGACCTCCTCACTACAATTTCCCCTTGAAGCTATTATATCATAATTTGATCTTCTTGTAATCAAGATATCAAAATTTCCACAAGACTTGGTTGCTCAAGAACTGAGCCACCTTCAAGATCATCCCATGCTCGTCAAACTCAGAGAGGCCTACAAAGAATGGGAATTTTTCCTCCTTGTCAACCATGGAATTCCAATAGAGCTTCTGGAGAAGGCTTAGAATGCTAGTGAATATTTAGTATCCATGCCAACTGAGGTTAAAGACAGAGCCATAACTTGTCATGACAAAAAATATATTTGGTGATGATGTTTTTAATGGATTGGCCAGGAGGTGGGAGATGAGAGGTAAGAGATGCTGAGTCAAAAAAGAAATTCAACTTTGACCATGACTATGACGGTTGGATTGGGCAAGAGAGAAATTTAAAACAAAGTTAAAATTTAACTGACACAGTGATAACCATGGAAATGATAGTGACAAAATAGAAAACAGAAACAAAGATAGGACTTTCGAGCCACGTGTAGGAAGTCAAATGTTAAGAGTGTGAGAGATGAGCCTAGTATTGGTGACATGGGCCATGTGTGATAAAGTGTATGTGCACATACATTCTTCTTGAGCTAACTAGGTATGTATTGTTTGAAATTTAAAGTATTTATTGCCAAAATAGGGTAGGGTAGTTTATGTTGCAAGTACAATTTGATTGAATTATGACTAGTAATTGGACCCATAGGTTTGATGGGCACGCCAACAGTTTTTTATTATCCTAAAACTTTGTTAGGGATGGATGCCTTTCAAATAGTCAAATTCTTAATCACATGGAAAATGTTACAAAATTTAATGCAAATTTTAAATCGTTTGCATGTGTGATAAGAATCAGTGCAATAATTAACTCTTTTTTTGCAATAAAACTATAAGTAAGTTGTCTAAATTATATATATGTAGTAGATTAATTGAATCCTTTATTGATTTTTATATAATCCCCCATACAAAACAAATGCAATCCTTATCACAAAAGTAAAAGAAAAATAATAGAATTAAAATCCATGTAGAAACCAAATACTTCACGATATAACCCAACAAAGGAGTATTCCACTAAAGTCCACAAAGACACAATCTCAATGAAAATAGGTTTTTATAATCTATTATCATAACAACACTTAAAACTATCATCTTTCCAATCAAATAAATTCTAGAACTTATAAAAAACAATTTTTATACCAAAGTTTTGTTTGTACAAAATTGTTATATAAGACCCCCCAATTATTTTAGTCACTACATATGTTCAACCACATATCAAGTTTCACAATAATTACCGAATTCTCTAAAATCATTCTAATGCATCATAGATCAATTTGACACATCAAGGTCAGGTTCGTAGTAGTCAAGATTGATCCTGCAAGAGATGGAATTAATATGCAGATGTTTCTACACCAATTCAAATCTTGAACTATTCATCAAATCAAGGTGAATAATTTTGTGACAAAAGTAAAATGATCATTCCAAAACCACATCAACATCATTTATCTATCATTGATCCTAAAGCTAAGCCCCCTATGCTCCCTATCCTCTTATTTAATTATCACATTAATTTTAGTTCTAGTTCAAACTTTCAATTCTTCATTATAGATTGAGGTAAAAAAAATATGATAGAAAAAAATCATTCCAAAATATCATTAACATCATTTATCTATCAGCAATCCTAAAGCTAAACCCCCTTATCCTCTTATTTAATTATTGCATTTATTTCAATTCTATTATTGGACCCAACTCTATTCTTTAGATTAAATGTTTGCTAGGTATTTATTTAATTAATCTAAATAATTTATGTAAAGCTTTTATTTTCTTTACAAGTTACAAATTATAAATCATTTACAAAATGGTGCAAGAAATAAGTTGCTATAAAATTTTATTCAATTGATTAATTACCATTGTTTGTGACACTCGTAATAGTGAAAAAGAGTAGTCATCCATTTTGATTGTGTACATTTGACAATGATTATTTTTAGATAATTTGGCTAGATAATTCTAGTTACATAGTCATTGTGATATTCAATTATGTTGAACTCCTCGTGACAGTCCATTCAACTATTGGAATGTTCAAACTTAGCCAAATCCAAAGGGACACTATGCCCTTAATATCATTAGAAGCATATATATAGTAGAATCCCCAGGTGTGTTTATTCAGAAAAATTGCGAACCATTCACAATAGTGAGATGGGTCTTCATCTTTAGTGAGAACATGTTTAGCTATTTGTGGTGCTAACCTAAGAATTGCTCCCTTAGTGAGGAGCATTAGATGAAATACATACATTGATTATCATCAAACAAATCTTGACTAGTCACACAATTTGCAATAAATATATGATTGTGACATGGAGCCTTATCATGTTGTAATAAATCTATATTTGTGCTATATGGAAAAGATCTTGACCTTACATTTATTACATTTTCTAAAATAATCTTTATTTAAAATTAGTCATAAATGATTAAGAATCAATAAGATCTTGAGCTTACATTTATTTCTCTATTTTATTTAACTTTCTTTATATGGAGATAAAAACTCTATTTAGTCTTCACATGAATAAACACATTTCATTTATCTAATTTGTTGCATTTTGTCATCATTGAACAAATACGTGAATTAAGTGTAATTGCTACTTTTGAGTTATTACATAATGTAGAAACATATTAGTGTTTGTACTCTATATGGTATGATAATTTCTAAACTTATTTATGATTAACATATTTAGAAGAAATGCATAATAAATGAGATAAAACAATTTGAATGAATATGGTTTTTTACATAACTTTCATAATTATTGTATTTAAGATTTTATTTCATAGATATCTTGTTGGGTGAATTCATGATCGTTTGATCCTATTTGCATTTCTTAAATGTGCTTGGATCAAAAGATATTAAATCAACAATGTTATAGGCCTATGTTGCCTTTGAAAAAACCTATTATAGTTATAAACATGTAATATGATATTTTCCTCTATTTTATCATGTTAGGCATGTCTAGGAGTTTCTAAATAGAGAAAATAGTTGGGAGTATCTTTAAAAATTACTCAAGCAAATCGAAGGATATCTATGTTTTTTTAATTATCTTGAGTTGTAGGTATTTTGTACTATCATTTTGTGTTGTAGGTCAAAGACCGTCTAATATTTTGGTCTTAACCATGTCATGGTCTCTCCCTACCTTTGTTGGGGATTTAGGGCATTAATTTTCTTGAATTTGACCTAAATTCGTAAAGGCAACAATGCTAATGTTCACCCCTTTATTTGATAAGACTAATAATTGCATAAATGAACATAAAACACAATGCACACCAAAATGAGTAACAGTTGTATACCTTTATTCATTTGAATTTCTTACACAAAAGTAAACCACAAATGACCAATCAAGGTTCAAACTACTTTCGCTGACTACAAGAAACCTACTCTATATTATTCAAGGTTCTCCCCAAAAGAGTATTGCCTTATCCTTCATACTTCTTTGCTGACTACTTTATTATGACACCCATCTTTGCTCTATAAACCCTCCTCAAACTACATTAGAATACATACACCACAAATAGAATTATGTGAAATAAATCTATAAGTAACTTGTCTTTGTTCTATATATGCAGTAAACTAATTGAATTCCTTATTGATTTTTATATAATCCCCTATAGAAACAAATGCAATCCCTATCGCAAAAGTAAAAGATAAATAATGGAATCAAATCCATGTAAAAACCAAACACTTCAAGATTTAGCACAACAAAGGAACATTCCACTAAAGTCCACAAGGACACAATCTCCATGAAAATAGTTTATTATTGTATACACCTAAAAATGACATGACTCTACCTAAATAAATATTTTAAATATTTATTTCATCTTAATATTCCTCTATCAATAAATAAATAAATCAATTTATTTATTTGATTCATTTTCTCCCATTAATTGAATAAATTATATTCATTTAATTAACTTCATCTATATCAACTTTATTTTTCTAAACAATTAAATAATTTTAATTATTTAATTAAATCATTCATTCTTCCAAATTTAAATAAAATGCAAATTTATTTAAATTAAATATTAAATCTCCAAAAATAAAATATAATTAAATATTTTATTTATTCTTCCAAATCATGTGCAAGTAATTAAATAAATTTATTTATTTAATTACGCTTTCTTATCTTCTAAAAAATCTTCTAAATCTTCTAAAAATAAATTCTTCTTGTCATGCAAAGGCAAAAGCTGAGTTAACTGATTTAAAGCTATCAACAAAACTCTTAAATTAGAAAAATATATTCTAATTTAAGAAATAAAAACTCATCCTCATCAAGAAAGTAGTTAACTCAACAAAGCATCTTTTTGAATGACACATGTCCTTCTTCTATTCGCGCACGTTCTCTCAAACATCCTCTACCATTGATCTTATTTCTTCTACACCATTGATCTTCACTCACACAAGTCTATAAATACAACCCTCTCCTTCCATTTTAGATATCAAGCTTTCAAGTCAACTTATGCTACAGAATCCATAGCGCGCCATTGGCACCCCCACTATCACATCCATCATTATCCATTTCACATTGTGTTGAAGCTCACCTTCTGCACAACAAGTATTCGAGCCATTTCTCTTTTGCCATCTTGAGGAATTAAAGAAAGGAAGCAGGCTTCCTGGGGGCTGCATTCATCACTGAAGATCAAACAGGAATAGGTGAACAATGGAAATCATGAGGTAAAAAGGTTGTGAGTATCAATTTCTTATTTTAAATCTTATTTACTTGAACATTCCATTGATGTTATTGGGTTTTTGTAATTCATTTTATTATCCCATTTTACCCATAACATTTTTGGCACCCACCGTGGGGCCTTTGCCCCAAATCTAACCAAAAAACTGAGTTTCTGAGTGACAGGTTCTATATAGACTTCAAACAGGTTCAGTCGGCGCATCTGATCGTTCCCGCGGTGCATCTGAGCATTGTTCCAGCCATACAAACTTCCATTGCATACATCCTTTAAACCGGCGCATCTACAACTTGTTCCAATGCATGCAAAGTTTTGGTGCATACATCCTTTGAGTCAGCGCATCTACAACTTGTTCTGGCACTTGTAGCATTCCAGCGCATACAGACATAGTGCTTACATCCTTTTTTATGACACATATGTAGAAACGGTGCATTTGTCTCTTATTCCTGTGCTTTTGACACCTGTCTTAGCACATTTGTAACGCTGCGCTTATAGTCTCTGTTTCTGTGCATATAGACTATGAAGCGGTGCATCTGTTCTTCATTGTGATTTTTAGATTTCTCATGATTTTTTGGGTTAACGCTAACATTTGTCTTGCATGATTAGGAGCTAGATAGTCATTTAGCTGCACTAATTAACTCATCATAGATTAATTAGGGGAAAAAGTAAAAAAAAGCATGCATGCAAATCCCATGTAGTCTTTAACTAGGAGGATAGTAATGAACATCACTGCTATCTTTGCATTATTGCTATCTTTCTTAGTTTAGAACATTGTTATCTCACAAAAGGGAAATGAACCATTGTTATCTTTAACCACTTCAAAGTTAACATATGTGTGAGTGCCCAAGTAGTGTAACACATATAGTTTTTTTCCTTTTAAATAGGAGTGAAAGAACCACTGTTTTATGTGTCTGTTGAATGACAATAGGCTTATGCTCTCCCCTTTACTGGGTGACCAGAACACCAGACTTGTTATTCCTTATGTATAACCTTTAGAGGGGTCTACTCTTGGATGCCCGCCTGTCCAAGTGGGAATGACCCTGCGTGGAAATAGGCTAAAGCCAAGCCCTACCAATCCACTTTAAATAAATTGTGCTTGAGGCGAAAGCTTCCTGCAACGAGTACCATTGTGTTACACTGACAGCCAACCTCCCCCAAAACCCTTCAAGGTGTAACCCTTGGAGGCTGGGAGACTCCATAACGGAGAGTAGTGCTGCCACACATGTAACCACTCGAATAGTTGCCTTGACTACTTAGCCATTGTTTAGTATACCAAAATCCCCTATTTGTTGGCACAAAAGGTGGAACCTTTGAAGCGGCCCCAATTCATGTGATTCTTAGTAGAGGTAGCAGGGACAATCCTAAGGTTCGGTGGGGGTACAAGCCTAAGGAAACCTGGATCTGGTATGCGTGAGAAGTGAGTGTCGTGGAGAGGAGTCAGTGCTACCAGATCCTAGAGCTACACGCTTTGAATACGCACAGCTAGGGGACTCAACAAATATTGTCCTTTCCATCCTAGGTTGTAATTGTTCTTGTGTCAAAAAGTTGAAAATACAAAAAAATAATAAAAGATAAAAATCATGAAAACTTCTATGCGCTTGCTGTGTCTTTATCTACCATAATTAAAAATCAGAATTCAAAAAGACCAAGTTTTCAACCAAAAATAGAATTTTTTTGAAAAATGTGCCAAAAAAAACTCTGCAAAATCAAAAACTAAAAATTAGAACAGGGCATCTGCTGCGACCTGCAGTGCATACACTTAGACTTGCTGTGCATTTTATCACTATTGTTGCGCATGTAAAAATTGTCAGATTTGTGCATTTGCTTCTACCTGTGGTGCTTTTACCTCCTGTTCCAGCTCATTTACTGCTGCGCATCCAATCCAGAGAGCTATTCCATACTTCCTAGGAGAAAAATTTTCAACTTTTCAAAAACCCATTTCAAATTGGTCTCAGTTTTCCCAAGATCTTATTAAAATTGTGCAAGTCAACCATTTCACTCTTCTTCCACACCATAGCTGCTTTTCCCACACTGCATCATCCAAAACTTCACAAAAATTCTTCCAAAATCCAACAAGATTAGAACTAAGCTATTCTTGATCACATAAAACCTCAAACAAACCTAGTGAGTCTCCACTATCAAGGATCAATCATCTTTTTCTCTCGAAACTCCACTAGTGGATTATGCAAGACTAGTCTACATCAAGTAAATGTATTTCTATCATCCTTACTTCGACTATCATTTGTACACCCAACTTGTTTGACACCAATTAGATCTAAGGAGAACCTTACTCAAATCTTCACACATTCTAGCACCCCTTGTTCAAATCTTTCAAACTCGCTCCATCCCATCTCGCGTCACCTTACATGGTCTTAACGAGGTCCCAAAAACAAAAATAGATTGAAATGGCTGAGAAAACTATCCTGACTTCTCACGACAGTGATGAGGAAATTTCTATGGAAAAGGTCCTCCAAACGCAGCAAGACTGAATGTTTCAACGTATAATGGATAAGGTACTTGCCCAAGACCCTACTAAATTCTTTCTCCACTTAGCACAACAAGGAGTCAAGCTCCCTAAAGATTTTGATGTAGAAGCTCTAAAAGAACCTGAGGAAGAAAGAAACCCTGAGGGAAGCACACACAAGGAAATACCCGTAAACAAAAGCAAAGCAACCATTGATTCTACAAACGCCTTAAGCTTAATGACCCAACAGATCCAAGCTTTACAACAACAATTCACAGACATGCAAACAGGAGCATCAACTAAGCATTATTCCCTAGAGGATATTTCACCATATCCTTTTGATAGAACCTTGATCGTGATACCTTTCCCCTCTAAAGTTGAGGTGCCAAAATTTGATAAATATCAAGGAAAGGGTGATCCAAGGGACCACATTAGGGAATTTAACACTGCATGTCTTGAAGTCGCCCACAATGATACTTATCTTATGTGACTATTTCCAAGAAGCTTAGGAGGACAAGTCATGGAGTGGTTTTCTAGACTACCACCCGGCATTAGAACCTTTAACGAACTTGTGGACAAATTTGTCACACATTTCTCCTACAATATTGAGCATGACACCTCAATCTTGGACCTTTGTAACACCAAGCAAAAAGGTGGAGAATCTTTCGCCGCCTTCCTACAAAGATGGAGACAATTGGCAAGTAAGTGCCCACATCAGATGCCTGAAAAACAAATGCTGGAAATGTTTGTCCATAACCTACAAACTGACCTAAGCTATCAGATACAAATCCAATGTCCTACTTCCTTTAGTAAGGTCATTGAGATGGGTCTAATCATCGAAAAGGCTTTAATCGCAAAGGGTCAAATAAAGCTTTATAAGGACACTCCTAGTACCAATACCAACTTAGATAAACCAAGATTCTAGACAAAGAAGAAAAACATTGTGAACAATGGGGTGGTAGATGCCAAGAATGCGGCACCAAAACAACCAATCTTCAACTTATCGAATCCTCAAAATAACCCCCCATAAAACAAACCAAGAAACACTGAGTCACAGTTTACAAGCTTTCAACCTAGGAGAAAATTTACACCTTTGGGAGAATCATTGGAAACCACCCTATGGAAGTTAATCACAAGTAAGATCATAACACTTCCAACAGCGTGGGAATATGAACCAAAATTCAAACCTCTTTGGTGGAATGACAATGATTTCTGTGAGTACCACCGAAACAAGGGGCACAAAACCAACGACTGCATTGCGCTCAAGCACACCATCCAAGATTTGATCGAGCAAAAAAAAGTGTCACTTGACAGACATACCTCTAATAATGATCACTGGTCATTCAAGGATCCTCTTCCCAACTATGAGCAAGGAGGTTCTTCCAACCAAAACAATAGTGGAACTAACAACACCAATTACACAAACGTGTCCTTTGACTATGTTGTTAACCACATCCTGGAAAGTGATTCACACATCAATGTGATCACTATAAACAAAGATGAGGATTATAATGTTACCACCCGTAGTAATAGAGTCACTCTTAGAGGAGCCCCCGCCTCTCTGGCTAATCAGTACAGTATCCTGGATCAACTCCATAAGACACCAGCACATATCTCCATCTTGGAACTTCTATGTCTATCCTTGTCCCATAGGGCCATACTTGACAAAGCTTTATTAGAAGCCTCCATCCCAACAAACCTCACCGAAGAACAGTTTCAAACCATGGTAGGTCACATTACCTCACCTCACTCCCTATCATTCACTGAAAAGGATGATATGTCAATCACCCAACATCATAATGCCTCTCTTCATATCGAAGCCTTCATCCACAAACACAAGATAAAAAGGGTGTTAATCGATGGAGGAGTTGGTTTGAATATTTGCACCTTGAAGCTAATCCTTGCATTGGGGTTTGTGGAGAAAGCTATAGATCCAAAAAAGAAAATCACTATCAAAGCCTACAATGAGGAGGAGAGAACTTCCAAGGGAACTGTTACTTTACCAATTAGAGTCGGACCTATAGTAAAAGATGTGTTGTGCCAAGTCCTCGATATGGAGCTAGCATATAACATTCTTCTTGGGAGACCATGGATACATGCTCTAAAAGCAGTGTCGTCAACATACCACCAGTGTATCAAATTCCCCTATGAAGATCAAGAGATCACCATACAAGGTGACCCCAATCCATTTCAGTATTGTAACTTCATTCAATCTAAACTTGAAGTTGTGATTCCTAATAACCATGCTTCTACTTCATCTTCCTCTCGTGTTGACCCAACTTCACTTGCTTCCACTTCAAAAGCTTCCCAACCTGACCTCAGACTCAAAGATAAAGGCCTGGGTGAGTACACAATATCCCAATCCCTTTATTTGGCACAACTCCCCCTATCTCCCAGATCATATGGAAGACCTACCCTGAGCAAATCCAAAGCAGACAAAACTACCAAAGGTCCGTTTATCAAATGGGGAAGCCTCAAAGATGAGAGCGTTGAAAGGGATATCTTTCAATGGTTAAATAAGGATGAAGGCAATTCATCAACGCAACAAGACCATCACACCACTATACAAACTGAACAATATGGTCAAGGATTCCAAATGCTACAAAGAATGGGGTATGAAGGAGATGGTCCACTTGGTTCAAGAAAAGAAGGTATAACTAAACCCATCCAACCTCATACCTTGACATCTCGAGACACTACAGGGCTAGGTTACACTGGCACATCAAGAACCAACAGAGCAAATAAGAATAAAGGAAAACAACTAGAAACATCTGCTAGTAATCTGGTTGATCAAATTCAGCAACTACAAATGGGGAGTGAGACTGATTCCAATGAATATGAGTGGGATAGTCTCTCAGAGCTATCTTGTGATGAAAAAGGTATCGATGTTGTCCATGAGTATGACCCAACCCATGCAAATGAGAGACGAGGTCCAAGGGCTAGACCACTAGAGTCCGACCCACATAATAACATTAGTGAAAGTCATGAGGAAAGAATGATACCCCCCTTGACATATCCGCTAATAGAGAGTACCATTACAGACTTTGTCCATGATTATAATGACCTCCACAACACCTCTATCTTAACCATCAATACCATCGAACTAGACCAACCCAATGATCCCTTACCATTGTTGCACCCCGAACTCATTGATTGGGACTTACAAGACACTACCCCTAAACTCGATACCTTTCAGAATGATGAAGCCATCATAGACTATCTTGAGCTTAGAGATCATATACCTGCAGGGGACCACAGAGCTGGCTATGCCATAGAACTCAACGACAAGGCCTATTTTGGAGAGAGTGCCAAGCCTTTCAGTCTCAAAAATGTCAAAATGAAAGAAAGATCTAATGGTGAAAACCACTCTGCGGTAGTGTTAGATCATGAAAAAAGTAAAAACTATAGACATATCCAATGGTGAAAACCTCTCTGAGGCACCGAAGGATGGAAGGCTTGACCCTCTACCCAATCTTACACATCAGGAGAGATCTTCAATCTGTATAGAACTAGTAGAGCTGATCAATGTCAGCATAGGTGATAATCCCAGAATGATCCACATGGTACAGTCTTTAACAGCACAAGAAAAGCCAGCATTCACCGACTTCTTCAAAAGAAAACAAATCATTTTTTCTTGGACATATGCAGACATGCCAAGGCTAGATCTGAATCTCATAATGCATCACTTATCCTTAGCTCCAAGAGCTAAGCCAGTAAAGCAAAAACTCAGAAAGACACACCCACATGTGGCCCTCATGGTGAAAGAAGAGCTAAAGAAACTGTTAGATGTCAAATTCATCAGACCAATAGACTATCCCGAGTGGATTTCAAACATAGTACCAGTTTCCAAACCAGATGGCAGAGTCTAAATATGTAATGACTTCAGGGACCTGAACAAAGCTTGTCTGAAAGATGATTTCCCCCTGCCAAATATTAAGATTATTGTAGATCTCATTGCAGGGCACACCATGCTATCACTAATGGATGGTTTTTTCAGATACAACCAGATAAAAATTGCACCTGAAGACCAACACAAGACTGCATTCACATGTCCTTGGGGCACCTATTGTTGGTGTGTCATGCCATTTGGTTTGAAAAATGCCGGCGCAACATATCAGAGAGCTATGACCACAATCTTCCATGACATGATGCACACTATAATGGAAGATTATGTTGATGACATTCTGGCAAAATTGCTCACAAGAGGACACCTGGCAGTACTAGACAAAATCTTCAAAAGACTGGAACAATTTAATGTACGCTTCAATCCGAAGAAGTGTGTGTTTGGAGTTACCTCAGGTAAGCTACTCGGATACATAGTGTCCGCCAATGGAATCGAAGTCAACCCAGCTAAAGTGAAAGCCATCATGGAAATGCCACCTCCTAAGAATCTCACTCAGAAGGTTCATTTCTCAATTGGCAGACAAGTGCCACCCATTTTCCCACCTCTTACATAAGAATGTCCCTTTCAAATGGAATGATTCATGTGAGCAAGCATTTCAACAATTAAAAGAATACCTAATGAAACCACCTGTATTGATGCCACTGATTCACGGTAAACCTCTGCTACTGTATATCTCGGCCACACCAATAGCTCTAGGAGCTCTCCTCGCATAGCAAAATTATGAAGGGAAAGAACAAGCAATCTACTATATCAGTCGAACACTAGTTGGATATGAATTACAATACACGCCAATTGAAAGAGCATGTCTCGCTGTGGTCTTCGTCTCACCAAAGTGGAGACATTACATGTTGTCACATTCGGTCAAACTAGTAGCAAAAATTGATCCACTCAAGTACTTACTCAACAAAGCAGCCCTAACAGGTAGATTGTCCAAATGGGTCATGCTTCTCAGTGAATTCGACATCAAATATAGAGATAGGAAAGCAATAAAAGGCCAAGTACTTGTAGATCACCTGGCAGATGGACCTCTAACAGATGATAGCCCTTTGAACTTTGAATTTCCAGATGAATCTATCTTTCACATAACCATAGCAACCTAGAAAATGTATTTCTATGGCTAATATACTCAGCATGGATCGAGAGCGGGTATCTTGTTGATCACCCCTAGTGGTGACACCATTCCTAAATCATACAGATTACTCCTTTCCTACACTAACAACATGGCAGAGTATGAAACCATAGTCATTGGCATCAACCTAGCAGTTGAATGGAATATCCAAGAACTTCAAGTGTATGGTGACTCATAGCTGGTCATAAATCAAGTAAATGACAACTACCAGACAAAAGATGAGAAATTAATCCCTTACAAACAGATGGTAGATGACTTTAAAGAATACTTTGTCAGATCTCTTTTGAGCAGATACTAAGGATTGAGAACAAAATTGCAGACACCATGGCAATGATTGCATCTCTCCTCAATATTCCAAATAATCAATCATGTTACGAGTTCTTGGTAGAGCCAGTGTCATGTCCTACATATGACACCCCTGAATCCCATATCATTTGCCACATTGTTGGAGCTGATTCCCCCCTCTACGGAAAAATATTTGTCTATCTTAAAGAGAATACCTCCCACCTAATCTCTCAAGTAACCAAAAATGAACCTTCATCCATCAGGCATCCCAGTATGCCATTGTCACCAATACCCTATATTGCAGAGGTCTTGATGGTACTCTCCTTAGATGTCTCAATAGTGAGGAATATCAAACCACCCTGAACGAAATGCACGACGGTATATGCGAGACCCACTCTAGTGGCCCTACCCTAGCCAAGAAACTCATACACATGGGATACTATTGGCCAACCATGGAACAAGATTCCTATCATTTTGTAAAGAAGTGCAAGAAGTGCCAAATCCATGGGAACCTGATACATGCACCAGCATAGGAGCTGCAGCCATTAACGACTCCTTGGCCTTTTTGTCAGTGGGGACTTGACTTAGTGGGCAAGATTCACCCTCCTTCATCTAGCGGCCATAAATTCATAATCACCGCCACTGAGTACTTTACAAAGTGGATTGAAGTCGTGCCATTAGCCAATATCACAGGCAAGCAGATTGCCTCCTTTATCTTGAACTATATCATTTGTCGCTATGGTATCCCTTCGTCCATTGTAACGGATAATGGACGACCTTTCAAAAATCAAGATGTCAGGGAACTATGTGACAAATTCCATATCCAGCACCACTTTTCTACCCCCTATTACCCCCAAGGCAATGGCCAGGCGGAGGCATCGAATAAAACCATTTTGAAAATCTTAAAGAAGACTGTCAATGATGTCGGTCGTGATTGGTATATCTAGTTAAATCCAGCATTGTGGGCCTATCGTACAAGTATCCACACACCCATAGGTGCCACACCATACTCCCTAGTCTACGGATCTGAAGCCATCTTGCCCATTGAATTCAAGATCCCATCCTTGCGAGTTTCGTTAAAAGGCCTCATATCTGATGAAGAGTATAGAGTGTCCAAAATTCAAGAGTTAGAGCTGCTCGAAGAGAGAAGGCAACAGGCCTTTAACCACCTAAAAGATTATCAACAACAAATTTCCAGAAGCTACAACCACAAGGTAAAACCTTGAGTATTCCAAGTTGGTGATCTAGTCCTCAGAGAAAATCCCAGAAATCAGCAAGATCGAGAAAAGAAAGGCAAGTTTGAACCCAACTGGTTGGGTTCCTATGTCATCATTGCAGCCTATTGGTCAGGAGCATATCAATTGGCTATATCTAAAGGTAAATTGTTTGATGATCCTATCAATAGCGTGCATCTTTGCAAGTTCTATACCTAAAAACCCCAATGCAAGGGAGTCCTTAAAAATTCAAAAAAATTGAAAAAGTGATCAAAAACAAACAAAAAATTAAAAAAAAAGGAAAAATAACAAAAAAAATCATCCTCTGGTGAAAACCTGGCAAACAAGCACATGGGATAGGTACCATGATGAAAACCTGGCAAACAGGCATCATGTGTACTTTTAGCTTTCGTGCAAATAAAAGAAAGTGGTGAAAACCTGGTAAACAGGCACTATTTACAATAGACCGCTTCCTCCATTTGTTGTGACCTCATGTCTCTTGTGTCCATCATATCATTCATCATGAACTAGTCCTTTGAACCGTTGTCGAACTACGTCGCCTCTGAGCTATCACGTAGGCAAGGCCATTCCTAATGCGCCACCAAGGCTCCACTCCACTCTGTTTCTTTCCTCTCCATTCCTTTGAGTGTCGTCTGTCCTGTTGTCCATGCCATTCTACATCTATGCCATCACCTAGGTCTTAGGTCCATCAGGTTCACCCCGAACTATGTTGCCTCTACGTCATCACATAGGCAAGGCCATTTAGCAATGAGCCCCCGAGGCACTAGGTCAGTCCCTTAGGGTCCATCTCTCCATGTCTGTTTGTCATATAACCCATAATAAGTCGATCCTTTGTCTCAATTGGGGGCAACTCCTCGACCTAGTTGCAGATTTGGATTCTTGAATGCCACATTTTCTAAAAGAGGATACCAATAAGGATCGCGATACCTTTCACTAGACAAGCACGTGCAACAAAGCAAGCTTCCCAAAACAAAAATCGTGGCACAAAACATCAACCTGTCCAATGCAAACATATACCGAAACACTCAGACTAATTCTATATCAATTATGGCAAAAGACACATCTAATGCAAGAATGTTTTGTGAACAGGTTAACTTACAAAGTCTTGGATTTTTGTCATTATGTCTTCATATGCTACTCAAGGATGCCAAAAGTTAGAGATGCTATGATGGGGGCATAATCTTTTTCTTTGTCTGTTGTTTGTGGATCAAACTTTAGTAATGTGACGACTTTTATCTAACAACATGATCAGCAAAAGATCATCGAGGACTTTGGAGGTCTGAACATGAAAAAGGGCAATCCTTGTCTGTTGAAATGCAAGAAGTACTCAAGTCATCTAGATTCAAGTTTTACTAGATGCTTGTATCAACTTGCTATATCAAAATCCATGTAAGGAATACTCAGGTCATCTCAGTTTAATTATACCTAGATGCTTGTATTTTCTTACAACATTTCAAAAAGAGAAAAGAAAAAAAAAGTGCCCAATGATGAAAGCAAAGTACTTGCACTCTAATGATGGCAAAAGTATCCACATCCATCCCATATCCAGAAATCCATATCAACCATGCATTAAGAAAATCCTGCAAAATATCAAATGAAATCTTGTATTTCTTTCATCCCTTTTTCTTCCGCCTATCTATATCATCTCTGTGTCGATTGAGTACATTTGGACATATCAAAAACATAGCATAGATAACATATCATATCACATGAGATAGTCATTCACATGATTAAATCATTTTGCATACATAATAAGTGCATCAGATCATCCACATACATTTGCATCCATATATCATGTCAAAAAAATCAAAAACATAGACAAATACATATAGAGTTGCATAATCATATCAACAACATTTCGCATTTGCATTTGCATATCAAATCACCCTAATCCATCTAATATGCATCACATATACAAGGCATCATAAGATAGGTTGCATCCATAACATATAAACATAGAACACGTGCATGTAGAACATCAATAACTGCATCATTATATAAGCATAAGACATGTCCAAATGTGCAATTTATCAAAATATATGTCCATCTCTCAGAGTCATATCATAAAATGTATACAAAGTACAAAAAGATAGTGATACATGTCTCAGGGAAAAATAATACATAAACAGGCTATCTCAGCCCTCAAAAAATGTGTACATCAAGCCAAAAATCGGTACAAGTGTCAAAATCTGGCTAACCCTGCTGACGTGGAGCACTACTCCCTACACTGCCCTCTCCTCTATCACCCCCTGACTATTGGGGGCCTCTCACTGATCCTACAGATTGGGATCCACTTGCCCTCTGTGATGCCACAGACTGACTCCTGTAACTAGGCTCACGTTGGTCTGCTAACACTGCCCCGTGATATAATCCTCTATAATACTGAGTCTGAGCCTACACCTTGACAAGCTCACCCTGTACCTGGGCCAGCTGTGTCTGTGCCTGCTGCACCTATGCAACCAAAAAACTTGAAGTACTATCTGAACCCAGGGCTGCCACTACTACATCTCTCTCTGCTCTGATCGCCCGCACACTCACCAAGGCTGCATCTCGCTCTCTAGAGATCTCTACTATCCATCCAATATTTGCCTCTCTTTGAGACTCCGCTGCTCTCAGGTGGGCCCTCAACTACCTAACCTGACCCTGTAACGCAACAATGGCCTGTTGTTGTAAGTCAGGCTGTGGAGCCTGCCCTGCCTGTCCCTGTCCCTATCCCTATCCCTGCACCTGCTGTTGTGCCACCTGTTGTGGTGGTGACATCTGTCTCTATTGTGCCACCTGTTGTACTAGCACCTGTACCCGCCCTGCAGCCTGCGATTGTGCAACATGCTACTGACCTGAAGGTCCCTCCCCAGACCTCCTCCTTTATCTCGGTCTACCTCCTCCTCCTCCATCTCCATCATCATCTCCCTGACCTCCTCTCCCCCCCTCTGTCTCCTCCTCCTCTTGTCGGCTCCACCCTCATCATCTGAATCCTCCTCATCTATACAAGGAGCCAACTATCTAGGTCTTGAATATCTAGGAAATGGATGAGTAGTGAACCACTCCTCATAATCTAGTGTCATGCCTGCATCCACTATGTCCCTCCTCATCAACCAACATGCGTAGGGGATCTAACAAAAGTCTGCCAAGGCCTCCTCATATGATGCTATGGGACCCCACCTAAATCTCTCTGCATGGGTCCTCACAAATCGCGCCTACCCCTGTGGCCTACCCTGCACTCTGCCAAACTGCCTCTGCACTCTGGTAACAATCTGACGCTCTAATATGTACCCCATCCTTCCAATAAGCCACCAAGTTTGGAAGTAGTATGGCAACTCATTAGCCTCATCCTCCCACACCTCGCAGTCTAGGTATGGGTGCCAGATAACTAGATCCTCATTATCTAGCGCATGTCTCCAATACTCGAGCTTCCCCAACTTGTGCTAGAAAATCACACCTGCATATCCATAGTTGTAGGGCTCACCTCTCTGCATATGAAAAAGACATATCAGCTGCATGATAGCTATGTGCTCCCATAACCAAAACTGCAAAAGAGACACACCTACTGACAAGCTGGCCCCTCTGTGATACACAAGCTGGTGCATATCCCTGTACAAGTGTGCTAGCACACACACACCCCATGCATATCGCATCCCATCGGTAATCATGCTCTCCAGCACCCTCCCCCAGCTAATCAGGAACCCATGTGACCTCCTATCGGGGCATACTACACCATCGATCAGTCCTGCCACTATCCCCAGGAAGTAGTCATAGCAGTCATGAATATTCTGCCACGAAATCACCTGCTCAACCAGCTCTGGGTCATCAAAAACATGTTTGCACTTAGCCAATCCTGCATCACGCTGTGAATCGTACTCTACCAACTCTCCCTAAATAGGGAGGTGCAGAATCCTTTACACGTCCTCTAGAGTGATCGCCATCTCCCCAGTTGGTAGATGGAATGTCCCATCCTCGCTATGGAATCGCTCCACCGCTGCAATCAACAACCCATGGTTCACGTGAACCTCAGGCATGAAAATAATGTAATGAAGACCCATAGCACCAAGAGCCTCATGGTCCATCTTTGTCAACATATACCGCTGCAACAATGGCAAAGGGAACTGCTCTCATGACATCAGGGTATCATGGATATCCTCCTGCAACCAAGCAAAGCATAGCGTCAAAGAAATCCATATCCAAGCAAAACCTACTCAAAGCAATCAAACTATCCTATCATTGACTTAACACATCAAATTAATCAAAATAGCATATCATCTCTTGACTAGATTTTGGGCAATCTCAAAGATCACTTATCAATTGACGCATCGATCAAGGTGCCAATTGGGTTAATTCCATTAAGTCAACTGATTATCCTAGTGTAAATGCACCGAACTAGGTGGCAAATACGCCGCTTCATATCAGATGCGCTGCTTCACTGTGAATGTGCCAATCCTTGACGTATATGCGTCATTCTGGCACATGCGCCACTTTTTGTGTCACATGCGCAGTTCCATAGTGGATGCACCAATTCCCAACCTATATGCGCACATCTATCATATGCGCCATAAGATCTCTCAGATGTGCAATTTTGTGGCATATGCACCGTTTCGGGATGCATATGCACCGAACTGCAATTCGACACATCTATCTTAGCTTTTTTTCCTAAGCATTTATTGACCTAATAAATGACTTTTAGCGAGATTTGATGAACTACATACCAGTGGTCCTGCCTCGGGTGGTCGATCGAACCATCGAACTCTCTCAAACTGGTGCTCCTCACATGGAATATCCATATTGTTAGGTCTCAGAAATGCAAGTTGCCAATCCTAAGGGGATGCCAAGCTCTATGTTTAGATTGGCAACGTTTCTGAACTAACTCGACAAAATCAACCTTCAAGGTTAAATGATTTCCTTCACTTTAGGTCCTGCTACACCTAGGTGGGTAAACCTTGGAAAATTAAAGCAGATTGAATGTGAATGCGTGGGCTAACTAAATCTATCTACAGTGGCACAAGATGTAGGATAGATGAAATGCTTGCTAACTGACTTTAGGTTTAATGTCTAATGAGTAATTGGTAGAAATTGTATAAGCAATATCAAGGTAAAAGGTTTTAAGTAAAGTAAGACTAGTGCCTTGTTGGGTAACAGAGTCAGTTTGAAGGACCAGGACTAATGGTTTCCTAATGGCAATAATTCTTGTTGTTTGGCACAGTTTTAGTTTATAACTTGTATAAACATGCAAGTAAATGGCTGACAAACTCTTCAATCCAACCAAATAAAATCAGATATCTTATAATTCACCAGAAGGTATTTTAATCTTTACTTGAAAGAACCAAATGAAATGAATGAACAAGATTAACAGATGATATTTTACTGGAGACAGAATGGCAGTCTAATTGTATGGCCCTACTTAGTAATCCAAACTCAATACTTCCAGGCTACTGTAACTAAATCAGAAGGGTTTAATTCCTCAAATGGATACCAACCTATTTAATCACACAGATACAGCAAATGTGTATTGACAGATCAAATATATACTTGATACGTTTAATCTGAATATCAAGGAAATGCAGAAATGGAGACAGCCACACAATTTGATAATCTTAACAAACAACTGATACCAAAGTAGAACCACTGAATCAGAGAACTTCAAACTTCTTCTTCAAATAAAATATGCAGCATAGTCATTTTGAAACATTGTATATATATGATATATTTGAATATATTCTACTGCTGATGATCTCTCAGCATCGATTGTTTGGACTTATATAGATATTTCTATGAAGAGTCATAACTCTTCAATAAGTCTTTTGGGAACTTTAACAAACATTAACAATTATAACATAATTATGATTAGGCTCTATTTAGCCACAAGTAGACTTTTGCCAAGTAATCCAAGTAATCCTGCTCACGATGAGAATCAGTAAGGTGAACAACACTTCTGGTAATTATGTCAAGTGTAATCATGCTCTCCAATTGTTTGCAAACTTCTTTAGACGCAGAGGCTTTGTCTTTCAGAGCTCCTGTGGCTTTGTGTAATATACTTTGACAATCCATGATCCATTCTTCCTTGCTCTTCACCTCTCCATTGTCTTTAAATATCCTAGGTACTCCTGCATTTGAGGCATCATTTCCTTCCTTAGCATCAGCTTTAAGTTTGTCATAGTAATTTTGATGCTGTTTGAGAAATGCTTTTGCATCAGAGATATCTGTACTATCAGCAGTACTCCTGTTTTGTATCTCAGTCAATTTTTCTCGTATTCTCTTTTCAAGTCTTTCATGTTCTTGAACTGCTTTATGATTCTCTGAGAAGTTATCCAAAAACTGGTTTAACCATCGCACCATGTTTGCATACCTGCTCTGCAGTATTGTAACAAATGCATCCATCTGAATTTGGGTTGCCTGATCAGGGGATAACACTTGAATGGCCTGTGAGCTCTTACCTTGAGTTATTCTTTTTGTGGACTGGCCAAAAGTACTCTTAACAGCATCCTTCAAGTAATCATTTTCTTTTGTCAGTCTTTCACAATTCAATTTGTATGCATCCCTTTCTTTGATCAACATTTGAGCTTGTGCTTTATTCAATTTGGCAACATTGATACCAATGTCAACTGTAATTATAGGGTCAGTTTCCCTTGCTTTCAAAGTCATAATGTGGCCAAAAGTCTTTTCAGTATCAATGATGGCCGTCTTCTTGTGGGGAGGGTATAACACCCATATCATCAGGGAATTTTCATCATTGTTATACCTTGTTCCCATATATACTTCATTAACTCCTTCTGGAGTAAGTTTATACTTATCATCTATGTTATTCAAAAAACTATCAAAAACCAAAGCAGAATTTAAATCCAAACCAAGAAAAATCATGACCCCTGCATCTTTAAGTAAATGTCTACCCTTGCTAGGTGTCATGTCTTGCATCTCTTTATCTACTGTTTCCTTCAGCGTATCTAATAATTGTCTTTCATTATCAGTAGAGACATCATCTACTGACTCTCTGATTTCTTTCCCTTTGTATTTATATAAAAATGATTTAAATTCTTTTGATTGAATAAACTTATCATCTACAATGAAAGAATCATAGGCTGTCTGGCGTGGATCCTCATCAGCAGACCCCTCCTCATCATGTAGTATGACAAGAGGCTGATATTGTTGCATTTTCCTCTTGGACATCTGTACCTTTTCATCTGGTGGCTATTCTTGCCCTGTCAGTTCTTCATCTTCAGAGGATACAACCTCAATTGCTGCTAACTGCTTTTTCTTTTCATCTAGATCCCTGTTATATTTTTCTACCACCAATTCGACTTCTGCTTCTTCTAAATTTCTAATGACATCATCATGTGGATAATGTATGTGCATGTATCCACTGAGATTCTGTTTTCTTCTTGCAGAATCAATAAAGCCTTCAGGGTCAAGTCCTTTTCTTATCTCAGCAGTCATCATGTTATAATGCATCAATTTATCCATAATGAGATTGTAACCTTCTTTTGAAACTACAGTAAAATCTCCAAAACATAAGGTGCTGGGCATAAATGATTGTTTGTCATGTGAACTCAAATGCATCACATTTGAACAATGCATTTGCCTAATTATCTCCAGATATGCAAGCCTGTCAGGGACAGTCTTGGGCAATATGAATGGAGCATCTTCAAAACCATAAACTCTGATCATAGTAGCATCCTCAAAACAATACCAGTCTCCCCAATTATGAGTGACACTAGGGGGGCCACCAAAATCTTTTGGTCTGAGGAATCTTTTTATTTCAGTTGAAATTGAATATTCACAGGGGTGATTAAAATATCTATACAGTACTTTTACACAATGCTAATCAAATTGAGCATAGCTGGAATGGGCATATCTGCTTTCCCAAATTCTAGTCCACAATTGTACAGGTATCTTTTCCCCTTTCTTATCTGCAGCAATAACTTGAAACTCAGTTGGCCATAACCCTACCTCCTGGCCATAATATAACACCATGTGCATAAGCATTGAGTAATGCTCAAAAGAGCATGCTGGAGCACTATTTTTTATTGCAGATAGACCAGAGTCCATTCCATTAGCAATATAGGAAGCATAATCAAATTGCCTTGTATTATGACACTGAATGTCAGAGGCTATGACCATCAGAGGAATAGTCATGAACTCAGGGACCTCTGAACCCAGGATTTGGCCTATAGAGTAATAGGTATATTGTATATATGGTTCAAATATGGCTACATGAAAGGGAGGGCCATCATTTTCAGTTAAGGGCATCACTTCTCCTTTAATCCTGGGCCTATGAATGGGCAACCTCCATCCATTGTAAGTTGTGTCCATTCTCCAATACTCCTTATCCAGATCTTCATAAATGATAGGGACAGTGCATAAATCATCTAAATCAAACACCTCACAAATAGCATTTTTTGACAAATGCACAATTGGTTCTCCCTGTGGGTTGCAGATGGCTCTCAGGTTTGAATTATAATGTTTGGCAAGTAACTGAAGGAGTTCCACATTCAGGAATACATTGGGTACAACCAGTTTTCCTAAATTCATGTGCCATGGGTTTGACACAGGAGCATTCCTAAACCTTCTATTGTAGTGGATTCTGAAAAGTTCATATCCCTGAATTGGGGTCCAGATATCTCCCAAGCATTTGTGTTTATCTTCTAATTTCTCCACTTCTGCCCTGAGTTGGGCAGACCTTCTGGCCTTGGGAGTTGACCCAGGCAATTGATCAATTAGGTCCTGGTTCAGTTTTCTCTCTTTTACTTTCTCCTCAGGGGTTTGTTCAGTTTTTTGTTTCTTGGGTTTACTGGTTTCCCCTTGTAACTTTCTACCTTTTCCCTTCCCCGGAGTTTCCATTTTAAAACTTTGGCAGAGAATTTAAATACAGGCTATACAGTGGTTTGTGTATATGTACCTGTCGTTTGGTGGCTGGAATTGGAATCCTCTGCTTTCGCCTTAAGAGCTCTTCTGCATTCTCTTCTCGGACGGTTTTTTGCAACTATAATGATCATAGAAATTTCGTAGCCGTTTGTATTTAATCATCTAATCAATTCAATGTTCATCGCTGTGAAATGTCACATTGCCATAACTCCTCTTATTGGCGTGAATTTTGAAATGTATGGGCGACCTTAATGTTTTTATGGCGCAAACAATCAATCGGCGTGACCCCTTATTTGTATTCCCGACGCTATGAAATGTCATATCTTCAAGTGGGCGCGACTATCGGCATGACTCCCTTCATCGCCATATGATTTAGATTTCACTCTGATGTAATGAGTCTTACCAATATGATTTGTTTATCGGGATGATTAATACTATCGGGATAACATAATTATGTTTCCCCGACTCTTGTTGTCCCACCGATAGTCATATTACTTTGGATCAGAATGACTATTTTAATGTCTTGCCGATAGAGCATACCCATCGGAGTGAAACATACTATCGGGATAGCTTTCAAAAGATAATCCGATCCGAATCATCTCACCGATGGTTCTTTCATATTCTTTATCAGGCAGAGTATGTCAAAGTATCACCGATACCTTTTGATCGCTGTGACTTGTGAATCGGCGAGACCTAATTCCCTTGTTCCGATATGTTGAGTCATCCCGACAGATAATAGTATCGTTGTGAGTCTCACCGAAGACCCTCTTTTCGCCAAGACATTGAGTATCGGAGACCTATTTGTTTCTCATCCCGATAACTTATTTCTTGCCAATAGCTATTTGTTTCATTGCCCCCGCAGGATGTTCGGTGAAACTGTTGCCGAAAGACTTCATCGGTATGATATATACCGTCGGGGCAGCTTTCGAAGGATCCTCTGATAGTTATTAGTCATACCGATCGGTATGACTACTTGGTTATCTTGCCGATGTAAGGTCATCGGTATTACTTACTCCATCGGCAACTTCTATAAATCTCTTTCCGATCTCTATTCTCATGCCGATGGTTATTTTCAAATGATTCCTTATGTATCGGTGTAAGCAACGCAACATCTTACCGATAGATTGGCCTTGAAGAAATTTAACACTGCTCATCTATAGACACTTTGTGAGATGAATAAAATTTTATTTTATGATTTTTTGGGATATTTTTTTAGGGTTATGTTCAAACATGATGGAGTGAGAAAACAGTAAAATTTTTAAATTTTTACTATCCTAACACATATCTCTGTCGACTGCTCTAGCTCCTCTACGCTCCTAAGCTCTCCAAGACCAATCACCTAAGGACAAGGGTGCAAATGAATAGAACTTGTGGACCCAACTCCTATATATAGCAAGAAAACCACAGCTGACTGTGTGACAACTGTGACTACTTCCCATAGCTGTTGCTCCAAACCATGTCCTATTTTTTTCCATCCTAACCCGCTTTTCACCTTCTTCTTCATGAGATTGTCCGTCTCATGCTTTCTACCGTCTTCTCGTCCAATCTCTCGAGGGGGCATCCTATCGTTAAACTTGTACCAGGGGCAAAAACTAGGGCATGTATCATTTTCAAAAATTCTTATTCTTTGAAACAACATGATAAAACACATTGCATCAAAGAGGGCCAAAATGTATACACCTAAAAATGACATGACTCTACCTAAATAAATATTTTAAATATTTATTTCATCTTAATATTCCTCTATCAATAAATAAATAAATCAATTGATTTATTTGATTCATTTTCTCCCATTAATTGAATAAATTACATTTATTTAATTAATTTCATCTATATCAACTTTATTCTTCTAAACAATTAAATAATTTTAATTATTTAATTAAATCATTCATTCTTCCAAATTTAAACAAAATGCAAATTTATTTAAATTAAATCTTAAATCTCCAAAAATAAAATATAATTAAATATTTTCTTTATTCATCCAAATCATGTGCAAGTAATTAAATAAATTTATTTATTTAATTACACTTTCTTATCTTCTAAAAAATCTTCTAAATCTTCTAAAAATAAATTCTTCTTGTCATGCAAAAGCAAAAGCTGAGTTAACTGATTTAAAGCCATCAACAAAACTCTTAAATTAGAAAAATATATTCTAATTTAAGAAATAAAAACTCATCCTCATCAAGAAAGCAATTAACTCATCAAAGCATCTTTTTGAATGACACATGTCCTTCTATTCGCGCACGTTCTCTCGAACATCCTCTACCATTGATCTTCTTATTTCTTCTACACCATTGATCTTCTCTCACACAAATCTATAAATACAACCCTCTCCTTCCATTTCAAATATCAAGCTTTCAAGTAAACTTATACTGCAGAATCCATAGCGCGCCATTGGCACCCCCACTATCACATCCATCATTATCCATTTCACATTGTGTTGAACCTCACCTTCTACACAACAAGTATCACAGCCATTTCTCTTTTTCCATCTTGAGGAATTAAAGCAAGGAAGCAAGATTCCTGAGGGCTGCATTCATCACTGAAGATCAAATGGGAATAGGCAAACAATGGAAATCGCGAGGTAAAAAGGTTGTGAGTATCAATTTCTTATTTTAAATCTTATTTACTTGCACATTACATTGATGTTATTAGGTTTTTGTAATTCATTTTATTATCTCATTTTACCCATAACAGTTATAATCTATTATCAAACAACACAAAATTATCATCTTCCCAGTCAAATCAATTCTAGAAGACTTATGAAACACATTTTTTCTATGAAAGTTTTGTTTGTACAACTAATGAAAATAATCCACCAATTGATGCTTTATTGTGAATTCTAAAATTTCAGCTTCGACAAAGTGATTGATATTTTTTCCCCACTTAGTCTATAATTTATCGAGCTTGCAATGAAAGATCAATTGGTGGGTGCGCTTCATCATTTTTGCCATTGTTTCCAGTGGAATAGTTGTACAAAACTGTATGAGCATATTACTATAGTCTTTTTATTCAAATAAAAAATAAATCATATACAATCTATACCCATCCCTCTATCAAAACCAAACTTTTTTTATTCTGATATCCAGCCCACTTAAATGCAACAACAAAAAATTCCTATTATAATCCCATTTATAAAGCTCTATAGCAACAAGCATTCTACAGTCAATATTTACTTCTTTTTTTCCAAAAACTGACAGTTATAACTACTGCTATTAATGGAAAAACAATCGCCCCAATTTCTCCACTAAGAATAATATCATCAAAAAATCCATGGCCTCAACTCATACATATCATGCCCACAATAAACAGTGCAAAGAAGAGATAATAACATCCATTTTTGAGAGGCAATAGTGATTCCATCCATACTCTTCATGTAAATTAATCAAATCCCATGGGTTACTCAAACCCAATCTATGTGACCTAAATTAGAATCCCTATCACGTCCAACCTCAAAATACTAAGAAATCCCTATCATGCCCAACCTCAAAATACTGAGAATCCCTATCCCTAGGAACTAAACCTTCAATAGCTGGAGCTTCTCTAGAAAACAACTCACTATTTGCCCCAAATGGATTGTTTAGGCTATTGAAAGTTAAAGGTTCATAAACAAGGCCGCCATGGGCAACAAGTGACGAGGTACCTATAAACACTAATGCCACTCGCCTCTGGATCTCAGCATTGTTCATTTATTTTAGATTCTAATTTGAATATTGAGTTGCAAGATTAGGGCATTCAGAATCTGAGTGTCAATGGAGCAGAGGGTTGTCTGCATCAAAACACGTGTATCCAAAGGAATATTACTATAGTCATTTTTTTATTCAAATAAAAAAGAAATCTTATACAGTCTATACCCCTCCCTCTATCAGAACCAAACTTTTTAATTCCGATATCCATCCCACTTAAACGCAACAACAAATAATTCCTATTATAATCCAACTCTATAAATCTCTATAGCAGCAAGCATTCTACAGTCAATATTTGCTTCTTTTTTTCCAGAAACTGATAGTTATAACTACTGCTATTAATGGAAAAATAGTAGCCCCAATTTCTCCACTAAGAATAATATCATCAAAAAAATCCACGGCCTCAACTCATACATATCATGCCCACAATAAATAGTGCAAAGGAAGAGATAATAACATTCATTTTTTATAGGCAATATTGATTCCATCCATACTCTTCATGTAAATTAATCAAATCCCATGGGTTACTCAAATCCAATCTATGTGACATAAATTAGAAGAAATAGATTAAACATATTTTAAGAAAACACAGGGTTGCTTCTCCTTTTGGCATAGGGTGGACATTTTGGGTAAAGAATGTGTTGGAAGAAAAATAGTGAAAACCAATAAAATCCCAAAAATAGACAACCCAGAAAAAAGATATTTAAGTGAAACCCAGAATTGTGCAGTGGCGCAATAGCAGTGGAATTTGGGTGGTAGATAAAGGATAAGGAAGAAAAGAACACACAGCAGGAGAATTGAATAGAAAATTTGGAAAGAATTATTTGGTGACTTTTTGTTATTGGAAAGAATAAATTAAAAGATTGAATAGATTTAGAAAATCCCTAAGCCTTTTCCTACGTTTGACGCATTGGATAAATCAAAGAGGTTTTTGATGGAGAATTTGACTCATTCCCTAAAAATAGCATGTAAACCTAGAAACCAACAATTGTGGAAGATGGAATGCAGAGCAGTCAAAGGCTTGGTAGCTCAGCAAAAAACTCAACGAAAATTCCAAACCATCTTCCAAATGCAGAGCATCATTAGAGACAAGCAAATTTCCCCTCCATATATACAAAACAACCAACTATATGATAAAATTTTCAAAGCGTTATGCAAAGCTAGATAAAAGAGAAAAAAATTTGATCATTATCACAAGATAAATAACAAACTTCACATCATTGATAACATTTTTCTGATTGCTCCAGTCATTCTATCACAAAAACAAAATGTAGCTACTTTTGTTTCCACAATTCATCTTCCAAAATTACCGCATAACCACAATTCTTTTGTAACAACCTAGAAAAAAAATTAACTCCCTAAAAAACCCTACAAATCATTATCCGAGCTTCTGAAAAAAAAATTCATTGGCCTGAGAAAAATAAAAAATGCATATATTCCTCCATGGCGACTTCTGCTTCTTCAAAGCCTACTCATAATGATACCCCACTTCAATTGTAAAACAATTATCCCAGTTGCAGAATAGAGTAAACATAACCCAAGTTCGATTCACGGGGCCTCTAGTAACAAGATAGAATGCGATCAAAGTATCTAGTACAATAAAAGAGGATATAAGGTAAATAATTTGGTCCAAGCAATACCTAAATAAACAAGTGGAGGTATCGAGGGTGGGGAGCCCCTAGATGGTGGTCATGGCAGTGGTGGTAATGCCAGTCGTGAAAGAGGAGGCATGCTTAGGCTCCAGCATGGTGACACTGGTGGAGGCCGAGATCCAAAGGTGAGTGGCATTAGTTTTTATAGGTACCTCGTCACTTGTTGCCCATGGCGGTCTTGTTTATAAACCTTCAACTTTGAATAGCCTAAACAATCCATTTGGGACAAATAGCGAGTCATTTTCTAAAAAAGCTCCAGCTATTGAAGGTTTAGTTTCTAGGGATAGGCATTCTCAGTATTTTGAGGTTGGGCATGATAGGGATTTCTTCAAGCCCGAGGGGCCTGGAAGGAAAGAACATATGTATAGGAATTTGAGCCCAACAACTTCTAGCAGGTACATGGAGTATATGCTTAGACGCAATAAATGGAGGCACATAATTATTATAGCAAAGAATAGGAACGGGTGAGGTTTTCTCAGTTGGAAGAAGCTTCAATGAGATAGAAGATGCCTCCAATAGCAAGATCATATTACAGTCCACAAGGGGCATTTACATTATGGGTGTTACCTCATAATAGGGAATAGTGGATTTCTTAACAAATTGATCAACAACTTGGTTTTTTGTCTCAGATACAATCTTCAATTCTAGTTGAATTTGAGAAGATGGAGCATCCTAAACAAAGGAAATCATAAAGATAAATGAATATTGCTCAAAATTTACTATGGACTGACCTTATGATAAACATTGGCATATGTTAGAATTATCCACTAACTTAAAAATGCTATATCTCACTAAAACTCATATATAGAGACTAACAAACTCATTTCCAATGCTAATTGAATTTTCAAAAAATAGCTGGGGCATAACAAATTCAAGACAAAAGTAAAAACAGTACCAATTACTTCAAAATTTCTTCTCATCATTTTTTATTCTCAAATACCCACTTCCAGAAATGTCTCTTCACACCAATGGCCTTTTCATTAGAGCATGTATCAGCATTATTCATCCTTTCATCTTCATCTTCGTCAATACAAAAATCACTATCAGGCAACCCAATTATGACAGCCTCCATAGAATGGACGACATAGCACGTCATTAAGCTAGGATAGGACATAGACTCCCTCTCTTCTACCTACTTCTCATAAGAACCCATCAACAAATTAACCCTCTCAAACTAACACATTCAAACCAAAGATAACGCGGTCGTTGCATCCTTTGCAAAATCTGTATACCCTCCTACTCTGTCCCCGAAAGAACACTGACTCTCATTTATAAAATTTGATAAACAATCTGATTTGGAATAGACCACAAATAACATTCCAATTTGATATAGATCGCAAATCACAATCCCATTTGATCTTAAACTAATTCAGTCGAGACTTCACAGGGATGCGAACACCTTTTTCCTATTTTAATTTGTCTATTTTATTTTTTTGTCTTTTATCATTTATTACTATTTTAACTTGTCTATTTTAATTGTCTTTTATCATTTATTACTACAAATCAATGGTTAAGATTGAATCTATGGTAGTCCTTTTAATCTAACCATTCATCTATATATTTCATGTAGTGTTGCTCACTAAGGGAATGCCTATCAGCGTAACAAGATTATTGAACGAACAAAAATTGATCCAAGTGTCATGATTTTGATGATTCTAAGGCAACTCCAATAAAGCTATATATATGTGTAATTTCATTTTACTATTTTGTCATCGATTGTTGTTGGTTTTAGGGTTTGTTAGAGACTGACTTTGGTTGTTCTTTATTTAGTAAGTGCTTTTTAGGTATCAAACATTATACAAGTTTTATTTTTTTATGTGCCTATGTATTGTAAATATTTGATATATAAATTCTTTTGATGATTGGGGTTTCTCCTAGAGTCTAATATTTGTTTTAGGAAACTCTTATTGTTTTTATATCAAATTTGTTGGTCTCGGGTTATAAGTTCAATTAGTTTACTTTAGTAAAAGTTGTAATTAACTCTGAGTTTTCTCAAGATAACTTATTGATGTAATATATAGAATATGTGTTTTGATTCATGGATCTTTAAAGTATGCTCTGTCTCGATTGATAATATGTCTTAGTCTGCATTATGTAGGAATACAACATTGTTTATGTGAGTCTTGTGCATTCTTAGTTTACCTTTTTCCATTGAAATACATTTAGCCTTAGGGAATACAGTTACATGCTTGTCTATCATGGGATTGGAATCTTGACTCTAATACTTAGTTTGTATGAAGGCACCAATTCTCATGCAGCCAAATCTCCCACCATACCACTCTTGAAACTTTCAAATAAAACATCTCACTCATTTTATTTTATTTTTCTTCTACTATTAGCTTATATAATCTAGTATATTTGATTTGTGTAAACATAAGAGTCGACTATCTGATAAGCTTGCAAAGGATTATGTATTGTTGTTTTTCATGTGTGAAGTAACCTGATTGAACTATATAAATCATTAGGAATAGAATCTAAATTCATGTTTTGTTACACACAACATTCACCATATGTTGAAGGGGGTTATTAAGTCTTGAACCAACAAGCTTAATTAATGGAGTTTAATGATAAAACTATAGGGGATTCAAGTGCATAGGGTGGGTTTGTTTTCAAGGCCACATGTGATTATTTTATTTGTCCTTGTTAGTGTGAACTGGGTATATTTCCTAACTAGTCTATTTCCTAGCTAGTTCTCCACTTAGGTCCTTTTTACACGTATTTAAGCTTACTTAGGCCCTTTTTCACTTTATCCCACATTGGTTGTGTTTTTAGTCTCCTAGGTGATATGTCTTATATATACTCACCTATTGCTATCATTGTAATCACTCATTATTGTATTCTTTGCATTCCTCTTAAATAGAATATAGGTTATTCTATCATTTGCATTCCTATGTGGTTTCACAGCCAAATCATACATGATATCAAAGCATGGTTGTGAGTTGTGGGTTAGTTTTTAAGAAATATAGGAGTGCAAATATGTTATATGTTTTGAAGCACATGAGTATGCTCTTCTCTTATATCCTTGAATGATATGGAGACTCATAAAAGTGTGAAAGAAATACCAATTTTTTATGGGGGGGTCCTTTTCTAACTTGCTAGTTGCAGGTGCATTATCAAAGCTTCTTAGAGTAAATTTGAGCTAACCATTGAGTTGAAAGTAGCTGAGAAAGTCAAATTTGTCTTTCACTTTGTTCCAATTGAACACTGGAGACCATATCTACAAGGGTTTCAAGATCATATTTTT
The DNA here is from genome assembly GCA_027924645.1 of Cunninghamia lanceolata. Lineage (NCBI taxonomy): Eukaryota > Viridiplantae > Streptophyta > Pinopsida > Cupressales > Cupressaceae > Cunninghamia > Cunninghamia lanceolata. Next base: position 1,996,075 of record BSBN01001336.1, read on the forward strand.
CTATTAGATTCAATAGGTTGCTCATTTCTAGGGTATTTTGAGGCCAAACAAACCCTGCCATTGTGTCCAAAAGGGCCAAGAATGTCTATTTCATATAAAACTTGTCTAATTTGGACAACATTGCCTCTAAGGCAAAAATTTTGTGGCCTGAGTCGTACAGCCTACCATACTATACAGAATCTTCATTAAAAAATTAAAAAATATTGTGCAAGCCATGCACTATAGCAACACCACCAAGGTAGCAGCCACCATAGTTGTGCCACCTACTTGCACCACTACTTCACTAGCGGACTGCTCTACACCCCACCATTTCCTCCAACGACTAGATCCAATGACGCCATTGGGCCCATGCCCCACCTTTGCCCAAGGAAGATTCTAGAGAATATTCTCCATCCAATCCACTATTTTCTACCCAAAGCAGATTCACACACCAATTGGATGATTTTCAGTTGAAATTGAGTGATTTCAGTGTACAAATATAGTTTTTAGCAAATTTGAGAGTGGTTTTGGCATACTTTGGTCAAAAAGAATATTCCAACAACATCTTGGAATATTTTGTACTAACATCATGTTGATATTAGCATTCTTCAACCAAATTTGGTACCCCCTCACCATTGTAGCTTTTGATTTTGCAATTCAACTTCAAAGGCCAATAACTTGAGTGTAAAACCTCCTTTTTTAGTGCATTTTTTATTTGAGGTACAATTTCATTCTATTTGCAATGGTATGATCATTTCTTTCTCAATTGATCCTATTGTTCTAGAAAATCAATTTTCTCGTCAAATCTAGTAGATAGTCACAATTTTTTTAACTTCAAAGCCTTGTAACTTTCACATACGATCTTGAATTTAGGTAATTATTTTTTTGAAAGTGAATATTTTTTCAATCACTACACATTGGTGTTATTTTTAAGTTTTCATTCTAATCTTAGAATATAATTTTAGTATTTGGTCCATTTTAGAGATTGTATAACTCTGGAAATAACTCCAACATTGTACTCACACTAATCTATAAAGTGCCAAATCATACTTTTTGGGGGGATTCTTTGATTGAGTGAATTTGGGGGGGCATCTTAGTGTGTTTTGTTCTTGTGCATGTCTTTTCTTTGAACTGTTTGTGCTCTAGTTTTCCTTCACAAATGGGTCAATTTAAGTTTCTATTGCTAACTCCATACAACTATAATTCATGGCATCAAAATGCATGGAATGCCTTAATGCAACAAAGATATACTTTGTATGTTGAACAAAAGGTAGTTGAACCCAAAGATAATAAGGAAAAGATAAAATGAATGCTTGAACATACTAAAGCACTTGGATGTCTTCGTAGTTACATTTCCCTTGATCTTATGTTTCAGATTGAAGCATGTACAAAATCTGCATGATGCTTGGGAAAACTCTTTATGGTAAAATTGATGAAGTTAGGGGTTGTCAGATCGATGAGCTTTGATCCAAAATGCTTTGACAACATCCAAGATTACATCACAAAGGTCAATGACCTTAGAGCATAATGTAAAGCATGTGCCATTGAGATAAAGGACATTCAGTTGGTATTTAGTGCCCTTAATAAAATTGGCCCTGAATATGTAGCTTTTGTTTCTACCTTTCACAATCACAGGTTGATTATGGGCTTAGAATATATTATGCCTTCATTCGCATCCTTCTCTATGATGTTGATGCATGAACAAGGGAAGCTACTTTCCATGGGTCTCTTAAAGCCATCTCAATCTCAGGCTTTATTGGTTGGTCAACTAAAGAGATAGAAAGAGTCAAGTTGAAATCTAACAAGAAACAGAAGAGGTCCAAGAAGCCATAGAAAGATTGAGTACAATCCTCATCTACCTCAAAAGAAAACTCTAAATCCTATTTTCTCAGAAGAAGGAAAGGCCAACTTATAACTACTACAAGAAGGTTGGTCATAATGAACATTCATATCATGGGAATCAAATTGTGTTAGTGTGAATAGGGATATTTCCTATCTAGTTTCCCTTGTGTCAGGATAATTCATATTATTTAACTATTTATTAGTTAAATAATAGTCCCTCACATAATTTACATGTTAAGTTGACTTAGTGAGTCTACTAGGTGTTTCTAGTTGTTTCTAGTTGTTTCTACTTGTGTCTAGTTGTTAATAGTTGTCCTATCCTCCACATGTGCTATAGTTGTCACATGACATAGGATTAAGACAATTGTCGCATGACTATAACATCTTGGCTCTCATCCTTGTCTTTATAAGCAAGGCTCTTCATGTACATTGTATCATAGAGCATTCATTGATAGAATACATTATTATTCTTTCATATTGTCTCTCTTGTGCTTTCATGAAGTCCTAGATCTTGGGAGGCTCCTATCTAGCCAACTGTTACATGGTATCAGAGCTCTCTAGGTGGAATATCTTCTTGTTAGCCAAATTCTTGAGAGATTGAATGCAAATTCTTGGTGGATCTTGATAGTTGAGTATGCTCTTCTCTTGAATCGAATGATGACCTGGAGAATCAAAAAGACTTGATGGAAAAGTTGGATTTGTGAGGGTTTCCTCTTTATGCATTATATTGCAGGTTTAAATTGGAGCATGCTGCTACAAATTTGAGCACACCATTGTGTTCAGGAGGTCCGAGATAGTCGAGATCGGCTTTTGTTTCATCCAAATCGAACACCGTATGCCAAATCTATGAGGTTTTCAATTTGGGGAATGGATACCTAATCCAGGAGGCATCTGTAATTTTGAAGCAGTTTGGGCAAAAATCAACCCTGCCATTGCATCTGGAAGGCATTAAAACCTATCTATAGATCGACTATAAAATCGTCAAAATCAGACAAAGTTGTAGCAAAAGGCAAAAAAATTTGCCTCCTATCCCGTCGTACTAAATCTTTGCAAAGAATATTATTTGTACCTAAGGAATCTGCGCCTCAGTATTGTACCAGCCTATGTCTTCAAATCTCATCGGTATTATTATCCAATATGTAAATTTAATGTTTGTTAAGTAAATAGTTTATCTGCAATTTCAATTTTCCTGTGAAGTTGTACCCCCTGCATAGTCGAACCTGTAGGTCGTAGGTACCAACAAATAACAAAAAGGATTGTGGGGGCACCATGTGGTGCAGGCCCCCCACAACCCCTCCTCCATTGACCGACATTTCCATTTCGACACCCGGCATTCCATGTCAACGGCCCGTAAAACCATTTCGACAGCTTCAAAGATCTTTACCAGAAGTTTTAAACCCCTACGGCCTCTTGAATTCAATTCATTCGACCTATTCAATGCATAGTTCCTAGGTTTAAATCAGCGGTCAACAAAAAAATTTCACATATCGAAAAAAAATCCCATTCGGCAATCAATTCAATTCCAACAAGCAGTGGAAATTTGAAACAACCTCACGATCTCGACAGTGGTTTCCCCCTCACCTAGTGGTTTCAAGGAAAATTCGGCAGTTTTATAAACACAACCAAATCTCTACAGACCACCACCATCAATGGTAAGAATGCTAAAATAGGTGGTTTCTAGATTGTGGTTTTGCGCCACCATCAGGTTGTTTTGCCTTTCAAAAGTAGTTTTTTTACCTGTTTTCCTCTGCTAGCAGTTTCCGCCAGTGCTTCCCAGGGCATTTTTGACTTACCAACCAGCGGTATTCTTCACACAATCAGCAGGAATACTGTATGAAGGTGGTTTTGAATTATCCATAGGTGGTTTTGCTTGATAGCAGGTAATTTCATGAAAATTAAACAGTGGTTTTCAGTCCAAGTGCAAGTTTTCAAAACTGACAGGTGGTTTCAACATTGAGGGAAGTTTTCTGAACCAAATAGTAGTCTTACAAGGGAATTTTTTCTAGCGAAAGGGAATATTCTATCGACTACATCAGCACTGACATTAGCAGGGGTCCTTTTGTTAGAATTGTTTGCCGTTGCGCCAAAAGCTCGAGCTATCAACGCACGCTACAAACGTCAGACTTAACCCAGATCCACGAGAGGCTCACTACCATGTCACGAATCCTGAGGTTAGTGTTGAACACCTCACTGACAAGGGGGCAGCTCACTGCCAACAATCCCCCCTCAACGCAACCTGAGGGATTCGAACCCGTGACCCATGGCTCTGATACCAATTATTGGAATCGTTTGCCGTTGCGCCAAAAGCTCGAGCTATCAACGCACGCTACAAATGTCAGACTTAACCCAGATCCACGGGAGGCTCACTACCATGTTACAAATCTTGAGGTTAGCGTTGAACACCTCACTGACAAGGGGGCAGCTCACTGCCAACACCTTTGGCCCCCTTCTAGCCCTAAGAGGGCAATTTTTTTCTGGGAGCCATAACTTTTTGCAACGGTATCAAAAATCGGCAAATGAGATATCATTAGAAAGCTAGTTCTAAGCACTTCACAGTTGTGCAGGTCTTTTTCTAAGATTTTGCTGCAGGTACCAGATTTTGTTGTTTGAAGCTAGATTTTACATTTTTCACTCCCGAGCTCATAACTTTCACCCACTTCATCGAAATTTCAACTTCTTATAGGCATTGGAAAGGTAATTCTATGCTCTATAGTTCTATCGATGCCATTTTTTCAGATTTTTCTTTAGACATCAGATTTTTAGTTTGAGGCACTTTGGGTACATATCACTCATTGGTTGGAAAAAAATTGAAATTGGTGGTTGTTTTGGTTTGGGGGGGCTTCAATTATAGTGTTGATTTAGTTTTTTCTTTGATATAGCTACTTGTGCTCTTCTTTTCCTATAAATCATGGATAAATCAAAGGTTCCATTGTTAACACCGTATAACTATGCAACTTGGAGTCAACATGCATAGAATGCCCTCATGGATCTTGGACATTATTTATATGTTGAAAACAAGATACCTGAACCCACAGATGATAAGGAAAGGATAAAATGGATGATAAAGCATAGTAAAGCTCTTGGATGTCTTCATAGTTTCATTTCCCTAGATCTCTTGTTTTAGATTGAGGCATGTACAAATTCACATGATGCTTGGGATAAGTTGAAAACATTGTATGATACAAAAGATGAAGTAAAAGACTATCAAATTGATAATGAATTGATGAGCCTTGATCCTAAGAACTTTAGCAACATCCAGGATTACATAACTAAGGTTAATGATCTAAGAGCACAATGTAAAGCATGTGGTGTTGAGAAAAATGACATCTAGTTGATCTACAATGTGTTGAATAAACTCAGTCCTGAATATGCAACTTTTGTTTCTAGCTTTCACACTCATAGGTTGACTAAGGGATCTGCTTTCACCATGCCTTCATTTGCATCTTTTTCTGAGATGTTGGTGCATGAGAAAGAGAAGCTTATTTCTATGGGTATTATTAAGCCATCACAAAATCATGCTTTTGTTAGTGTAGGTTTTTATTTCCTAGTTGGGTTATTTATTTTTCCTATATTCTAAGGTTTTTCCTACACTTCTTTTAATCTCACTTAGGTTAATAAAGCATGTCTTATTAGGTGAGTGGTTGCGAGGTGTCACCTTCCTACATGTGAGCATCCATTAGCTATCTTGGGAAGATACTTTGCTATCTTTAGTCTGATAGATGGTTGCTCTTGATTGGTCAGTGTTGCCACCTCCTCCCTCTTCCTAGTCTATATAAGCATGCTACCTGGCTTGTATTTTGTATCTTTTACTTTTGCATCCTCTTAATGCTATTTTGCTTCTAGCATTTGCATTACTCTCTTGGAGACTAACTCTGTGTTGCTATTTTGATTTCATATCATTTGCATTCATAGTTTAGATATCTATTCTTTGCACTAGTTTTCTGGGTTAATAATCTTTTCAGATTCTAACAGCTTTGGTGGTTGCACAACCTAAGGAACAGAAAGCATTAGGTTCTTCTGAAAAAAAACAAAAGAAAGCTAAGAAAAATCCACAAATAGATCAAGCACAAAAATCACCTAAGAAGGAGAAGCCTACATGTGTTTAATGTAAGAAATCAGGCCATGATGAACATAATTGATTTAAGAAATAGATTGACATGTTGATGCAACTTGTTCAAAAGAACAAACTTTCATCTCTTGATTCTTTTTATACTCCATCATCTATACAGCCAGTACTTTCTAAATCTCATGCAAGGATAGCTAAGGAACCCAAACATAAAGGTAAAGCACTTTGTGCAAGTACAAGTTCTACATCAGATAAATGGCTTCTTGATTTAGGTGCTTCTCATCATATGGCTTCTTCAAAGGATATGTTTTCTTCATTTGAGCTGTGTGATATGCCACCTATCTTGATGGGTAATAACACATATATGAATGTAATTAGAAAGGGAACTATTGATATTGGTGAAGGTACTTTCAATGATGTACTTTATGTGCCTTCTTTGACCAATAATCTTCTTTCCATTCATCAGATTACTAATAGTGGCACATGGAAGACAATGGAGTTCACACCTGATTTGGTTATTATCAGACTTGGAAAGTGCAAAGATAATTTCTACTGGGGTGGTTGATCATGCATCTCGTCTATACACCTTTTATGGTTTCACTCCTGATGATGATTCAAATCCATTGGCTGACATTCACACTCCTAGTGTGAATCATATTTTAGAGGAGAAGTTTGGTCACTTGAACCTTGGCATTCTTGCCTCATCATCGGTTCTTGAGACATGTGCTAGACTTCCATCTTCTCCACCTCTTGCTTTTTTAGAGTTCAGTGCTTCAACTTAGCAGGATACTTCTTATCTTTCAAACACAGCTTTGTGGGATGAGTACTTGATAGGCGTTCGAGATTTTTTTTGTGAGTCAAATCTTGAGGATTTGGACCTGACACGTTTGAGGGGTTATCTCCCCTCTTTGATGACATTCATAGCACAACTATTGTCAACACAGAGGTTGATGATTTTTAGTTTCCACTAGATCCTAGATTGTCACTTTCATCAGTGAGGCCTAAGACTCCATATTTGATTATGGTATCATTCAGCATTCACATGGAGACTCATGATCAATTTTTAGAGACATCATATTTCATGAGATTTCCTTCCTCATCTCTTAGTTTGGAGTTGTAGTTTCTTCATGCACCAGTGGATTGGTTTCTTCCCAAGGGGAGGAATGTTTGTAGGTTTTGGATCCTCTTTGGTCTTCTTCTTCTAGCATTCACCATTGGCGCAGGAGCTTCTTCATTATGGGGGGACATCTTGTCTCATTCTTTCCCACTTATGGGGGGCTATTGATTGTATACTTGTGATGGATGTTATATTTGGTGGTTCTTGATTCTTCCATCTTTCCATCACTTGTACATGTTTTGTATGCATTCTCACTTTTGGGGAGAAGTTTTTTTCCCATGAGGTTTTCTCCTTTACTCTACTTGAGACTTGTTTGTACATGGGTACCTAAAATAGCCTAGTAGCCGAGACCCATCTATCTTTGCATTAGTTAGATACTCCCTAAGTTGCACTTAAGGGGGGGTGTTAGTGTGAATATGGATGTTTCCTATCTAGTTTCCCTTGTGTGAGGATAATTCATATTATTTAACTATTTATTAGTTAAATAATATTCCCTCACATAATTCACATGTTAAGTTGACTTAGTGAGTCTAGTGGATGTTTCTAGTTGTTTCTAGTTGTGTCTAGTTGTAACTAGTTGTGAATAGTTGTCCTATCCTCCACATGTGCTATAGTGGTCACATGACATAGGATTAAGACACTTGTCACATGACTACAACATCTTGCCTCTCATCCTTGTCTTTATAAGAAAGGCTCTTCATGTACATTGTATCATAGAACATTCATTGATAGAATACATTATTATTCTTTCATATTGTCTCTGTTGTGCTTTCATCAAGGCCTAGATCTTGGGTGGCTCCTAACTAGCCAACTCTTACAAATTGATGAGTTGAAGCATCTTTTGAAAAAGAACAACATTAATCTACCCTCCTCTATTGTACAATAATCATCCACTCCTTAAAAATCAAGTAAAGGGAAAGCAACCACACTTGTTGCTTCTACAAATTCTTCCAATCAATGGATTCTTAACTCGAGTGCTTCACACCATATGGGTTTTGATAGAGAATAGTTTTCTCTGTTAAATCCTTTTTCTGTGCCTCATATTCTTATCGGGGATGATTCTCCAGTGGATGTTATTGGGAAGGGTCCAATCAATGCTAGTACTTCTACATTTGAGGATGTTCTCTACATACCTAACCTATCATCCAATCTTTCTCTATCTCCCAGATCACTCATCTCCAGAATAGCATGAAAGTCGAGTTCACTCTAGATTTTTATTGTCATCAAGGATCTTAAATATGATGTACTCCTCATAGTGGGAAAGGTTGAATATCATTCTTGACTCTATGCTTTCTCTCACTTTGTACCGAACACCCCCACTACTACATTTCTCACCCATTCAGATTTGTTGAGAAAATTATGGCATGAGCAGTTTGGTCATCTCAACTACCGCTACCTTCAGCAGCTTAGCATGTAGGACATGGTCATAGGTATTCCTTGGATCCATTTTTCAAATGGTGTTTGTTCAAGTTGTGCCTTAGGAAAGCATCTTGAGGATAAGTTTGACAAAGGGAAGGCTTGGAGGGCTTCAAAAGTCTTTGAGTTGGTTCACAATGACTTGGTGGTGCTCTTTCCATCCTTGTCTTTTAGCAAGGCTCACTATTTGCGCACTTTCATTGATGACTATTCTAGATACACATGGGTCTTCTTCCTTTGGAAAAAATGTGAAGTCTTTAACAGGTTTCAAAAATTCAAGGCTCATGCTGAGAAATAATCTAGAAATTTCATCAAGATTCTCTACACTAATAATGGAAAAGAATATGTGAATCATTTCTTTTAAAAATTCTATACTCTTAAAGAGATTAATATTTAGCATATTGTCACTTACACACCTTGGCAAAATGGTGTTGCAGAGGAAAAAATAGATCCCCGAAAAAGATGGTTAGTTACATGATCCATGCATGCTCCCTTGCACTTGAGTATTGGGTTGAAGCCTTCAACTATGCTACTCACATCCATAATAGAGTTACCCATAAGGCATTGAAGGGCATCACTCCCTTTGAATCCTGGTGCAGGAGGAAACTTGTTGTGCGACACTTCATATTTTTTAGTTTCCCTACATGGGCACACATTCCTTTAGAGAAGCATCAGGCCTTGGAACCTCGAATTCAACCTTGCATCTATCACACCCCATTTTTGGTTATTTATTTGGAACATATTAAGTGTGTAAATTTAATATTTATTATTCCATTGTTTACCACATTGTGATGAGAAAATTGATATTTTGTTTATCTTGACAGAATATTTATGATATGAAAGTTGATTAGATGTAGTTGATATCTATTTAAATTGTGATTATGTTTTTTTCCTAACAGACTAATTATTGTCTAGTTGGATACAAGGTGGATGTAGGATAGCCTTTTCTCCACCCATGCATCAAGGTAGAGTATCATCTAGGAGAGGATGATAGATGGTGACAAGTTGACAGTCAAACCAAACTAACCAAGAACCCACACACACCTACACAAGTCAATCATATGACTATATGTTGATGCATGGTAGATGCATAGCAGCATATTAGGTATTGTCGAAAGATAGTTGCAATAGTTTATTTTAATATTCAAATTAATATTTGAGAGTCAATTATTATTTCAATAGCATTATATAGTTATAATTTTTTGTTCCTTACCATAATAAGGGCTAAGAATATTTATGTGTAGTTACACATAAGCTTAGCATCATCCTTGTTGATCTAGTTATTTAATGTGAGATTTATAACATGATCTTATAAAATCTATTATTGACATCGGTATGCTTCTAGTTTTATTATATTTCTATTTTATCCTCTATGTATTGTAACCTCTGCTAGGGATGGGAGTGTGAAGCCATTATGGCACATTTCCTATAGTGAAGGCTAAAAATAGGTGATAAGAGTGGGGGATTTATCATGGAGCAATTATGGAAGATTCCCCATAGTGGAGAGGCTAATAATAGGTGATGGGCGTGGGGAGTTACAAAGAAAAAAGAACATGGTGTTAGGAGAAGACTACCCTACTATTGGTCATGACTTAAGAGAGAATAGATTCTTTTTGTAAACTAGGGGATATACCAAGAGGAGAACACAATTTCTAAAAAAAAATGAGAACACCAAAAAGGATAACATAATTTAAGTTACACAAATGTCACATAGAGAAATTTAATTCATGCATGAAAATGACAAAGGTGCATAACATTAATAGGTTCTTTAAGAGGTGTATTGTCCATCTTGGAGAGGCCATACACACCAAAACCATATACCGAGATGACAATGTAAGGACCCAACCAGTTTGAACCAAATTTTCCTTTAGCACCAACTGGAGCAATGACATTACATTGGTTCTCATACATAACCAAATCACCTACTTGGAAGGAGCAATGCAAAACTCGCTGATTATAGCTACAATTCAAATTTTTTTAATAAGCTTGGAGATGTTTGAGAGCATTAATATGGTGCTCATCTAGCATCTCAAGCTATTGAAATTGTTGTTCACGATAAAGTCTTTTAATAAGGCCTTGAAGGAAAACTTGCAAAGATAGAATTTCCACTTCTAAATCCATAAGAGCATTGACACCATAGATAAGATTATATGAGGTAGTTATAGTTGTCATATGAATACTCATGTGATAGACCCATAATGCATTGGAGAGATGAGTGTGTCGATCTTTACCATGTTTTTTGACAAGTTTTCAAAGAATCTATTTGATTATTTTATTGGAAGCCTCAACTTGTCCATTAGACCGAGGGTAATATGGTGTGTAGAATTGTTGTTGAATGTAGAATTTCTTAAGCAATTTCTTCATGTCCTTGTTCTTAAATGAGGTACCATTATCATAAATACAGGTGGAAGGAAGTCTAAAGTGAGAAATAATACTATCTAGTAAAAATTGATAGATCACTTCAGTAATCATGGATCAAAGTGGGATAACTTCCACCCATTTTGTGAATGAAGTAGTCTATTGCAGTGATGATGAATATATGACCTTGAGAAGAAGAAGGAGAAATTTTGTTGATTAGATCCAAGCCCCAAACTAAAAATGGCCAAGGTGATACCTAGGCATGAAGTGCCTATATGGGAGCACAAATCAAATCACTGTGTTGTTGATATTGAGGGAATCTCTTAACAAAAGCAAAGGAATCTTGTTCCATTATTTTACTATAATAGCCCATTTGAAGAATATTTTGAACCAAGGATCTTCCACTAAAATATCCCCATAGGCTCCTGAGTGGGCCTCTTCGAGAGCAATAGGAATTTCAGCCTTAGTCAAACAACAAAGAAGGAAGCCATTGTGACCTCGATGATATAGAACATTAGATATAGAATAATGTATTGTATAGTAAGTTTTTAAATTTAAGTCTGGGCACTTTTAGAAGAAGCATTCAGGAGGACACCATCACCTAAATAGTTGAATATATGGGAGTACCATTCCTCATAATCAATATTATAAGAGAAAAGAGTGTTGGAAGGGAGACCATTCATAATGGTAGGTAAAGATAGACTATGAATAGTGAAATGATAATCAAATCGAAGTGGCTTTAGAGGACCAAGATAAGACAACATTCACTTGTCCTTAGGGTACCTATGAATATAGAGTCTTGTGATTTGGATTGTGCAATGCCCCAGCAACCTTCCAGCAAACTGTCCTAGCAATCTTTGTTAACCTAACCAATACATGTGTTGAAGTATACATGGATGATTTTAGAGTCCATGGGAAAACATTTAAAGAAGCTTTTAAGAGCCTAAGCAAAGTCCTTGAGAGGTGTAAAGAACATCAATTGTCTTTGAACCATGAGAAATGTCTCCTCATGATGAATGAAGGAATAGTGTTGAGACATCATTTCTCTCAAAAAGGCATCAAAGTAGACCCTAAGAATATCGAAGTAATTGTGCAAATACCTACACCTTAAACCCAAACATAGGTAAGAAGTTTCCTAGGGCATGCTAGTTATTGCAGAAGGTTCATTAAGAATTTTAGTAGAATAGATGATCCATTATTCAGATTGTTAAGAAAATATTGTGAATTCAAGTGGAATGATCAGTGCCAGCAATCTTTTGAACTAATCAAGAAGTCCTTGATCACAACACTTGTCATAAAAGGATCCAACTAGGGAGAGCATTTTCACATTCATACATATCCATCTAATCAAGCAATAGGGGTAGTCTTAGGGTAGAAAAATGAATCAGGAGGTATGCATGCTATTTATTATATCAGGAAAACCTAAACACTGTAGAGAAAAACTACACAACCACAAAAAAAAAAATTTCTTGTAGTAGTTTATGCCATTAACAAATTTTTCAAGATTGAATTTGCAGGGAAATAGAGAACCATTGAATGACACCTTCCCTGATGAACACTTATTTTCCATCTCTATTCAGTCATTATGGTTTGTCGACTTGGCTAACGACTTGGCTACAGGAAAGTGAACTTTGTATTCCAGTCAAAAAGAAGTAAATTGGTTAATCAGAAATAACTCTTGATTTACATGGTTGAATGGTATATTATTTAAATGTTGTCCTGATCATGTTTTACATAGATGTGTGCAAGAAATGGAAGTATATGACATCATTCATGCATGTCATGATGAACCCTCTGGAGGATATTTTTATCTCTAAGGAATGGCCACAAGGTTCTTGGAGATGGATACTACTAGACCACTATGAGTAAGGGCATACATTAGTATGTCAAACATTGTGATCAATGTCAAAGGATGGGGCACCCGACACTCTCCACAAGATGCCTCTCCATACTCAAGTGGTTCTTGAACCATTTGAGAAGTGGGGAATATACTTTATTGGACCTATTAACACACTATCCAAAGGCAATCATTATATTATAGTTTGCATGGACTATGATACTAAATGGGTGGAAGTTAAGGCCTTACCACATGAGGAGAAGGTAGCAAATTTCCTGTATAAACACATTTTGTAGAGATTTGGAGCCCCATGAGCTCTTGTTTCATATCAGGATCTGTAGTTCACATCGGTAATGATTAAAGCATTCATGACAAAGTACCAAATCAACCACAAGAAGTCAACTCCTTACCACTCTCAAAAAAATGGACAGGTGGAGGTGACTAATAGAGAAATAGAGAATACATTGATGAAGACCACATCAACCAACATGTTAGATTGGGTAGATAGGTTGAAAAAAGTTAAAATGAGAGTGCTTCTAGATTCAATTGTGTATGTTTTTGCATCAACGTTTCGTATCATACTCAATGATCCATCATCAAGAAGAGGAGAGTTCTAGATTAGATTAGCAGACTTGATCTTTTTAAAGGAAATAGAGGGGAAGAAAGGACAAGAATGAAAAATGAAGGGAGGGGGGAGAGAAAATAAAAATAAAATAAAAACCTAGAGAGAAAGAGAGAAAGAGAAAAAGAGAAGATAGATAGGAAAAAAATAGTGTTAAAAAACTGAGCAGTGAGACAACCATACAAACAAACCACTAAACAAGAGATAAAATTTTAAATTAATATTACTAACACAAGACCAAAATTATAAATATGTCAATATACAAAAAAAAGTACATTAATATATATACAACAATACACACACCCAAGTATAATGTATTATATTAAAAAAGATGAATAAATGGGAAAAGCACATAAAAATCTATATAAAACAAACGTATGCAAGAACAAATTAAGTCAAGACCTATATGTACAAAAAATATTATGGGATGATGAATATATGCGCATAATATATATATATGCAAGAACAACCATACGAAAATGATCTACAACATACGAAAAAGAAGCAAACAGTATAACTATAATATGAGATCCCTATCTATTGCACGAGGAAAATCCAAACCTATAAAAAGTGAACCCAACCAACCAAGAAACCCATGCCTACTATTGACAAAAGTTGTTTGGGCCTACAACATCACGTGGAGGACCACTACCAATTTTACCCCATATGAGCTAGAGTATATGGAAAGAAGCAAATGCTTCCTATAGAATATGAGTTGGAAACTTTGAAGATAGTGTTGGAGTAGGGGATTGACTTGACAGAAGAACAACATCATAGGATAATGCAACTTAACAGATTAGATGAGATGTGATTGGAAGCACTTCGTCATATAGAATTCATTCAATAGTAGAGAAAGGAATGGCATGACAAAGACATCATTAGAAATAATTCAAAATAGGGGATTAGGCCTTGTTGTATGGTTCTAAGTATCAAGACTTTAGAGGCAAGCTACATACTAGGTGGTTAGGATCATATGAGATAGTTTAAGTTTTCAGCAATGGAGTAGTACAAGTGTTTCCAATAGATGAGAGTCGCATGAAAATTTTGGTCAATGGCCATAGACTGAAGTTATACCATAAACCAGCATCTAGGGAGGAATTCACATTAGAGATGTAAACTCACATTGAGCACTATACTATGGAAGATCTTTCTTCTATGGGTATGGTGTCCTAATTCCTTGTAGCCTACATTAAAATAAACACAAATAAAAAGGGAAGGATCAAAAAATAGAAATGACAGTCCTTTCTGCTAAAAAGGGGGAGAATTAAAAACTAGACATGTCGGTCCTTCCCACACAATAGGGTTTCAAATCAACCAAGATGATTTTTACCTCTACACTGAATGACAACCAACATTTATGCTCTAATGGCTTGGATAGTTTTACAGGGTTCTTGATGATGCAGCTAAACATGGACAACTACAAATTTCTTGAGTTGAAGGGGTCATTGCCACAATTGAAAATCTTGTAAGGCTCTAGACAATACTGTTGAACTTGCATGGCATTGGATTACCAGAGTTAGATGAGGGTGTTGACACCATTAGGAAGTAAGTACACTACATCTATGTATCTTTTCTTCAAAATTGTTATGTTCATTAGGAATGTCATTAAGGTTGCCAAGTCCCTAAGCATGTGTAAGTGCATGACTCACTCAAGCAATGGATTGGACTTCCCTCGTGTTGATACATGGTAACCAGTGCCACTTCTTGATAGGTCATAGATGAAGCTTAAAGGTAATGACAGTGCCAACTCATCATCATGACAGTCAAATCATAACTCAATGCACAATGAAAATTATGGCAACAACTCCTCATACATATTGTCATAACTTTTAATGGTATGCCAAATCTAGAAAGGGTTGTTAGCAATACATAGAAAGGTTTCATTTGTAGAGTGGAAAAGGGAAGTACAATATAAATTTATAACAAAACTACTACAAATCAGGCACAAGTATCAAGTCATTATGAAGTTAATGAGTGGAAATAGATGAGCACGTCATGTCATTATGATACTTTAGTTTCTATAGTACACCTCTTGCACTAACACTAATTAATGCAATAAGCCCTTTGAATTCATAGTTAACTACTTGATATAATGAAAATTGTATAATCTACTCCAGAACCATTTCTATACCTACTATTCACATAAATATTTTCCTAATCCTCTATATTGTGTTGAATTCACTAGTAGCCATGACTAGTGATAGGTATCTTGAGTGACAATGGGCCACAAGCACAAGTCTAAGCCCAAGAATGTAGTGCTAGATGTCCAAAGTTTAGAAATTTTTGCCCATGCTATATGGTTGGACTTCCTTCAAAAATTTGAGGAATATGAAATCAAATTGTTTGAGGAGTTCATCTAAAATTTCCACTTGACTTTCACTACTGTCAAATGGGTTTACATTAAGGTCAACTCTGGGATCATCATTCAACTCTCCAGAATACCTGAGGTAGGGGAAGATATTTCACATTTTAAAGTTTCTTATGAGGAGTTAATTAAAAAAATTATGTTGCTCCAAAGCCCCTGCCAATTTATACTTTCAGTAAGGGTTCCATACAAGGAATAGATAGAAGTAGAATTCCAGAGCCATGGTTTACTATAGTTTTATGGGCCATGAATTTCTTTACCTATGATAGGTAGTATGGTATGGTCTTAGGACCGAGTATGAGAATGATCATTCATTTACAGCATAGCATTAACAAGCCTGAATACCTCATCAATCTACTAGCCTTCCTTTATAATTTCCTACAAAGCATGGTCAATAAATTCAAATGGATCGATGGACAAATCAACCACCATGGCCTTATCCACCTCATTATCAAACATCATTTTCTGTAGCAAGAATATTGGTAGAGGAAACGGAAAACATTTCTCCAAAGTAAGCTAGAGAAAAAAAAGTAGAAAGCTAAACACACTTCGACTCCCACACCAACTGCTCCACAAAATCCACTCACTCACTCTTCCCAACAACACCTGATAGCTGCTGAGCCACCTGTTATTGACCTAGAGGAAGCTGCCACTTCCATTACAACCCCCACAAGGAAATACTAGAGGCTTGTTTTGCAAAAATATGATGAAGAAGAAGAGGCATGAATTTCTAAAATTATGGGTAGCATGTATGCAGGTCATATAGAACCAAAGGAGCAACATTTGAAACTCTTCAAAGGGAAGGAAAATATCCCTTGATGGGACATGACATAGATTTGGAAGAGGAATAGACCCTATAGGCTCTTACCATATCTAAGTTAGGGTACTCTCTAACAATGTAGATAACAATTAATGGAGTTGCAATAGATTCTCTCTCAAGACAAGAATAAAGAACTAAAAGTAATGCAGTAGCAGGTCACACAAGAAAGAGAAATGCAAAATAAATTGATTTCTGATCTTCAACAAACCCTATAATGAAAAAGAAGAGGGGGTGCCACAAAAGATGCCTAGATCGCACTCCTCTCACAATAATTACCACAAGATGCTCCCACCATGGACAAAATCATGCAAGTCTCACTCCCAACGTCTCAATGCCCAATTCCACTAGCCTTGGTTAGAATAAGGGAAGAGAACACTCATCTCTAGTGAGCTTTGGAGGCACTTGAAGAAGAAAAGAATTCTACCAAGGAACAGGTGACCCAAGCCTACGTGATTGGAGAGGCTCTTCTATCCCTTCGATAACCTTCAAGTGTGTATGCCCTCTTCCTAAGAGAGTAGTTCCTAAGGTGGAAGATTTTTAGGATATCTTATAAACTTCCATTTGATTTTAAAAATGATAAATAATTTGTGAAAATCTATTTTGAAAGTATATTGGAGTAGAGGGATATGATTTGTTAATTTTACTAGCATGGGTTTTTAATGGGGAACCACCACACTTCCATGCTTAATCTATATGTGGATGAACTTCAGTTGTATATTTTTGTCTCTCTTCTTTTCCATTAGATAGACAAGGAAAATAAGACCGTAGAGTATTGCACTGTGAAAGCCACTATAGGTCTTCTGATGCACCATGAATAACCTAAAACCACCCACTTCTCCAAAACCTTCAAGGCCATTCTATATCAGCTAGGAATAAAGGAACAATATGCACAAAGTCTATTTTCCAACATTGTTGCAATACAAGATCATGAGGGCTACCTTCCTCTAGCCACAATCAGAGCTTACATAAATAGATGGGAGGGTTTGCCAGAACATTTAAAAAGAAAGGAGATCATCTCACCTATTGTCCTATTTTTCCTTCTGGCCAAATAGCCCAAGAATCCATGAATTTTTAGGTGTTTTCTCTTTGAAGTACAAGGAAAAGGACCCCAAAATGACTACTTGTCTGAAAATTTCTAAGTTTTCCTTGTGTTTTCAGCCCTTTTCAGAGTTTTAGAGTTCGGGCTTCTCCTCTTCGCCATGCCATCCTTGTTGGCTCTGAGCTCTGCTTTGTTCTTTCAATATTCCTAATTGTTTCAGGCATTGGAGGTCAGGGGTTCACTCTTTCTTGTTCTTTTCTATTGGAAGGCAGGAGGCTGGAGGTCCACTCACCAAAGCCCACCAAGCTACAAATATTTATAGTATTTCAGGCACTGAGGGTCGAAGGTTTCATCTTCTATCTTCTTTTGTTGAAGGTGGAAGGAGGAAGGTTCGGCAACCGAAGTCTGTCGTTTCCAATGTTCTAACTTGTGTTTTGGACTTCAGCACGTGGGGGGTTCCTTCTTCTTCAATCTTGTTTTTGGAAGGTGGAAGGTGGAAGGCCTGAGGTCCGAACTCCACCAAACTTTTGCAACTAAGTTATTCAGTAGCAGAGGTTGGGAGTTTCTTCTTCCCTCTTCCTTTCTTTTGAAGACAAAAGGCGGAAAGCTCGGTGGCCGATCTCTGACAGCTTTTACTCTTCTTTGGCACATCGCACAGTGGCAATAAAAGAAAAATATTTAAGGCAAGTGTGCTAATGCGCATTGTTGACACATGTCCAGGTCCACAAATTTAAAAATTAGCTAAGTGTTTAGAGCATCAAACTTTGATGATTTTGTCTTTTCTCTTCCTATCCTTTTGGAAGGCAGAAAGTAGAAGGCCTGAAGCCCAACTTCCGCTGATTCCTTCTTCAAACAACTAAGTCTTTTGGAAAAGGGGGATCAGGAGTTCTCTCTTCTCTCTTCTTCTTTCCTAAAAGAAAAAATCAAAAGGCCCGAGGCTTGATCTCCGTCAATTTCTCAAATCGGCTAAGTGTTGCGGAGGCGAAGGTTGAGTTCTTCTTCTTTCCAAAGAATGACATAATGGTGAAGGCCCGACTGCCGAAGCCTGATGATTTCTCATCTCTTAGACTTCGGAGGTTGGGATTTCCTCCTTCACCTTTCCAAAGCTTGATTGGTGGAAGACCTATTGAAGGAAGCCTGAAAAGTTGGGGCTTGACCCTTTTGCCTTCCATGCACATTTTCTATTGTTCTAGACATGACATGACTACTCAGGGACTTTCTTGGTCACAATTAATGTTTCTTCAGAGCCTGATTGCTTTTAGAAGATGGATTTCTCACCTCCCCATGCCACTGTAACCTCTCTTGCATTAAATATTTGTACCCAAGGCATGGGCGGACGCATGTTTCAATGGATTTTATTGGCAGATCCATGTGGGCGTGCTCCAAGGACATAGAAATGAGTTATTGCAATATAGGCAATGATTTTTCTTGGTTGACTTCTCTTCCACATCCATGACTACTACAGTATGATCAAAAAAGCTATATATGCATGTAAAAAAGATGTTTTCAGGTTGTTGTTAGTTAGATGTTCTTCTAGGCTATTATACTAGTTGGGTAGTTTGTTATTCCAGACCTTGTAACGCATTTGCAAGAACCAATCAGATCTGATGCATTGTGCTCAAAGCTAAACCTTTGATGTCTCTGATAGTGGTTCACCAATGAATGTAGATGGTTATTTTGTGTCTATCTCTCTGTAACAAAGTATATTTCTTTTCTAATAGCTATTTAGCCTTAATAATCAATATAATCACTGATATTTTGCCTCTCTTATGCTTTTGCTCTATGTTTACTTAAAGTTTGTAACTCATTTTGTGGATAAAACAGTCCCTCGGTTAGTTATAGTCTTCTAATTCGAGCCTCTATTAAAGTTGTAAGTTTGTGTAAGTCTTTGTCAGTATTTGAGGTCATTGTTGTGTTATGTCATTTCCAACTAACACCCTAAATCTTGGTGTATCACTTCCCTTTCTCTTTCTGTATTCCTTCTTCCCCTTTTCCTTGGTGATCATTAGTATAAGTTTAGTCAATTGCTCTAAACCTTAAGTTCAGAAAGAGGAACCAACCTTCTCTAGAGGTCTCATGATCTCATCTGCAAGGTCCCACACCTTGAGATCAGTCCCATTGTGTCATTGGAATGCTTGAACAAGCTTCAAGCTGGGTGCAATTTCACGTGACAATAGTTTATGGCATGCCTGATGGAACCCTCTTCTCTGAGTAAGAGTTGAACTGAGAAGATTTGGTGTTGTTCTTAGTTCACGGGCAGCTATGAAAGCATTCAAAAAGCACCATGGTGACTTTGTTGAACATCTTCTAGTGAAAGCGACCCAAGTTCTTAAAGCTCCATCAAAGATCAGACTTTGGTGATGCTCTTGGTCTTTTTCAGCCTTCAAGGTTCTATAATCACCTGGTGACTCTCTTCTAGTATGTTCACAATCTCCAAACGAAGACTTGTTACCCTTATTTTCAAAAATTATTTTGATGCATCTCTACTTTTCAATTCTCTAGTATGTCAAGGTATTATGGAAGTCATGGCCTTTTCCCTCCATCAAGAATAGGTTTCCATACACCCATCATAACATTCACACCAATGTCATGGCTCTACCAAGAAATAGACCCTTTATGGCCTTCAATGGTGGAAGCCCTCTTGACCTTGCATAATATGATGACATCCCAGTTCTAGCTCTAAGGGCTATTCCCTTTATCACTAGTGAAAATTCCACTACCCCTATCGAGCACATCCAAGACATTGCCAATGTATGCGTTGTTCACAATGTTACCTAAAACAATGTCGTGGTAAGGCTCCTTGCTTATTCCTTGAAATGAAAAGCTCTCCAGTGATATAGAGGGTTACCTGCAAATTTAATTCATAAATGGGATGAGTTAGGAGATAGGCTCTGTTAGTGTTTTGAAGATAACGGTGATCATTTCTCCCTGATAGAGCAACTAGCCACTATTAAAAGGGCTCCTTATGAATTCATGGTGGATTTTAATTTTAGGTTTCAAAAGACTTGGTATAGAATTCCACCATTGGTGAGACCTTCCCCTAATGTTGCCTTCTTGTATTATTTGAGATCCCTGAACAGTGGTATCATTTTCATGATTCAATCTCTAGGAGGGGGTGTGTTACCTGATGCCTATGAGGTAGCTATTAGGGCAAAGAATTGTTTGATTCTAGCTAGAAATATTGCTCCCAGGCCTCCAATGCCATTATGTCTAGAGGCCCCAGTCATTTATCCAATCATGGTACCAATTCCTATAGCTAATGTGCCATGCCAAGCTCCCAATGAGCCTTATCAGTCTAGCAGGTAGCCTTGTCAAGGGAATAGTCAAAGCCAAAATCAACTGAGTTATGTTAGGCCCCTAAGCTCAATAAACTTAGTTGCTACAAGTACATCAAGCATACTTGTTCAAATTCAGAACAACTTGGATTAGGGTTATGACTGAACCATCCATGCAATTAGTCACATAGCCAAAACCTAGCATGAAATGGAGAATTTAGTCAAGCTTCAATGGTCCAGAATCCGTCAGCAAGTCCAAAACAGCAATAGCATGAGGGCAGTCTTGTCATGGGGGAAGAAACATCTGAAGTAATGGATTTGTAGCAGCATAAGGGAAGTGAAGATAATAGCAAGTTGTTGCAACTTGGGGCCAAAAATGACAGCGAAGTTCTAGCTTATGAAGGAGAGCATATAAGCAGCCCTATACTGAAGAGTATAAAGGACTTGCAGAGGCTCATTTTTAGATGATCTTGACGTTTTCTGCTCAAATCTGCATAGTAAATCAACTCCTCTTAGTGAGTCAGATCATGAGAAGTTTGAGAAAATTGAGGAGGCAGTCATTCTTCCAATTAAGCTGCAAGGGCCAGAGCATTCAAACCAACAAGAGGGGAAAGAAACAAAGCAGAGGCATGAGATCAACTATGTTGATTTGCATATCATCTCAAAGCGATGCCCAGAAAGGCATTTGGCTAAACTGTAGACATGTGAGAAAGAGTCCCTACCTGTCATGCTTACTTCAAAGCATGAGGTTGAACATCAAGAAGGGCTAGATCAGCCCATTTATCCACTTTTAGGCAGCTGCATTCCCAATCAGTTTGGGTGGGTAAGTGAGTGTGTTCCTATTCTTGGGGAAGTGCTTCATCAATTTGTTATATGTCAACTCCTTCTCCATCTCTTGTTAACTGCCCATAAGCATGTAAAGCATTGTAAATTGTTGAGAAAGGGCAGTTATTTTGAAAAACTACTTAATGGCTTTATTTGACACCATTTCCTTGTTGTTAGTTTAGGTTTAGGTTAGGTTTGTTTTGTATAGGTTTCCTTTCAATAAGTACTCTTGCACTGGTTGCATTCTCATTAGGAGATTGTTTGCCTTCTTGTTTTGTGTCATTTTGTTCCTAGAGGCAGCGTTTAGTTTTGTGTTGGTTTGGCCAACCCTGTTCTTGGTTTTGAGTTCCCTTTTAACTCTGTGCCCAATGGATTGTATGAGGCCACTAGATCCTTGTGTTTAGCAGGCAAACACCCTTGCATAGTTGCCAAATGTTGTCCTATTTTGTCTTCTAGCCAAATCGCCCAAGGATCCATGAATTTTTAGGTGTTTTAGCTTTGAAGTACAAGGAAAAGGACCCCAAAATGACTAAGTCCCAAAATTTCTAAGTTTTCCTTGTGTTTTCAGCCATGAGTTCAGGCTTCTCCTCTTCACCATGCCATCCTTGTTGGCTCCGAGCTCCGCTTTGTTCCTTCAATATTCCTAAGTATTTCGGGCACTAGAGGTCAGGGGTTTGCTCTTCCTTGTTCTTTTCTATTGGAAGGTGGGAGGCTAGAGGTCTGCTTGTCGAAGCCCGCCAAGCTACAAATATTCCTAAGTATTTTTGGTGCGGGGGTCGTAGGTTTCATCTTCTATCTTCTTTTGTGGAAGGTGGAAGGAGGAAGTCCCGGTGGCTGAACTCTGCCATTTCCAATGTTCTAAGTGTTTTAGACTTTGGCATGCGAGGGGTTCCTTCTTCTTCTTTCTTTTTTTTGGCAAGCGGAAGGCAGAAGGCCCGTGGTCTGAACTCCACAGAACATTTTCAACTAAGTTATTCAATAGTGGAGGTCAGGAGTTTGCTCTTCCTTGTTCTTTTCTATTGGAAGGCGGGAGGCTAAAGGTTCGCTTGCTAAAACCCACCAAGATGCAAATATTCCTAAGTATTTCAGGCATTGGGGGTCAGATGTTTCATCTTCTGTCTTCTTTTATGGAAGGTGGAAGGAGGAAGGCCCGAAGACTAAAGTCTGTTGTTTCCAATGTTCTAAGTGTTGCAGACTTCGGCATGCGGGGGGTTCCTCCTTCACCTTTCCAAATCCTGATCGGTGGAAGACTGATCGAAGGAAGCCTGAAAAGTTAGGGCCTAACCCTTTTGCCTTCCAAGCATATTTTCTATTATTCCAAACATGACAGGACTACCCAGTGACTTTCCTAGTCACCGTTAATATTTCTTTGAGCCCGATTGCTTGTAGAAGATGGATTTCTCACCTCCCCATGCCACTGTAGCCTTTCTTGCATTAAATCTTTGTACCCAAGGTGTGGGCAAACCCCCTATTTTAGCAGATTTTATTGGCAGAGCCATTTGGGTGTGCTCCAAGGACTCAGAAATGAGTTATTGTAGTATGCGCGATGATTTTTCTTGGTTGACTTCTCTTCCACATCCATATGATCAAAAAAACTATATATGCATGTAAAAAAGATGTTTTTGGGTTGCTGTTGGTTAGTTGTTCTTCTGGGCTATTATACTAGTTGGGTAGTTTGTTATTCCAGACCTTGTAACGTATTTGCAAGAACCAATCAGATCTGATGCATTGTGCTCAAAGCGAAGCCTTTGACATCTCTAATAGTGGTTCACCAATGAATGTAGATGGTTATTTTGGGTCTATCTCTCTGTAACAAAGTATCTTTCTTTTGTAATGGCTATTTAGCCTTCACGATCAATACAATCACTCATATTTTGCCTCTCTTATGCTTTTGTTCTGTGTTTACTTAAAGTTTGTAACTCATTTCATGGATTAAAAAGTCCCTTTGTTAGTTACAGTCTTCTAATTTGAGCCTCTTCTAAAGTTGTAAGTCTATGTAAGTCTCTGTCAGTATTTAAGGTCATTGTTGTGTTATGTCAGTCCTAGCTAACACCCTAAATCTTGGTGTATCACCTCCCTTTCTTTTTCTGTATTCCTTCTTCCCCTTTTCCTTGGTGATCATTAGTATAGGTTTGTTGCAAATATGTGCCTAATCAGTGTTGTCATTGATGTCAACATATCCTTGTTATCATTGGTGTCAACTGTGTTGATTTTGGTAGCTAGGTCGGATCCCTTCTAGAGACCGACCTAGTCATAAAATGCTGAATGGCCTATCGGCCTTAGCATTTTGAGAATCTCAGTTGTATTATCCGATTTAAGGCAGGCCCTAATTGGGTGAACTCATTATTCAATGTATCCTGAAATTGCAAATAGGTCAGGAATTATTTCCATGTAACGTATATGTAATTTGAATTATTATAACTTGGCGCCAAATTGTTTAAGGCTAACCAAAGTTATTGTTTGTACGATCTCCTATAAATATAAAGTGACTTGTAGTCACAATACGCACAGCCACACACCGAATTCTGCTCTACGAAAACTATCCACCAGCGATCTACTTCAAGTCCAGCAATATTCATCTGCAATTAACAAGGAGTTTTGCCAATAGTTGAACCGTTCGACAGGTTCAATGGTTCAACGGGTTCAATAGTTCGACGGGTTCAACAGTTCAAGGTTTTTGTTGATAGTTGAACCATTCGACAAGTTCAACGGTTCGACAGGTTCAACGGTTCAGCAGGTTCAACGGTTCAAATAGTTTGACGGTTCAAGGAGTTCAATGGTTCAACCAGTTCTGTGGTTTGATACTTTGTATTCTTGGTGCCTATGATTTTGTGCCCTAGCTGGGCAAAGTTGTAATCTACCTATGCCATTAATCTAAATGGATCTGAGATTTTCTTGCTGGGTTTTTTCACCTCTAAGAGAGAGGTTTTCCCAGGGTATCTTTGTGTTATGTGTGCATTTGTGTTTTCTTGTTCCTTACTGTTAATTTGATTACTAAATTTAACATGGTATCAGAGCTTGGTTCAAATTAGTGTAATCAGGTTTGCAGTAATTAGTTATTTACATTCTACTCTTATCATTAAAATTCAGACAATTTAGATAATTCAGGATGGCTCTCAGTCTCAAGGTTGAAGAAAGATTGGATGGGGCATCCAATTTCACGTCATGGAGAGTCCGAATCATGCTTGCATTGAATGGAAGTGATCTTATAGACTTTGTGAGCAAAGAATATTTTGAGCCTAAGAAAGAAGAAGAAAAGACCCAATGGAGGAAGAAAGATCTTCAAGCTCAGAAGATCCTAGTTGATTCCGTGAAGGACCACATTGTTCTCATCATCTCCAAGCTAAAGACAACAAGTGAAATGTTTAGAACCTTGGAGGATATGTATGAAATCAACAACACTAGTCGTTTTCTAGCTTTGAAGCAGTAGCTTCACCACATCAAGATGGCTAAAGGTGAATCCGTCATGGCTTACTTCATGAGATTTCTGATTTGAGAGATCAACTCTCATCTATTGGAAAGATTGTTGATGAAAATGATTTAACTATGCTAGCCCTCAATGGTCTTCCAGCATCTTGGGAATCCTACATTCAAGGAATTAGTGCAAGAGCTAATCTGCCCAAGTTTGACAGTTTAAGGGCTGACTGTATTCAAGAAGAGTCTCGACTGGCTGCTGAAGGAGTTATAAAAAACACTCATGAAGACAATCATGTCCTTGCTGCCCAGTCTTTCAAGAAGAAAGGAGGCTATTGGAAGAAGAAAAATTTCAAGAGGAATAGAGATCAAAGGTCTAATCCACCTCATGATTCGAAGAAAAAGAAAAAGGGCCTGTCTAACATCAAGTGCTTCAAGTGTGACAAATTTGGTCACTATGCAAGGGACTGTTTATCCCAACCTAAGCAACAAGGTGCAACTTAAATGAAGTCTCAAATCAGTCTAATACTGAAGACTTCCTTTTCATTTATGCTCTGTCAAGCAATGTACCCTCAGACAGTGATACTTGGCTGATTGATAGTGGTGCATCTAGACACATCATCGGCTATCGAGAGCACCTCTCAGATTTAGTAGAGAAAGAGTCTAATCTTCGTGTGGTCATTGGTGATGATGCTCGCTATTCTATGAGAGGTTTTGGTACTACTTCCCTTAATTTAGATTCTAGAATTTCTCTTCACCTCAGTGATATTTTGTTTGTGCCGGGAATCAAAAGAAACCTTATCTCCATATCAGCACTAGAAGATAAAGGTTATCAGATTGCATTTTCTGAGGGAAGAGTGCTTGCATGGCCTAAGAAGTCAGCATCAAATCAGCTCATGTCATTGGGAATAGGTATGAGAGCCTATGTAAGCTTTTAGCACATCCAGTTCAAGCTCTCATTCATGAAGCACCTGAGTCAAGCAAGCTATGGCATAGAAGACTTGGACATCTTCATTTTCGAGCCTTCCCTACACTTGAGAAGATAGTTAAAGGTATGCCTAAACTTAGTCATATTCATGATGATACATGCAAAGGTTGTGCTATGGGTAAAAACACTAAGAGTTCATTTCATCAAAGTGAAAGTAGGTCTAAAGAGAAATTAGCTCTTGTGCAATCTAATTTATGTGGACCTATGTCTGTTGCTTCCCCAAGTGGATTCTTGTATTATGTAATCTTTATAGATGACTACTCTAGGAAAACTTGGATTTACTTTCTCAAATCAAAAGAATTTGATGAAGTTCTAAGTAGATTCAAAGAATTTAAAGCTTTAGCTAAAAATATATCTGGGAAAAGAATTAAATTTTTAAGGTCTAACAATGGAGGTGAATACACCTCAGGTAGTTTTCATAATTTTTGTGTTGAGGCAGGGATCAAGAGGGAGTTTTGTGTTCCCTACAACCCTCAGCAAAATGGGGTTGCAGAAAGAAAGAACAAATCAATAGTGTTGCAAGTATGAGGTCAACCAGTGTTGTCATTGATGTCAACATACTCATATTGCATTGACAAGAAGGATTGGATGAGCTGTGTGCTGAGGATATTGAGAAAGTTAGTCTCAATCAGGAACAGTGAAGAACAGTGATGAGAAGAAGGCAAAAGTACTCAATAGGTTGAGATTCAGAGGATGCAGATTAAAGGGTTTGTAGATATGAGTCTTGAGATTATCCAGTTAAGATTTCAGAGGTCCGCATGAAAATGTGAAGAAGTTGTGATTGATCAAGTAGAACTGGTTCCGGGAGATGCTCCGGAGTGACAGAATGTTACAAAAAGGTCCGGTGAGATCTGGAAGTGCATTATCCTATTCTACGGATTGGACAAAGTGTTTGGGAGGTCCTTGTAATGTGTCATCTTGATTGGTATGTGGTTTGGAGGTCTGGAAGCACCTCTGGCAGTATGACAGTGGCGATAGACTATGTTCTTGAAGTTTTGGATGAGGAAGAGAAGAGATTCCAGTGAGTAGAGGAAGTGCGGATGTACCTGGTCATTCAGGCAGGCTTGTGAAGGTTCTTGGATCATGTTGAGGTTGTGTTGTTGATCAGCATTGGTGATAGAGCCTAGAATTGAAGATATTCTTCTGGATGAAGTTCTTGTTCAGACTAGCCGACCGGATGAGTTGTTCATCTTGCAAATGTTCTTGTGGTGGCCGACTAGATGTGTTATTCATCCTGCGAATGTTCTTATGTTTGATTGCTGACTTAGATGATTGTTCCTAGGCTAATGTCTTGTATAAATAAAGGTTTCTGAGTTCATTTCAAAGTGTGTGGTGTGAAGCAGATGAGTGTGGTATAGCAAAAGAGTGAAAGGCAGAGCAGAAGTGTTTTGGGCTTAAATGGAACTGATCCAAACATGGTGAAGATGTCATTCTCCAGTTCAAGGTTGTGATCCTTATGATCTTGTAGATAGTGTGTCTCTTTGTAGGTAGTGTGCCTCCTTGTGAGCAGTGTGCTCGGGCAGTGAGCCCTAATTGGTATGTGCCATTCATTTTATCTTATTCTTCTAACAGAGAATAATCCTTGGGTTAATCACCCCGTGGTTTTTCCCTTAACCAGGTTTTCCACGTCAAAAATCTTGGTGTCTAATGTGTTGATGTTTATCTGCTCTGGTGTTTATGCTTTCTACTTTCATGAATGGTTAATTGATATGCTGTTAACTAATAAAGAAGAATCAAGTGTTTCAAGTAGAAGCAAGTTTTGTACAACTAATTCACCCCCCCTCTCAGTTGTGTGCCCTAGATCTAACAATTGGTATCAGAGCTAAGTTCCTCTAAAAGGAGCTTAACCGCTTGAGGAGATCCAGGATGTCGTCATACAAGAAGGATAGTCTGAAGTTCGATGGAACCAACTTCACTCTCTGGAAAGGTCGCATGAAATGTCATTTGGAGTGTATGGGAAAAGCATACTTGACCATGGTCTCAAAACCATATGTTCCTCCACAGGGTGGTCCAACAACTCTGAATGAAATCACAGATGTTGAAAACAATCTATGGACCAAGGAAGCTCTTCTAAGCACATTGAATGACTCAGATCTCTCAAATGTTATTAACCTACCAACTGCATATGAGATCTGGACTAAACTGGAACTTCTGTATGAAAGAGATGAGTTTGTCAAGAGTGCAAGGTTGCAAAGTCTGAAAGGGAAATTTGAAAGATTAAAGATGAGAGATGAAGAAAATATCACTACCTTTATGCCAAGAGTGAATGAGCTAGTATGTGGAATCAGGAATGCTGGTGGAGTTTTGGATGAAAATGAAATTGTTTGCAAAATTCTCAGATCCCTTCTTGCTGCCTACAAAATCAAGGTTGCGGCCATTGATGAATTCAGAGCCCATACAACTGTCACAAGAGAGCAACTAGCTAGCAAACTGGCTACATTTGAAATGACTGAGTTTGGAGATGATCCCCCCAAGACTAAATCTGCATTCAAAGCCAGTGCCTATGTGAAAGACAAACAAAGATTTGATCCGGGAGAGAACTCTTCAAAGAAGCTATCATGGTATGATCAAGCAAGGAAAGACATGGAAGAGGAAGAAGCAGAAATAGCTAAACTTGAAGCCCTCATTGCAAAGAGACTGCCAAGAGGATCCGGTAAGTATGAAGAAAAACTACCCTTCAAGTGCTTCAACTGCAATAAGATTGGTCATTTTGCTTCAAGATGTCGGGAAAGATCTGCAAGGTCAAATACTAACAGACAAAGGTTTCAAAAGAACTGCTATTATGTTCATGAAGAAGATGATAATGAAGGAGTAACAGATGATGAATCAGAAATAGGAAGCAAATCCAGAAATGAATGGGTGTTTATTGCCATCAAGGAAGAAGATTCAATATCCTCTAAATCTGTCAATCATAAGGTTGTAGAAAGAGCTTTGGCTGCCCAAATTAAAGAAAAGGATGATTGGTTTATTGACAGTGGATGCTCTCACCATATGACTGGTGACAAGAACAAGTTCTTAGATTTGGATAAGTATGAAGGAGGAATGGTAAAGTTTGGTGACAATTCTGCTGGTAGAATCAGACGTAGGGGAACTATTTCTTTTGATGGAAAGAGCAAAACCAGTAATGTACTATATGTTGAAGGATTGAAGCACAATCTTCTCAGTGTTGGTCAGTTAGTGGACAAAGGCTATGATCTCCGGTTCAAGAATGGAAGATGCAGAATCTTTACAAGCTCCGGAACTGAAATTACATCCGGTACTCAAACAAAAGGTAATATCTTCCATCTAGTTGGTTCTAATAAAAGTTGTTTGTTTGTTCAAGTTGATCAGAGTTGGTTATGGCATAGAAGGATGTGCCATGTGAATTTTGATAACATCATCAAGATAAGCAATATTCAGGCTGTAAGAGATCTTCCTAAATTGGTGAAACCTACAAATAGTTTGTGCAAAGAATGTCAACTAGGTAAACAAAGCAGAGTCTCTTTCAAAAGCAAGGATCAGTCCACTACCGAATTGTTGGAATTTACTGATCTCTGTGGTCTGACAAGAATCAAGAGTATGCAAGGTGATAGATATTTCATGTTGCTAATTGATGACCATTCCCGGATGATGTGGGTTACCTTTCTAAAAGAGAAATCAGAAGCCTTTGAGAAGTTCAAAATCTTCAAGGCTATGGTAGAGAATCAGACCGGATTGAAACTGAAGTGTTTAAGGTCTGATAGAGGTGGTGAATTCACATCCGGTGAATTCATAGACTTTTGTGAGAAGCATGGCATAAAGAGACAGTTGTCTGCTCCTAGGACTCCACAGCAGAATGGAGTAGTTGAGAGAAAGAACCGGACCATCCAGGAAGCATCCAGGACAATGATGATGGAAGCAAATGTTCCCCAAATGTTTTGGAGAGAAGTTGTCAGCACTGCAGTCTACACTCTTAATCGAATTCAAATCAGAAACAATACCAGTAAGACTCCTTATGAACTTTGGTTTGGTATAACTCCTACTGTGAAATATTTTAGAGTATTTGGTAGCAAGTGTTACATCAAAAGAGATGAAGACTTAGGAAAGTTTGATGCTAGAAGTGATGAAGGAATTTTCTTGGGTTACTCCACTCAAAGCAAAGCATACCGGTGCTACAATAAGAGATTGAGAAAGATGATAGAAAGTACATATGTGAAGGTTGATGAAGGAATTGAGAAGCCCTCAAGATTCTATGAATGTGATGAAGATGATCAGAATGATCCTCTGGTGCAAGGAGCTCCATCCTCCTCTGAAATTTAGATCCAGACTGATCCGATAAATCAGGAAGAAGAAGTTTGTCTGAATGAGCCTGATCAAGAATTAGTAGTGCAAGAAACTCCCAAAGTTCCAAGGTATGTAACTCTAAATCACTCTGAAGATCAGATCATAGGTGACAAAAGTAAAGGGGTACAAACAAAGAGAAGAATTGCTCAAGATTCAAATGAATACTGTCTGATTTCAAAGATTGAACCTAAGACAGTTAATGAAGCTTGCAATGATGAAAAGTGGACCAAAGAAATGGAGGAAGAATTGATGCAAATTGAGAAAAATCATACTTGGGATCTTGTTCCCAGACCTAGAGACAAGAATGTGATTGGAACCAAATGGGTCTTCTGGAACAAATTGAATGAAGTTGGTGAAGTAATCAGAAACAAAGCTAGATTGGTCTGCAAAGGCTACTCTCAAATAGAAGGAATTGATTTTGAAGAGACCTTTGCTCCGGTGGCAAGAATAGAAGCAGTCAGATTATTTCTTGCATTTTCTGCCTTCAAAGACTTCAAGGTATATCAGATGGATGTCAAGTCTGCCTTCCTAAATGGTGATCTGGAAGAAGAAGTTTACATTGAACAACCGGATGGATTTCAATTGTCTGATAATGATGATATGGTCTGCAAGTTGAAGAAAGCATTGTATGGATTGAAGCAAGCCCCAAGAGCATGGTATGAAAGGTTGGATAAGCATCTTGTGCAGATTGGATTCAACAAAGGTACTGCTGACAGTAACTTATATTTCAAAATTGATCATGAAAACATTTTGATTCTTGAAGTGTTTGTGGATGATATCATTTTTGGAGGAAGAGATAGTATGTGCAAAACTTTTGCAAATCAGATGAAAGGTGAGTTTGAAATGTCTATGCTTGGTGAAATGAATTTCTTCTTGGGTCTGCAAATTACTCAAACAAAAAAAGGGATCTTCATTTCTCAGACCAAATATGTGAAAGAATTGTTGAGGAAATTCGGTATGGAAGATTCAAAGCCAATGAACACTCCTATGGCAACTGGATGTAAGTTGAGAAAAGATGATGACTCTCTGAAGGTAGATTAGACAAAGTATAGATCAATGATTGGTGGATTGTTGTATCTCACTCAGACTAGACCAGATATAATGCAGGTTGTTGGTCTTGTGGCAAGATTTCAGGCTGATCCTAGAGAATCTCATGTTATGGCAATCAAGAGAATTTTTAGATATCTAAAAGGGATAGTGGAGTATGGTTTGTGGTATCCTAGAGATCATGATTTCTCTCTTCATGCTTACACAGATGCAGATTAGGTAGGAGATGTGGATGACCGGAAGAGCACCAGTGGTGGAGCATTCTTTTTGGGAAAGAGATTGGTTTCTTGGCTAAGCAAGAAACAAGATGCAATATCTCTGTCTACAACTAAAGCAGAATACATTGCAGCAGTAGGTAGTTGCACTCAAATCTTGTGGATGAAGCAGATGCTAAGAGACATTAAAGTTGAATATGAGGAGCCTATCACAATTTTCTGTGATAATTCAAGTGCAATTAATATTTCTAAGAATTTGGTATTGCATTCTAAGACTAAGCACATATCTATCAAGTTTCACTTTTTGAGAGAACAAGTGAACAAGAAAGAAGTCAGATTGGAGTATGTACGCTCCAAGGATTAGATTGTAGATATCTTTACTAAACCTCTTCCCAAGGACTCTTTTGAGTATCTCTGGGAGAAGTTAGGGGTCATGGCCCCTCCGGTGATAAACTAGGATGCACTGATGTGCATTAGTCCGGTGGATATCACAGTCATATCTTGTGATCCGGATTGATGATGGGGAGCTGCTACTAAGGGGGAGTAGCTGGTATGATTCTGATGTGTTAGAATTGCAAGTATGAGCCCTTTGCCATTGATGTCAAAGGGGGAGAGAAGACATGTGAAAAACAAGTGGTTGATGATCAAAGGGGGAGCAGTAAAGGAAGAGAAGACATGTGAAGAGTTGTTGTTGATAGGGGGAGCTGTGACAGAAAGGAGAAGCTCTTGTCTTTATAGTTTTTCACATCATATGTTGCCATCAATGACAAAGGGGGAGATTGTTGCAAGTATGAGGTGAACCAGTGTTGTCATTGATGTTAACATACTCATATTGCATTGACAAGAAGGATTGGATGAGCTGTGTGTTGAGGATATTGAGAAAGTTAGTCTCAATCAGGAACAGTGAAGAACAGTGATGAGAAGAAGGCAAAAGTACTCAATAGGTTGAGATTCAGAGGATGCGGATTAAAGGGTTTGTAGATATTAGTCTTGAGATGATCTAGTTAAGATTTCAGAGGTCCGCATGAAGATGTGAAGAAGTTGTGATCGATCAAGTAGAACCGGTTCTGGGAGATGCTCCAGAGTGACAGAATGTTACAAAAAGGTCCGGTGAGATCCGAAAGTGCATTATCATATTCTGTGAATTGGACAGAGTGTTTGGGAGGTCCTTGTAATGTGTCATCTAGATTGGTATGTGGTTTGGAGGTCTGGAAGCACCTCTGGCAGTATGACAGTGGTGATAGACTGTGTTCTCGAAGTTCCAGATGAGGAAGAGAAGAGATTCCAGTGAGTAGAGGAAGTGCGGATGTACCTGGTCATTCAGGCAGTCTTGTGAAGGTTCTTGGATTGTGTTGAGGTTGTTTTGTTGATCCGCATTGGTGGTAGAGCCCAGAATTGAAGATATTCTTCCAGATGAAGTTCTTATTCAGACTAGCCGACTGGATGAGTTGTTCATCTTGCAAATGTTCTTGTGCTGGCCGACCGGATATGTTATTCATCATGTGAATGTTCTTGTGGTTGATTGCCGACTTAGATGATTGTTCCTAAGCCGATGTCTTGTATAAATAAAGGTTTGTGAGTTCATTTCAAAGTGTGTGGTGTGAAGCAGATGAGTGTGGTATAGCAAAAGAGCAAAAGGCAAAGCAGAAGTGTTTCGAGCTTAAATGGAACTGATCCAGACATGGTGAAGATGTCATTCTCCAGTTCAAGGTTGTGATCCTTATGATCTTGTAGACAGTGTGTCTCTTTGTAGGCAGTGTGCCTCCTTGTGAGCAGTGTGCTTGGGCAGTGAGCCCTAATTGGCATGTGCCATTCATTTTATCTTATTCTTCTAACAGAGAATAATCCTTGGGTTAATCACCCCGTGGTTTTTCCCTTAACCGGGTTTTCCACGTCAAAAATCTTGGTGTCTAATGTGTTGATGTTTATCTACTCCGGTGTTTATGCTTTCTGCTTTCATGAATGGTTAATTGATATGCTGTTAACTAATAAAGAAGAATCAAGTGTTTCAAGTAGAAGCAAGTTTTGTACAACTGATTCACCCCCCCTCTCAGTTGTGTGCCCTAGATCTAACAAATAGTTGAGGCAGAAAAGGCTATGATTCATGATCAAGATTTGCAGACTTTCCTATGGGCCGAAGCATCTAGGACCGTTGTCCACATTCAGAATAGATGCCCTCACCGTGTATTGAAAGATATGACTCCAAAAGAAGCATTTTCAAGGATCAAACTTGATATCAGTCACTTGAGGATCTTCGAGAGTCCAATATATATCCATGTACCCAAAGAGAAGAGAACCAAATTGGAACCTTTTGGCAAAAGAGGCATTCTTGTGGGCTACAGCGAAACATCCAAAGCATTCAGAATTTACATTCTAGGTCAGAAGTTTATTGAGGTTAGTAGAGATGTCACTTTTGAAAAAAATATTGCACTCAAAAGATCTAAAGGCTCAAGTATAGAGATTGGCAATGACATCCATGATAACCCTCAAGACATGGATATTGAGCATGATACTGAGATTTAGAGAGAGTCTACAAAATCTAAAAATCATGATGATCCAAGTGAACCTTTGGATCCTATCGATGGGCCTAAGGACATTACCATGAGTAAGAAGAGACCTCTCTAGATTCAAGAGGCAGAAAAGTTTGCAGCTCCAAGTGGCACATTCAGAAAAAGTAGGAGGCCTCAAAAATTCTTTGACTATGTTGCATTGATGTGCAATCTCATTGAGACTAAACCTTCCAGTGTTGAAGAGGCCATGAAACAACAAGCATGGAAGAATGCTATGGATGAAGAATATCAGTCTATCATCAAGAATGATGTTTGGGATATTGTGCCTAGACCCAAAGGTAAGTCTGTCGTATCTTCCAAATGGTTGTTTAAAATTAAACATGTTGTTGATGGAAGTATTGAGAAATACAAAGCTAGATTTGTGGCTCGTGGCTTCTCTCAGAAAGAAGGCATAGATTATGAGGAAACCTTTGCCCCTGTTGCTCGATATACTTCCATCAAGACTATCATTGCTATTGTTGTGGCTAAGGGATGGAAGTTGCATCAGATGGATGTAAAGACAGCCTTCCTCAATGGTGTTATTAAAGAAGAGGTCTACATTGAGCAACCTAAAGGCTTTGTGATCCATAAGAAAGAATCTCATGTATGCAGATTAAAGAAAGCATTATATGGCCTTAAGCAGGCCCCTCGTTCTTGGTATCAAAGAATTGACAAGTACTTGGTAAGCCTAGGATTTTGTAAGAATGATGTTGATCCTAACCTTTACTTCAAGGTATTCAATGGTGAAATGTTGATTTTGGTTTTATATGTTGATGACTTATTCCTAACTGGAGAAGATCATCTCATTCTTAGATGTAAGGAAGAATTGACTTCAGAATTTGAAATGAAAGATCTAGGTCTCATGCATTTCTTTCGAGGGTTAGAAGTATGGCAAAGACCCAATGAAATTATTCTAAGTCAAGGAAAATATACCATTGATATTTTGAATAGATTTGGAATGTTAGATTGTAAACCTATGCCTACTCCTATGGAAACTAACTTAAAGAAGTTAAGTGAATCTGCAACTAGGTCTAATCTTGTGGATCCTACTGAATACAAGCAGGTGATTGGATCTTTGATGTATCTAGTTAACACTAGACCTGACATTTGCTATGCAGTGAGTGCCCTCAGCCAGTTCATGTGTGAACCAAGGCAGATTCACCTTGTTGTAGCCAAGCATATCTTGAGATATTTGCGTGGTACAGTTGGATATGGATTGAAGTACTCTTCCAATACAATCATTACCTTGGAAGGCTATTTTGATTCTAATTAGGTAGGAAGTGTCACTGATAGAAAGAACACTTCTAGAGTTTGCTTCAGCTTGGGATCCGCCATGATATCCTGGTGCAGTAGGAAACAGTTTTCAGTAGCATTGAGTACTACTGAAGCAGAATATATTGCAGCTTGTGTGGCATCTCGAGAAGCAGTGTGGCTTTGAAAACTCCTTGCAGGACTATTTGGACAACCTTGGCAGCCTACAGTTATTCATAGTGATAACCAAAGCTATGTGAAGCTCTCTGCCAATCCTATTTTTCATGACAGATCAAAGCATGTGGAAACTCAGTATCACTATATCTGGGATATGGTGCAAAGGAATGCTATTCAGCTGAAGTACATCAACACTAATGAGGAAATAGCAGATGTTCTCACCAAACCTCTTGCTCGAGTGAAGCTTGCATATTTTTGAGACAAGCTTGGAGTTGTGGAGAATGAAGCACTAGCTGAGAGGGAGTCTCAGCATCATTGATACATTATACTGTATCCTCCACCCTCTACGAGTAGGCATGGTGGTAATGCACTCTTCTCTGGAAGAAGTTTGAGGTGAAAGCCCTCTTCCACCCTTTGCGAGTAGGCATGGTGAATCCACCCTCCGCAAGTAGGTATGGTGGATATCATGGAAGAAATTCCATGATGTGCTTGTTCACCCTCTGGGAGTATCTATGGTAAACGTTATGTGGAGATGACAATAAGCACTTATGTTTTCATCTATGGGAGTAGCCATGGTGGTAGTCACTATGTGACTTGATCCATATGAAGGAATCCTCCCAAACTAAGAGGGAGTGTTGATTTTGGTAGCTAGGTCGGATCCTTTCTAGAGACTGACCTAGTCATAAAATGCTGAATGGCCTATCGGCCTTAGCATTTTGAGAATCTCAGTTGTATTATTTGATTTAAGGCAGGCCCTAATTGGGCGAACTCATTATTCAATGTATCCTGAAATTGCAAATAGGTTAGGACCTATTTCCATGTAACGTATATGTAATTTGAATTATTATAACTTGGCGCCAAATTGTTTAAGGCCAACCAAAGTTATTATTTATGCAATCTCCTATAAATTTAAAGTGACTTATAGTCACAATACGCACAGCAACACACCAAATTCTGCTCTGCGAAAACTATCCACCAGTGATCTACTTCAATTCTAGCAATATTCATCTACAATTAACAAGGAGTTCTGCCGATAGTTGAACCGTTCGACAGGTTCAACGGTTCAACGGGTTCGACGATTCGACGGGTTCAACAGTTCAAGGTTTCTGCCAATAGTTGAACCATTCGACAGGTTCAATGGTTCGACAGGTTCAACGGTTCAACAGGTTCAACGGTTCAAAGAGTTCGATGGTTCAAGGAGTTCAATGGTTCAACTAGTTTTGTGGTTTGATACTTTGTATTCTTGGTGCCTATGATTTTGTACCCTAGTTGGGCAAAGTTGTAATCTACCTCTGCCATTAATCTACTCGGATCTGAGATTTTCTTGCTGGGTTTTTTCGCCTGTAAGAGAGAGGTTTTCCCAGGGTATCTTTGTGTTATGTGTGCATTTGTGTTTTCTTGTTCCTTACTATAAATTTGATTACTAAATTTAACAAACTGTACTTGTTTAGAAGACTTGTATGTTGAGGATATTGAGAAAATTAGCCTCTCCGGAAGAGACAAGTGAGTTACATATCTCTTTGTAAAAGACAGTGCAGATAGTGTAGCCCAGTGAAGAAGATTGCTCAGCATTCCCAGTGAGATGAAGATCAGAGTCTGCGGACCAAAGGGTTGTATAGAGGATAGTTTGAAGTTGCTCCAGTCAAGATTTGAGAGGTTCGCATGAAGGATTAATGAAGTTATGGCCATCTGAGTAGAACTGGGTTTTACAGTTGTTCAGATGTGATAGAGTGACAAAAATTTGGTCTGGATTGATCTGCATTGGAATATTATGATCTGTGGATCTAGAGGTGTGTTTGAGATGTTAGTGTGTATCCTCAACTCAAGTGGTTCATGGTTTGGAGGTCCACAAGCAATCTTTCTACTATGACAGTCATGTCAGTTGGTGTTCTTGAGTTCCTAGATGAAGGTGCAAGTGCTTCTAGTGATCTAATGTGGTACAGTTGTTCCTATTGATTTCATTGTGCTTGTGGTGGTCTCTGAATCGGGTGCCTACTGTGTTGGTGGTCTACATTAACGATTGAGCTCATGGTTGAAGATTTGTCCTTGAGTGTTGTTGTTCTTTCCAGTCTTGGCTGACCAAATGCTTTGTGCATGTTGCAGATGATCTAAGAGAGGTTCTATGAAGCATGGCGTGTTGTTCAAGGAAGATTTGGGTTCAAGCTATGTTTGGCCAGTAGTATAGTGATTTGTATTAAGTCAAATCTTTGTAGTGCTGACCTTGATGTTTATTCCAAGGTTTATGAAGCATATAAATACGTGTGGTTGAGTTGTGGAAAATCATCCTTGAGCAAAAATGATAAAATCCTAAGAAAGGAAGAAAGGTAGAGCAAAGAAGAGGAAGAGCACTAGAAGATGAAGAGAAGTAAAGAATGAGAAGATAGAAAAGAAGTGTTTTGGGGGTAGAGAAGAAGTATTGTGTGCTTCAATGGAACTAAACTTTGCACGAAGAAGATGTTGCTTCTCAGTTCAATCTTTCTGTGTTAGTAGGTAGTGATCCTCTTTTGAGTAGTGAGCTGTGGTCAGTGCGTCTGAAGGAAAGTGCCTTCCCATTTTCTATTCTTTTAATAGAGAATAAATCTTGTGGGTTAACCCCCACCATGGTTTTTCCCTTAATCAGGTTTCCACGTAAAAATCCTGGTGTTATGTGTGTTGATTTTATATCTGCTCATGTGTTGTTGATTCATGCTTTCATGGTTATATCATTCATCTATTAATAAGAAGTGAAAAAGAATATTTGATGAACAAGATAATGTTTTTGTGACAACTAATTCACCCCCCTCTCAGTTGTCTGCCCTAATTTGAACAATTGGTATCAGAGCTAGTCCCTCTAAAAGAAGCTTGACCACTTGAAGAGATCTAGGATGTCGACCTACAAGAAGGATAGTCTGAGATTTGATGGAACAAATTACTCTCTTTGGAAGAGTCAAATGGAGTGCCATTTGCAATGCATGGGTGATGCTTATTGGTTGATAACTAAGGATGAGTATAAGCCTTCGAAGAAAGGTCCTTCAACTCCAAATGAACTCAAATATGCTAAAAACAACATTCAAGCTAAAGAAGCCTTGTTGAGTGCCCTAACTGATACAAAAATGACAAATGTCCTAGAATTGAAAACTTCTCATGAAATCTAGAAGAAGTTGGAAATTTTGTATGAAGGTGATGCATATGTCAAATGTGCTAAGTTGCAGAGCTTGAAGGGTAGATATGAAAATTTGAGGATGAGTGAAGATGGAAACATCACTTTCTACATGCAGAAGGTGAATGAACTTTTATGCAGTATCAAGTGTGTTGGTGGAAAACTGGAAGAATCAGAGATTGTTGGCAAAGTTCTTAGATCCTTACCTGCTTCATACAAGTATAAAGTTGTTGCTATTGAGGAGATCAGGACTGTGACAACTGTTACAAGGGATCAGTTGGTTGGCAATCTTTTAGCATTTGAAATGAGTGAGTTTGGTGATTCTCTTCCTAAGTCAGAATCTACTTTTAAGGCCAATATTTCTAGGAAACAAAGATTTGATCCAGACGAAAGCTCTTCAAGAAGATTAACCAGATTTGAGAAGGCAAGGAAGGAACTTGAAGAAGATGAATCAAAGCTTGAAGAACTTGAAGCCCTATTTGCCAAAAGATTACCAAGAGGATTCAGTAAGCATGAAGGAAAGTTGCCTTTCAAATGTTTTTCTTGCAATAAGATTGATCATTTTTCTTCAAGATGTCCGGAGAGGGTTTCAAAGCCAAACCCGAACAGACCTAGGGTTCAGAAGAAATGCTATTATGTCTAAGAAGCTAATGATGAAGGAGTCATAGATGAAGAATCTAATATGGGAAGTACCTCTGAAAATGAATGGGTGTTCACTGCTATCAAAGAAGAAGATCTGGTGTCTACTGAATCTGCTAGTTGTGTGAATGTGGAAAGTGCTTTGGCTACTTAGGTTAAAGAAAAGAATGAATGGATGATTGATAGTGGATGTTCTCATCATATGACTGGTGATAAAAGTAAATTTGTAAGCTTGGAAAGATATGAAGGTGGAACTGTGAAGTTTGGAGACAATTCAGCTGGTAGAATCTATGGTAGAGGATCCATCTCTCTTGATGGTAAGAATAACACTAATGATGTCTGTATGTAGAAGGATTGAAGCATAATCTTCTCAGTGTTGGATAGTTGGTTGACAAAGGGTATGATCTCTGGTTCAAGGATGGAAAATACAAAATTTTGAAAAGCTCCAGAATTGTGATTGCATCTAGTACACAAACTAGAGGTAATATTTTTCATTTAAGTGGTACTGGTAAAATTTGTTTGATTGCTCAGATTGATCAGAGTTTGTTATGGCATAGGAGATTGTGTCATGTAAACTTTGATAACATTGTTAAGATAAGTACTACTCAGACTGTGAGAGATCTTCCAAAGCTTGTGAAACCTGCTAATAGCATGTGTAAGGAGTGTCAGTTGGGCAAACAGAGCACAACTACATTCAAAAGTAAAGAACAATTTTCAAATGGATTGTTGGAACTTGTGCACCCTGATTTGTGTGGTCCTACCAGAGTTAGGATTTTGCAAGGAGACAGATACTTTATGTTGCTAATTGATGATTACTCCCAGATGATGTGGGTCACCTTCTTGAAAGAAAATCAGAGGCTCTTGACAAATTCAAGGTGTTCAAGGATAGGGTGGAGAATGAGATTGGTGTAAAGATAAAGTGTCTGAGATCTGACAAAGGTGGAGAGTTTACCTCCAGTGAGTTTTATACATTTTGTGAAAAGCATGGAATAAGAAGACAGTTATCTGCTCCTAGAACTCCTTAGCAGAATAAAGTTGTTGAAAGGAAAAATTGGACTATTCAAGAGGCTACTAGAACCATGATGATGGAGGAAAATGTTCCACATGTCTATTGGAGAGAGGCTGTGAGTACTGTTGTCTATACTCTTAACCAGGTGCCGATCAAAGGTAATATTGGTAAAACACCTTATGAACTGTGATTTGGACATGCTCCTACTATGAAATACTTCAGTGTTTTTGGTAGTAAATGTTATATCAAAAGAGATGAAGATCTAGGCAAGTTTGATGCAAGATGTGATTAAGGAATATTTATGGGTTATTCTAATCAAAGCAAGGCATATCGGTGCTTTAACAAGAGATTGAAAAAGATTGTTGAAAGTGTTAATGTCAAGGTTGATGAAAGCAAGGAGAGACCTTCGAGGTTTTGTGTATATGAATCAGATGATCAAAATGAAATTCCAAATGAAGCAAAGAAAGTTTAGTTTACTCTGGAGAATTCAGTGACTCAAGAAGTTAATGCAAATGTTGAGGAACAAGTTCAAGAATCAGAAGTTGAAGAAAATCCCAAAACTCCTAGGTATGTAAGGTTGAATCATTTGGAAAATCAGATCATAGGAGATAAATATAAAGGTGTTCAAACTAGAAGAATAATTGTTGAAGAACAAGATGAGTATTGTCTGATTTCAAAGATTGAACCAAAATTAGTGAATGAAGCTTGTAATGATGAAAGTTGGATAAAAGAAATGGAAGAAGAATTAATGCAAATTGAAAAGAATCATACTTGGGATCTTGTTCCTAGACCTAAAGACAAAAATGTAATTGGAACTAAATGGGTCTTCCAGAATAAATTGAATGAAGATGGTGAAGTTGTGAGAAATAAAGCAAGATTGGTGTGCAAAGGATATTCTCAAGTAGAGGGAATGGATTTTGAAGAAACTTTGATCCGGTGGCAAGAATTGAAGCAATCAAATTATTTATTGCCTTTGCTTCTTATAAAGATTTCAAAGTCTACCAGATGGATGTCAAGTCAGCATTCCTGAATGGAGAATTGGAAGAAGAAGTCTACATTGAGCAACCGGAAGGATTCAAGTTGTCTGATCAAGGAGATAAGGTCTACAGATTGAAGAAAGCATTGTATGGACTTAAACAAGCCCCAAGAGTCTGGTATGAAAGATTAGATAAGTATCTGCTAAAGTTAGGCTTTAGCAAAGGCACTACTGATAGTAATCTTTATTTCGAAATTGATCATGAACACATCTTGATTGTTGAGGTATTTGTTGATGATATCATATTTAGTGGAAATGAGAGAATGTGTAAAAGATTTGTTGATTAAATGCAAAGTGAATTTGAGATGTCCATGCTTGGTGAAATGAATTTCTTCTTAGGTTTGCAAATCACTCAATCAAAAAAGGGAATCTTCATATCTCAGTCTAAGTATGTGAAAGAGTTGTTGAAAAAGTTTGGAATGGAGGATTCAAAACCAGTAAGTACTCCTATGATAACTAGATGCAATTTGAGTAAAGAGGATCATTCCCCTAAGGCAGATTAGAAAAGGTATAGATCAATGATTGGAGGACTGCTTTATCTAACTCATACCAGACCTGATATTATGAATGCAGTTGGCCTTGTTGCTAGATTTCAAGCTGATACTAGAGAATCTCATGTTGTAGTGGTCAAAAGAATTTTTAGATATCTGAAGGGAACATTTGATTATGGGTTATGGTATCCTAAGGGTGATTATTTCACTCTTTATGCATATACAGATGTTGATTGGGCAGGAGATGTGGATGACAGGAAAAGTACTATTGGCGCTACATTTTTCTTGGGAAAGAGATTGGTTTCTTGGTTGAGCAAAAAGTAGGAGGCAATATCTCTGTCTACTGCAAAGGCAGAGTATATAGCAGTAGCAAGCAATTGTACTCAAGTTTTGTGGATGAATCAAATGTTGAAGGATATCAGAATTATGTTTGAAGAGCCTGTTACAATCTTCTGTGATAATTCAAGTCTAATAAACATCTCAAAGAATCTGATGTTGCATTCAAAGACAAAGCACATATCCATCAAGTTTCACTTTTTGAGAGAGAAGGTAAATGAGAATGAAGTCAGATTAGAGTTTGTTCCTTCAAAGGATCAGATTGCTTATATCTTGACTAAGCCTCTATCTAAGGATACTTTTGAGTATCTTAGAGGGAAGCTAGGGGCTATTACCCCTCCTGTTCAAAACTAAGGTGCACTAGTGTGCATTAGTTCGGTGGAACTCACAGTCATATCTTGTGATTTGGATTGATGTTAAGGGGATACTACTCAGGGGGAGTAGTTAGTATGTTAATTATGGAGTTTAGTTTGGAAACAAAAAGGAGGAAAGATGATTGCAAATATGTGCCATTTGCCATTAATGTCAAAGGGGGAGAGAAGTCATGTGAAAAACTTGGAAGTGAGTAGTTGCTGGTGAAAGGGGGAGTAGTGAAGAAAGTGGTTGTAGGTGTGATAAGAGAAAGGGGGAGAAGTTCTTGTCTTGATGGTTGAATCAATTTTTCACATCATATGTTGCCATCAATGACAAAGGGGGAGATTGTTGCAAATATGTGCCTAATTGGTGTTGTCATTGATGTCAACATATCCTTGTTGTCATTGGTGTCAAATGTACTTGTTTAGAAGACTTGTATGTTGAGGATATTAAGAAAATTAGCCTCTCTAGAAGAGACAAGTGAGTTACATAGCTCTTTGTAAAAGACAATGAAGACAGTGCAGTCTAGTGAAGAAGATTGCTTAGCATTCCCAGTGAGATGAAGATCGGAGTCTGCAGACCAAAGGGTTGTATAGAGGATAGTCTGAAGTTGCTCCAGTCAAGATTTGAGAGGTCCACATGAATGATTAATGAAGTTATGACCATCTGAGTAGAACCAAGTTTTGCAGTTGTTCAGAGGTGACTGAGTGACAGAAATTTGGTCTGAATTGATCCGCATTGGAATATTATGATCTACAGATCTAGAGGTGTGTTTGGGATGTTAGTGTGTATCCTCAACTTAAGTGGTTTATGGTTTGGAGGTCCGCAAGCAATCTTTCTATTATGACAGTCATGTCAGTTGGTGTTCTTGAGTTCCCGGATGAAGGTGCAAGTGCTTCTAGTGATCTAAGGTGGTGCGGTTGTTCCTGTTGATTTCATTGTTCTTGTGGTGGTCTCTAAATCAGGTACCTATTGTGTTGGTGGTCTACATTAAGGATTGAGCTCATGGTTGAAGATTTGTCCTTAAGTGTTACTATTCTTTCCAATCTTAGCCGACCGGATGCTTTGTGCATGTTGCGGATGATCTAAGAGAGGTTCTATGAAGCATGGCATGTTGTTCAAGGATTGGGTCCCAGCTATGTTTGGCTGACAGTACAGTGATTCGCATTAAGTTAGATATTTGCAGTCCCAACCTTGATGTTTATTCCAAGGTTGATGAAGCATATAAATACGTGTGGTTGAGTTGTGGAAAATCATCCTTGAGCAAAAATGATAAAA
Source organism: Cunninghamia lanceolata (assembly GCA_027924645.1). Classification (NCBI taxonomy): domain Eukaryota; kingdom Viridiplantae; phylum Streptophyta; class Pinopsida; order Cupressales; family Cupressaceae; genus Cunninghamia; species Cunninghamia lanceolata. The sequence continues at coordinate 2,039,861 of BSBN01001336.1, forward strand.
TCCTAAGAAAGGAAGAAAGGCAGAGAAAAGAAGAGGAAGAGCAGTAAACAATGAGGAGATAGAAAAGAAGTGTTTTGGGGGCAGAGGAGAAGTATTGTGCGCTTCAATGGAACTAAACTTTGCATGAAGAAGATGTTGCTCCTCAGTTCAATCTTTCTGTGTTAACATTGTAAATGTTCTCGTAGGTAGTGAGCCTCTTTTGAGCAGTGAGCTATGGGCAGTGCACCCAAAGGCAAGTGCCTTCCCATTTTCTATTCTTTTAAAAGAGAATAAATCTTGTGGGTTAACCCCCATCGTGGTTTTTCCCTTAACAGGGTTTCCACGTAAAAATCTTGGTGTTATGTGTGTTGATTTTGTTTCTTCTCATGTGTTATTGATTCATGCTTTCATGGTTATATCATTCATTTGTTAATAAGAAGTGAAGAAGAAATTTTATGAAAAATATAATGTTTTTGTGACAACTGATTCACCCCCCTCTCAGTTGTATGCCCTAATTTCAACAAGGTTTAGTCAATTTCTTTGCACCTTAAGTTCAGAAAGAGGAACCAGCCTTCTCTAGAGGTCTGATCTCATCTGCAAGGTCCCACACCTTGAGATTAGTCCCATTGTGTCATTAGAATGCTTGAACAAGCTTCAATCAGGGTGCAATTTCACATGACAACATCACCAACCAATATAAGGTGGATCCTAACCAGGGTAAGAACTATCATTACACATATTCAGGAAAAACAACACTATTGGATTGGAACGTAGTTCTGACCTCCCCTAATCAATGTTATATTTGCTCCTCTTTGGACTGCTACAAGGCAAATGTTATAGGAAAAATCACAAAAATGATACAATAGGATTGCAAATATTGATGGTTATGCACAGGGTGGCAAGCATTTTATTTAATATAATGAAGGGGACTATGATTGCAGCAAAATCCTAGAGGATAAGACACTAGCCAAGGAAGATGAAGTTTAGTTTGTCCCATGAGGACATGGTTCAATTCTAGTGGGGGGAAGTGATGAGATGTAGTGTTACTTTTATATTTCATAAAGACATTGCTTAATTTCTCTCTTCTTTTAATGGACTTGGTGCACTTGATACATGCTTAATTAATTATAATTGTTTTAAAGAAAAATGAGTGGTATGTTTAGGGGCTTGTTTCTACAATGGTTAAATATACTTAGATGAATCTAAAATTCCTTGTTTCTATATATATGTGTGTGTTTTTATGACAAAAATAGAAACGGGAATGAAGATCTCAACATTTTGGATCTCTATAGAGCTATTTGCGTAGAAGAATGTTCAACTCCAAACCAGCATGATAGAGCTCCAAAGTGAACCACAAAGCTCTGAAGTTGTACTATGAAGTTCCATCTATCAAGTAATTCACAAACCTAGAATTAGAGTAACGAATATCAATATATGGCACTAATTTTGGTGCACACATCATGAAGCTCATGTTGGTTTTGGGTGACTTCAATTAATCTGGTTGTCAAGAAACTTTTGGTTTTCTATTTTTAGTGCTTTCATTCATGCCCTGTTACTATAGACCTAACACTCTAGTTACTTGCATAACTAAAGTATCTTTATGTAGACACCTAAAATCGTCCACTCATCACCTCATCACTATTAATCCATAATCAAGACATCACTTGACCATCTTCTTCTATAATTAAATGAATAAATACATATTTATTTAGTTAATTATCCATTTTTCATCCCAATATTAATTAAATAATTTTATATTATTTAATTAATTAATAAAATCACTATTCATGCACTATCCATCATTATTCAATCCGTACCTCTTCGGCATAAATCATTTATCATCATTCCTTTATAGTCCACCTTATATAAATCAAAGTATTTATTTAAGTTTTTCATTCCTCATCCAAAAATTATTATTTTGTGAATTCAGAGGAAAATATCTAGCACGGGGCTTGCAGTATTATAAAACACACAAGTAATGTGCAATACAATCTTATTTCATAAAAGAAGATTTTGAACAATTTGGGTAAACTCAACGGATGAGATGTATGCCCTGGAGACTCCATTTGGGAAAGTTCATAAAATTTGGCAATCTCAGTGGATGAGATGTATGCCTTGAACTTCCCACCTTTTAGCTTTGAATTGAGCTCACTTATATATTTTCAAAGAATTTAAAAAGTCACCACATTCATGTCCTCATTGGGCATCAAAATAGAGAGCCTAAAACTGAAAGGTCATCGCACTTATTTCCTTCTTAGTAGTTGAAATTAATACTTAGATGAGGAGAAAATTGAAATATATTTTTTAATTTGGGTACCCCAACAAGTTGAGATCATACATCTCATTCACTGAGTTTGCCCAAAATTGTTTGAACTCTTCTTTAATAAAATAAAATTGGTTCGTACATATTTTTGTGTGATTTACAATACCACCAAGCCCTCGCTTGGCATTTTCCTCCAAATTCACAAAATAATTCAGATCAACCATCTCCCACCATTGATCCTTCTTCAATCCAAGGACTCCACTTGTCCTACAATCTAATCATTCCACTTGGTGGCCTCTCATCAACCCAATCCTCTCAACCAATGTGAGCCATTGATTGTCCAAATCAATCTCCGCGCTCCAATCCCTCATCCAAAAATCTATAAATTTGACTCAACCTAGGCCATTTTCATAAGACCTTGGAATGCAAAGTTATGTTACATAACCAAGGAGTAATCACACATCCAACATCAAGGAGCACATCCAAAATAGCAAGGTTTATATGTTTTGTTAATTAGTTAGCTTCATATGTTTTATGCATTCCTTATTTGTTCAATCAGAGGTTGCATTAGATTATGAATGAAATAGGCTAAGATAATTTAGTTTGTCTCTTTATGTTCATTTTTTTATGTAATACATGTTGTTCACACCCGGTGGGACCCCTCGTCCCTTATCTAGCACAATATTTTGGTGTTTTTAATCCTCTTGAATCTTGCAAGGTCTACTAGAGCATCTATAGGCTTGTTTCGATGCCTTCATGACCTGTTTTAGCACCCCAGATCATAATTAAGTGCCTCTATTCATACATAAGCACCTTTGTGACATACTTGGGCACCTCTATTACATACTTGGGCACCTCTATGACATATTTGGGCACCTCTGTGACTTACTTAAGTGCCTTTGTCATAAGCCTAGGAGCTTGTTTTCTCGAAATCAAAATCTTGCATTTTTTGGGCTTTATAATCATCATTTAGGCTTGTAATCTAGTGTTTTTGTAAGGGAATATCATCCTAATGTGTTGTTTATCAATCTAACCCCCTATTTTTGAAGATAAACCATTATGTTTGTAGGTCACAATATCATTCTTCAGCCCAAATCACGGATGAGCATCTACATTCACAGATGAGTGTCTATGTGATGTGGATGAGCACCTTCATGATGTGACCCAAAAAACATTACTTTTAGCATTTTTAACACATATAACTCTTAGTTTTTAATCAGAGAATCATTTAAAAGGGTTTTATAATTCTAAAATTTCCAATTACCCCATCTTTTTTGAAGGCTTGACATATTTGTTTGAAGGTTTTCATCAAAATTTCTTAGCCATGGCCTATTTCAGGGCCCTAGATCATGGATGAATGTCTCTATACATGGATAAGTACCCTTGTGGCATGGATGAGTGCTCTTGTGGCATAAAAAATAATTTTTTGTAGTTGAGAATATACGTAAAACTTGAGCATTTGTGTGGGGTAAACAGTCATTTTGCATATTAACGTTTCTATAAAATTTAAGCATATATAGGACTATTTATGCATTTTTATGTCAGCAAAATCATTTATCATTTTTTTCTTGGGATTTGAATCAACCTAACCCTTGGACTAATAATTTTCTTGGTGTGCCTTGTTACCTAACATCATTTTGTGCAAAAATCACTTGTCCAAGACAAAAAAATCAAACTACTAACTAGTATTTTGTAGCACGTTTGATGAAGACATTATCTTTTTATCACTAATCATTAGGCACATTTCATTTCTTAAGGGGGAAATTAATAATTTTTTTCCATGTCTTGCATACCACTTGAGTTTATTCTCTCTCCTCATTCCTTTAGGTGACCTTAGAGATCAAAACCACAAGTTGCATCTCTTTTATGATTTTTCAATCCCAAGAACCTAGTGCAAGAATTGCTTGTCCAAGAAAAAAATTCAAACTACTAACTAGTGTTTTGTAGCACATTTATTGAAGACATTATCTCTATATCACTAATCATTAGGCACATTTCATTTATTAAGGGGGAAATTAATCATTGTTTTCCATGTCTTAGATCCCACTTGTGTCTATGCTCTCTCCTCATTCCTTCAAGTGACCTTGGAGATCAAAAGCACAAGTTGGATCTCTTTTATCATTTTTCAATCCAAAGAACCTAGTGTGCATATACTCTCCCTTTGCATAAAAAGGCAATCCTAGGGATCAAAAGAACCTAGGTCTCTTTCCTCTTAGTGGGTCTGCCTAAGGATTTGATCACCTTAGGGGATGATGTGAACTCACATGTTTAGACAGGGTATACAAATTTGGGAGAGAATGGAAAGACTCTCCCATTAGGGGACACTTGTCAATTTTGTCTTAGCTTACAAGAACTTTATACCTTGAAAGGTGAAGGAGGAGAGTGGGTTACCCTCTCAAAGCACATCATTAAACATACCCCTCATCACACGGACATCAACCTCACGTACCTTGCATATATCAAGGATGCCCCTAGAAGCCATGTTCATCCTATATTAAAACCAATCAGTCATATATGCTTGTAATGCACTAGTAAGTGATTAGACCTAGAAATTTACTCACCACATGCATGTGTTTATGTCCCCTAGAAACAAATGTGCATGCCATGTATGCTCTCCCCTTGTGCCTTTGAGCAATCTTGGGTGACCAAAAGTGGTTAGTTTCCTCGTCATGGGACTTGCATGTTACACATAAATAAAGGTAGCAATGTGGGTTATGTTGGTTCCCAAAATAACCACAATCCAAAACCCTAAAACATTACCAACCACCTATGCCAAGGGTGTCATCAAGATGATTGGAAAGAGGTTTATCAATAGGTTGAGGATGATTTTGGGCCAATGGATGAGAGTGGGTTTTCTCTCCTACACTTCAAGCTTAGCTTAAACTCAGGAAGATATTTCCTGAGGTTAGACAACTAGATGAACAACTAAAAATGGTGGCTAAACCTAACTCACTAACTTAATTCCAAACACTGTCACTAAATCAAGAACAACTAACCATCTACATACCTCATTATAGCTGATTATACTCCTTGCACATGTACCAAAGATAACAATATTTATATCTCCAAGATGATGTTGATAACTGAGAGGGGGGGTGAATCAGTTATCCTATTTATTTTCTTTTTGAACTTTCTTATTAATTAATGCAGCACTGAATCAAACACAAAAACATTACCATGAAATAAGAAACACATGACACAATATTTTTGACGTGGAAACCCTGTTAAGGGAGAAAACCACGGGGTGATTAACCCAAATATTATTCTCTGTTAGAAGAATAGGGAATTACAAAAATGGCACTTGCTAATTAGGGCTCACTGCCCGAGCACACTGCTCACAAAGAGGCCCACTGCCTACAAGGAGACACATTGTCTACAAAGTGATAAGAATCATAGTCTTGAACTGATTGGAAGCATCTACATATGCTGAAGTTTAGTTCCGGTTAGGCTCAGTATACTGATCTGCTGCACTTCATCTTTCCTCTGTTCTTTATTCTGCTATCCTTTCACATACCGGATCTTTCTTACTACTTCTGCTCTGTTCTGCACTTATTCACATATGCCTTGACACAATCACACATTTCACAACTAAATCCATCCTCTATATATATCCGCACAAGTAATTTCATCACCTTTCTAGTCGGCATCCGGAACAGTCTAGTTTCTTACAAACTCTGTTCTGTCGGCTGAATCCTTGCTCACCAAGCAATGCGGATCAAGCATATACTTGTAGATATCATTAATCATGTCAGCCAAACATGATTCATGCCTTCACAACCTTTACCATCAACAGTAACACATCCGGAAAATAGTCTGATACTCTGTCAGTCAGTTCTTCCTCTGTTCTTACTGTCTCTCAGGAATCCGATACTCAACTATTCATATCTTTTTCTTTGTTCATCACCGAAGGCTAAATCCTTGGAATATACTACTCAAGGTAGTCCTCTTGACTTCCCCAAATCCGCACTGGACCAAGACACTTCCTCTGAGAGATCCGGACCAATCTGTCGGACCTTGCCACATGCTCTGTTCTTGTTCACCGGACCACAACAATCTTCATTCTGACTTCCGGTAGAGACACACCATGACTTGCGGATATGTGGGATGACCTTTGTTGCCATCAATGACAACAACCATGAATCCATATAGTGTCTCTTGCCAACAATCTCCCCCTTTGGCATTGATGGCAATACTTAGTGAAAAATGACTAAGTGTTTACACTATGCTCCCCCTTTGTTGATGCTCTGTCTTTATATACAATTTCTGGAACTCCCCCTTAGTTGGATTCCTCATTTTTCACTGCTCCTCACTCCCCTTTTGACATCAATGGCAAAGGGTAGGGTCCGCACACCAAAATTTTCAAAAAATTTCTATACATAGCCGCATATTTACATACTCACATATACTGAAGAATGTCTGCAAAGTATGTCTTCAATTGGATCAGTTCTGTAGCCCAACTTTGCTTCATTCTATCCAAAATTGAAATGTGACCACTCAACAAAAATGCAAAAGCTTCTGCCCTTTTGAAATCTGTCGGATCATTAGTTTGGGCGGTGGTCTGAGCATCACTGATGGCCTCATGCATAGTTTCTAACTTAGGGATTATAATCCTTCTAAGTTCTCCCATCCGGTTAGTGATATTCTTTCTTTCCTTCTCAAGGTTCTTTATTTCACTCAAGACTGTAATAGTCTGACATTCTTGATTTACTATGGAGGAAGAGAGAGGATCAAAACTTTGAGATAAACTTTGTAGTTTGTCCCGTTCCTCTTTTATTTTCTTATCAATTTCTGCTGTTGCCTTTGACCAGGATATACAAAATTTGTAAATGTCACCGCCATCCTTAAGAGCATTTTCTAAGCTCTTTATTCCAATACTCATATTTCTTCTATCATTAGAGATTAATCCTAATACTTCTGAAAATCTTTTATCCAAAAATTCCTTCCGGACCTTTTCTTCAGCTGATTTTTCTAGAGATTCAAAATGTGTACTAACACTGCTGACTAAGGTTTTGAGATTACCGGAAGAGGAGGCTGCCGGATCTATCTGGACCAATGGCATAATCTTCTCAAGCACTCCGGAGGCAGCCTCTATCAACTCACAGTCTTCCATATGAGACTTTAGTAGTTTCTCTTTGACTTTCTCATTTGCAAATGAGGCTATTTTCATTGTTTGCACCGGTGACAAAGAGTCAAAATCTAATGGTCCTTTTAGCAGGTCCGGTTCATCAATTTCTATAGTGGCCTTTGTCAAGAATTCTTGAACAGTTTGTGCTGTGTCTCTTGCCGGAGACAGATGTTTCTCTGTTGGGGTCTTATCTTTCTCTGCATCCTTGGTGCTGTCAACCTCTTTTTCTTTGATTGCTGCTTCTTTCTCCTGTAGTTTCTCTTCTTCTTGGGATCCGGAGACTGTGGGGGAAACCGGAGGAGAGATGTTAGTCTGTTCAAGGCCCACTTCTTCCGACGTAGATGATTCCAAGTCCACAGCTGTTTCTGCACCTAAGTCCTCTACAACAGGAAGATTGAACCTTTTGAAGGCCTTCCGGAGGATCTCTTCTGTCTCTTTGGCCACCTTGTCAGTCTCACCAAGCATGAGTTGATTCATCCTGGATTTACTTCTGAACTCATCTTTGCAGTCCTTGAATATTATGTTCATTGTCTTGGGATCAATTTGAGGATATAGCTGAATAGCTATCTGCTCCCGGATCTCAAGATCTTTTGCCTGAGCATTATTCTTTCTTAATTCTAGTTCCTTTTCTAGGCTTTTAGGGATTTCAGAGATAATCTCAATAAAAGCTTTATTGTAGATGTTCAAGTACCTTATTATAGCTTCTTGCAGGATCTTTTGATCTGCCTCGTTGTAGTCATCATAAAATTCAGCCACCGGTTGAAGGTTCCCATCCACTGTGACTGATTTGACTACACTGTCTAGGGATAGAGTGGTCTTTTCAGCAAATTCTTCTGCCATTTCTTCCTTGTCTTGGCCTGTGGAGGGTTTCCCGGATCCTTTCTTCTTCTGCTTCTTTATTTCTTTTACTCCCTCATCTGACTCAGTTTCCTCTTCATCCTTTTGGCTTTCATAAGCCCTCGTGGCTTTTGTCTTAGATCTTTTACCGGATGCCTGGACTTCCAGTTTTGAACTTTTGGTTGTGGGAGGTGCAGATCTTTTTGATGATCTGGTCCAGGTGGAAGTTTCAACCGGAACACTTTCTTTACTTTTCTTTTCTGCCTCTTTCTTTTCTTCCTCAGATTTTCTTCTCTTTTCCCGGCTGGCATCAAGTGCCTCTTTTGAGATGCCTAGGCCTTGAGCAATGTGCTCTACTTCTTTTCTCACCTTTCTCTTTATCTCAGGTTCCCTGAGTTCTACATGGATCTTTACACTCAGCTCCTCAAAGGTTCCAAACCTTTCTGCCTTTAGATCTTTGGGCTGACTTAGCATGTGTTGAACATGCAGCTCCACTATCTGTTCATCCACTTCATACCCCATGGGCATGATCCATACAGTTCTTGGTTCTACTGCCTCCATTAGACACTGATCTGTTTCTACCATGAAGCATACTGTGTCTTTGTACTTTTCAACAAGGGATTGGGGTATTCTTTCTCTTGCATGCATCATGCTTTGGAAGTTCTTGAAATATCCCCATAGAACTGTGTTTCTTTCTTTAGCATCCCCAAGTCCATGCAAATAGTCTCTGATTTGGATGGCAACCGGTCTGTCATTCTGCCATATCCATCCACTGGATCCGGGAAGTTCATTCATGTAGTAAAAGAAGAGACAAAGGATCAGATTGCCATACTTGAAGGAGTTTTTCTTGTCCTTCTTAATCTTCTGCAGATTTTCAAAAAGTTGGTTTACAAGAAGCTCACACAAGTCATAGTCTGCATTCTCCTTTAACATTTGATAAGCTGTGTAGATTGCAGTTCCTGGTACTGAATTTTCCCTACTGGAGTGATAGATTTTGTAACCAATTATCATAGATGCAAATTTGACATCCGGTTCAGTGATGTCATCAACTGTCATAGCTCTCTTGTCAAACTTGGATCCGGTTGCATCACTAACTGTCTAATTTTTGACAGACTTGAGAACAGGTAATCCACCGGATGAATGCAGACCGGTTACAGCCCTAATTGCATCTTTGGTAATCTTGAAGGGCTTGTTCAACCATAGGAAGTTGTCATGTACTCTACTTAGTACATACCGGACCCATTCATCTTCTTCAAAACAGGGGAAATGAATGCATTGTGCAAAGTGTTTGTCCCGGATGGCTTTGTACTGAGGTTTGATCTTGAAGGAGTCATCTATCAATTGTTTGTGATAGATATCCATCAGTTTTGCTTCTCCAAAGTCTTCAAAATTCGCATGGATGTAAACCCTAATGTCTTCCATATGCAATACACCATGTGGAACACTAGAGAAGGCTCCTAGTGGATCTACCTCCAAGGATTTGTAAGGATGTTTCTTGAATGTGGGGCGAGGTCTATCAAAGATCTTAACTATATTCGGAGTAGCCATTCTTCAAAGATTTGCAGTGAGATAATGAAAATGGAGAATACCTTATGCGCCTTCGGTTTGCACGGAGTGGTTGGATTGATTTCTTTATGCAATGACTTCGCCAGGAGATCTTTGGTGCGCTTGATGAATCTTGTTGTAGAGCTCCACTTTTCGCTTCTTCTTGAGTGCAGAATGAGCAAATGATTTTTGAGAAATCCCTTATATTGCTCCGCAAACCCTAATATCTGATGGCAATAAATGCTTGACCTATATTATTCCGGTTTGCCTTATCCGGATAGCTTGGAGTATCCCGGATCATCCGGATCTTTCAATCATGAATAAATCAAGATAACACATCACAAGGACATCCCAAACACTCTGTCCAATCTGTAGAATAAGATACTGTACTTCCGGATCTCTCCGGACCCTTTTGTAGTCCTCTGTCATTCCGGAGCATCTCCCGAAACAGGTCTTTACTTGATCGATCACAACTTCTTTATATCTTCATGCGGACCTCTGAAATCTTGTCTGGATCATCTCAGGACTGGTATCTTCAAACCCTTTACTCCGCATCTTGTGCCACATCCGGCACCACTTGATTGGCTGGGGGAACAGGATTTTCTTTGAGTCTCCCCCTGAGCCAGAGCTCACTTTTTAATTTCCGGAAGAAATATCAGCACCAGAGTCTGGTGCGGATCCAACCTCTACATTCTCTAAACTTTTCTTCACCCAAATCTTGCTCATCTGATTCCTAACTTCATCTGCATTCATCTTTTGTTTACCCTTGTCTTGATTCTGATTATACACCGGACCTCTTTTGTCCTGATTCTTGCTTCTGCAGACTTTAGCATTATGACCGGACCTATTACAGATTTGGCAAATAACATTTCTTTGCATATTTGACTGATAACCTCTTGATCTGCATTGATTAGCCATATGACCTACTCTATTGCATGTAAAGCATCTACCTTTGAATGATTTGTTTACTTGCATATTTCTGCATTCATGGGATTTGTGTCCATACCTTTTGCAGTTAAAGCACTGTCCAGAGAAGGATGAATTAATCTGATTCATTCTCTTTCTGCACTGATTAGCTTTGTGACCAAAGTGGTTGCAGCTGTGGCAGTATCCATTGAAAGATGGATATCTTTGAGCATTGGGCTGTCTTACCGGAGGTCTTCTGGGCCTATTCTTTGGATTTTCTGATCCAAAATTCTTTTGACCAGATCCGAAACTTTCTCCTTTCTCATATCCCAAACCATACTTGTCATCTGTCCTCTTTTGACTTCCAAGAAGTACTTCAAGTTGGGCAGAACTTATCTTGAATTTTTCTTTATATTCATTTGCTGTTTGAAGATCTCTTTTGAGAGAGGCAATTTGATCCTCAAGTTTTTCTTCATTATCTTTGGCATCTTCAAGATCAGATTCAAGATGTCTGATAATCCTGTCCATCTGGTGGCATTCTTCTGATTTTTCTTTAAGAGATTGTCTTAGATTGTCTTCAGCTTTTCTTTTTTCTTCAATCTCTTGAGTAAACTTTATAGTTCCTGATTCCATTTCATGTCTTAACATAATGACTTCTTTTGATAACTTTTCACATAACTTGGTTTGCTCAGTCAATTCTTCATTTGTATTGCTTTCTTCACTTTGTCTTGCCAATTGTTGGAGCAGCTCCTTTCTCTTTTTCATAGAGAGACTTAATTTGTCCTTTAATTCTCTCATGAATTCATCAGCCTGTTTGAGTCTTTCCTTTAATTCATTGACTTCAGAATTTGACTGTTCAAGATCCTCAAGGGCAGTCTTGAGTTGCTCCCTTAAACCATATGCATCCATTTGAACTCCCAGATCTTCCTCAAGCTGTTAGGCTCTATTAGGAGGAACTTGGCTTTGATACCAATTGTTGATAACTGAGAGGGGGGGTGAATCAGTTATCCTATTTATTTTCTTTTTGAACTTTCTTATTAATTAATGCAGCACTGAATCAAACACAAAAACATTACCATGAAATAAGAAACACATGACACAGTATTTTTGACGTGGAAACCCTGTTAAGGGAGAAAACCACGGGGTGATTAACCCAAAGATTATTCTCTGTTAGAAGAATAGGGAATTACAAAAATGGCACTTGCCAATTAGGGCTCACTGCCCGAGCACACTGCTCACAAAGAGGCCCACTGCCTACAAGGAGACACACTGTCTACAAAGTGATAAGAATCACAGTCTTGAACTGATTGGAAGCATCTACATATGCTGAAGTTTAGTTCTGGTTAGGCTCAGTATACTGATCTGCTGCACTTCATCTTTCCTCTGTTCTTTATTCTGCTATCCTTTCACATACCGGATCTTTCTTACTACTTCTGCTCTGTTCTGCACTTATTCGCATATGCCTTGACACAATCACACATTTCACAACTAAATCCATCCTCTATATATATCCGCACAAGTAATTTCATCACCTTTCTAGTCGGCATCCGGAACAGTCTAGTTTCTTACAAACTCTGTTCTGTCGGCTGAATCCTTGCTCACCAAGCAATGCGGATCAAGCATATACTTGTAGATATCATTAATCATGTCGGCCAAACATGATTCATGCCTTCACAACCTTTACCATCAACAGTAACACATCCGAAAAATAGTCTGATACTCTCTCAGTCAGTTCTTCCTCTGTTCTTACTGTCTCTCAGGAATCTGGTACTCAACTATTCATATCTTTTTCTTTGTTCATCACCAGAGGCTAAATCCTTGGAATATACTACTCAAGGTAGTCCTCTTGACTTCCCCAAATCCGCACTGGACCAAGACACTTCCTCTGAGAGATCCGGACCAATCTGTCGGACCTTGCCACATGCTCTATTCTTGTTCACCGGACCACAACAATCTTCATTCTGACTTCCGGTAGAGACACACCATGACTTGCGGATATATGGGATGACCTTTGTTGCCATCAATGACAACAACCATGAATCCATATAGTGTCTCTTGCCAACAGATGAATCCAATTAAACTTCACTTACACAAGTTACAAGGTGAGAGCATACATGAACATGATTCACAAAGATTAGACCAGTTTACATTGCATCAAATTTATCCCTGGTTACTACACTGAATCACGAACATGTAAAACCCTAAACTAAACCTACTCCTACTCCTAAAACTAACAAAACAAGGGTTTGATTGAAAGAGAGTGTTTGGTCCTTCACCAATATGGACCAGTGCCTACTCCATTGGGAAAAAGAGTCATAGAAAATGAGGAAGGAATATATGTAGCAAAGGATCAACAAAACCAAATATATATTCACATACATATCACAAATAGATTTTCATGTGATGGACATACTTAATAATCCAAGAAAGAACTGCAATGATTCATATGCAACAAAGGAATTAAAAATACAAAGCCTTATATTAACATGAATGTTGTCACACACTTCCAAACCTTAGTTACAATCATGCCAACAAATGTGGCAAGGGAAAACATAAAACTATGATTATACATTTTCCTATTTATCATTACAAACTCCCATGGAGAGATACCATCACATGCAAATCTTCCTTACAAATCCTTCCTACACTATGCTGAATACATCCCTTCACTTGTAGGCATGACTTTTGCTTCTTTTAATGCTTGAAACTCTTCCTTAGGCGCTCCCAGACTAGACAATTGGTTCCCAGACCAACCCCTTTCCCTTCTTTTTCCATGTTATTATAGTGTGCCCTATACTCCTACATTTTGGGTGCCAAATATCTACCATGACCTACCAACATCAATTCTCATCAACCTCCCTTAGCACCCAAACAACTTGTCGACTATGTTTAAATCCATCTACCAGGCATTATCTGCATCCATCTTTAAATCTGTATCTTCAATATATTAATGGCGTGATTGGGGATAGGGAAAAGTTCCTTGGCTTAAAGCCACGACACATGGTGGCTTTTTTCTTCTTGAAAGAGCATCAGACTTGCCAAGGGATCAGTTATATTATCTTGAGCCCACCATTAATACTAACTCTAACACACACATAGAGATATATTGTTGAACACAATGGGGTGCTGAGAGGGGGGTGAATCGGCACACTTAAAAACTTTACTCAAATATTCTCTGTTAAAACTGATTAACTTTGAAAACATAAGGGAAAACATGTAATTCAAGAATCAACACATAAACACTAGAGGTTTTACGTGGAAAACCCTAGAATAGGGAAAAACCACAGTGAGAATTAGCTCACAATATATTATACTCACTACAAAAGTATTACAACATTATTTTAGGGCTTCAACCTAAGGAAGCTACTACTCCCTGATTTACAACTTTGATTTAGGGTTACAACCCAAGGAAGCTACTACTCCCTAAATGCTCAGCTCACTGTTATTACAATGACAATATAGATATAAGGACTGCTATGGAGAACACATATGTTGTATGTTGATGTTGCAGTCTGTTATTCTTGCTCAATATATATCCTCAAACTGATTTTGTGCATTTCATATCTTTCTGTGCTATACTATTTTCACATTCACCTTGATTACATTTCAAATGAGCTACATCTTCTATATATATCCTCTGCAAGATCTTGAAATAATGATTAGGTCAGCATCTAAAACAATATTGAATGTAACGTGTAGCTAGTCACAAGTCGGCCATAACACATGCAAAGTGATACAAAATTGTTGTGGACATCAGGGCATTATGAAAAACATTAGAACACACCTTTCCATACCTTTTAGACTTGGAGAAACTAGTCAAGAGCCTCGACATGCAATATGTACTTAACCAGTCGGCTCACACTGCTTGGCACGGTTGATTGTTCATCTTTCAACTACTAGGGAGAAACCAAAAACTCAATGCGGACCAAGAATTCAATCATGAAAGGGCTCAATAACATCCATACACCTTACTAGATAAGTATCATACTAAGCTATGCATCCTCAAGATAAGAAATATATCAATCTGTAGAGCACAGAGTCTTCTGAACCTTATGTAATGCTTCACAACCCAAAATATGATGTTGTGGTGAAGTGAGGGATTGAGACCTTTTGAGGATGGACAAAGACATCAATGTATGAAACTTATTAGATCCACACACCTTTTTCTAGATTTTCCAAAGGAATTCAAAAATGGCTTAAGTATTCACAGTTCTAGAGGACAGTTATACTTGAACTTTGTTTGAATGCTTGATGCAGTACCAAAGAATGAAGAGAGTTTTCTTGCGGATCATACCTGATGTATCATGGATCATGTAGTGCCTCCACACAAGCTCTGATGATAGATATATATATGTTTTGACTTTTGTAGAACTTAACTTGTGCATTCAGGCTCCGAAATACATTGTGATGCTTTTGTTACTTGAGCATTGTCTTTGCGGACCACTAGACAACTTAAAACTCCATCATAACGTATATCATACCAATGTTAGTCATCCTTAGAACTGCATGACAAACATATCTCTTTCGGAGGAATGCAAAGCATTTCATTGTCTCCCATTACTGCACTGCTATGTCTGGGTGATGGTCGATGTGCTATCCTTTGTAAATTTTCATGCTGAATATATGAGAGGCTGAAACCTTGGATATATCATGTTAATACATGCAAGAGGCTATCCTTAGAACCACAAGGCAAGTTGTTTCTTTGTAGAGAAGTGTGGACCAACTTAATTTGACTCTACCTTAGAATGTCCACTGTGAATGCCTTAGACACTTTTCTCCTTCTTACCCTTGAGTGTGGTACACCCAACTAATGAGATATGTATGTGTGTATGCAGGAATCTTGAAAGGATATGGGTGTTTACCTCCACATCATGTTCAAACCTAAAATTGATCCATACTTAGGATGTTTACTCTTCTCCCAAACCGGTTTTCCTTGACTATATAAACTCTTCCTTTGTACAAGTCTGTCTATAGATTTCCTTCTATTATGTTGACATCAATATACACTATGTTGACATCAATGATAACTCATATGGCCAACAATCTCCCCCTTTGTCATTGATAGCAACATATGCTCCCCCTTAGACTCTCTTCCCCTTTGACATCAAGGACAAAGGGATTGATAACCTTTGTATCAATCCAAGTGTACTCCCCCTTACAAAAAGATATCTAAATTTTGCTCCCCCTGACTGTATGATTTAGTTATAAAATTGTACCCTTGAAAACCAAAATGGTACTACCAATCTACTTATTATCTCCACAACACTCTGTACATCAAAATTGTTCTAACTCACTTGGACGGGATAATGGCTTTGTAAATTACCTTGAGTTGTTGAATAGTTGTGGTCCAGATGACACACTCGGAGGCAAGCATTTGAGTCTAACACTCACACTGTATGTACATTTCCTCAGCTTCCTATATATTGCTTGGGGTTTTCTGCCTCTCCTAACAAGCTGAACATTGAGGCAATTCTCAAATTCACTGCCTCTCTTAACTGACCAAATTGTTTCTTTATGTTTTCTCTTTGGTCTTGTAATTAGGACAGTTGTGCATGTAGATTTCCAATTTG
Source organism: Cunninghamia lanceolata (assembly GCA_027924645.1). Classification (NCBI taxonomy): domain Eukaryota; kingdom Viridiplantae; phylum Streptophyta; class Pinopsida; order Cupressales; family Cupressaceae; genus Cunninghamia; species Cunninghamia lanceolata. The sequence goes on from BSBN01001336.1 coordinate 2,056,086, forward strand.
TGCCCTTGATGCCCCCATCTTACCCTTTAAAAAGTCATATAATTCAGCCACCTTAGGAATCTGTGACTCAATAGAGTCCATCTGAGATTTGATTTGCTTGGTGGAATTTAGCCAATTTAGGTAGAATAGGTATAGGGATGTGGCCTCCTCAATTCAAGCTTTATATCTCTTCATATTTTCTTTGAGCTTGTTATGTGCATTAGCACACTTATCAACCATATCTACCATTCTTTTGTCATTAATCCTTTGTGACGCCTCTTTCTCTGCCTTTTGCTCTAACAAGAAGGAATGATCCTTAAAAGAATCCATTAGTAATTTGAGCTTTGTTCCCAAGGCAATGAGGGGTCAATGGTTACCTCTAGTAACCCTTCTTGTACCAACTTCACAGCATCCTCTATTGCACTAGATTTCTTTAGATTTTCTTGTAAAAATTCTTCCCTTGCAAATGCATGCAGTATGTGTCCAAGCTGCAATTTGTGTAAGGGAGATATGCTTGTTAGATCAAGTTGCCCTTCATTTATTGGAACTTACAGCAATTAGGGAGTCACAACTAATTGAAATTGAATCTACAAGTTCAGTAATTCTGTAAGAGAGTCAGTTGAGCCTTGATCAGTCTCCTTTGCCCTATCTTGACGTCTCTCTGGAGTCTTTTCTTTATCTGTGGTAGGATCTTCATGTTGTCTTAAAGTCTCTGAATCAACCTATGAGTTGTGCACATTTTCCTTGTCATCCACCTATTTAGTGTTTTCTAGAACACTCTATTCATCTTGCAGATTCTCTTGAAGAGTGAGATCATCATTCATGTCTTTTTCCTTTTTAGCATGTTCTTTCTCTGGAGGTGATGTCATAGCATGATGAGGTGATTGTGGTAGGGAGACAAATGACTGTTCTATATTCTTTATTTCTCTCACCTCACCAAGTACCTTTTGAGTAACTTCTTTAGTTTCCTTTATGATTTGTTCAATTAATGTCCTCCTTTCTATTTTGCATTAGAGTGTCTACTCTATGCTTAGTCATAATCTCTTGAGCTTGCCTTTGGATTAACTTTTCTTTTTTTCCTTAGATAGGGAAGCACTGGCTTTATTCAAAGCATATTGTCTGTGATTTTCATCAATTGTCACAGCTTCATCTATATCCCTTCTTAAGCCTTTTTGAAGGCTTTCTGGTGCTTTGACCAAGATTTCTTCTAAAGACTTGTTGTACCTCAACATATACATAACAATAGCCTTTTCAATGATGGCTTGATTCTTAGGTGAGGATTCAAGATGGAGTGCTATTGTTTCATCAAAAAAGATGTGATAAATGATTGCATTGTAGACAACTTCCAGAGACAGGGGGTTCCTGAGAGTCATTTTTCTTTTTCTTCTTGGGAGGAGGAGAAGTTGGCTCCTCTTCTTCTTCTTCTTCACTTGTCTTTGCATCTTGTTTCTTATTTCTCTTGGCTTTCACCTTGATCCTTGACCCCTTCTTCTTTTCCCTTTTCTATTTATTAGGACTCACTTCCTCAGTGGTTTCTTTCTTCTTCTCAAAGGTTTTCCCTTAGATCTTGTTTGTGTTTCTTCTTTGGACATGTTTCATGGGAGTTGTCTTTTCAAAGAGGGTAGATTGTGTAATGTTGGCAGTGGATTGAGAGGTAGATCTACCAGATCTCCTTAGTGTTGGATGCACAGTGGGAAGAGGCTCAACAAATTCAAGAGCATCGTAAGCAGAGAAACCTCCAGGTGGAATACCTACCCTCTTGAACAATTTTTCTTTGTTCTTCTCTACTTCTTCCTCTGCCCTTTTCTTAGTTAGTTTGTTCTGAATTTCTTCACTGGTTCCAAATCTTTCACTTTTAGGTTCTCTTGGCAGACTTAATAGAATTTTCTACATATGCTTTAATCTCTTCATCAGGAACTTCATATGGAATCTTGGGAATCCATGAAGTCCTAGGCTCAACTATTGCCATATAGCAACAATCTTTGTCCACAAGAAATGTTATGTTATCCATATATTTCTGGACCAAATCAAAAGAGACTCTCTCTCTTTTATGCATTTTAGTTTGAAAGTTTTTGAAGAAGCCCCAAAAGATGGTCTTGTAACTTTGTGAGTCAAAGCTTTATATGTATTCTTTTATTTGTGCTGCTACTAACATGTCTTGTTGCCATATCTTCCCCTTAAATCCTGGTAACTCATTTATGAAATAGAATGCTAAACAGATGATCAAATATCCATACTTGAAATGATATCCTATTTCCTTACTTTTTTCTTAGATATTCTAGCAGTTGTCCCTTCATCACTTCACATAGGTCAAAATCCTTGCCTTCTTTAACCATTTAATAAGTAGTGTATATGGTCATGGTTGTGGCAAATCCCTCTCTGTTAGAGTAGTACACTTTGTATGCAATTCCCATTGCCGCATATCTCACACTGGGATCAGTAATGTCATCAATTGTCAAGGCCCTTTTGTCAAATTTGGCACCAATTAATTCCATGACCTTTTCATTTTTAATTGATTTCAACTGTGGTATAGGTCCAATGGAACATAATCTTGTTGTAGCTCTAATAGCTTCTTTAGTTATTCGATGAGGTTTGTAAAGGTATATTAATTCATCATAAATTCTACTAAGGATATACCTAACTCAGTCATGCTCATTGCAAAAGTCTGGAAAATCTTTCCAAACATCCAAGTGTTTTGCTTCAATGTTGGCATATTCAGGCTTGTAATGTGTATCATCATGATCTAACAGTTCACGCCTTAGGGTTTCAAAATTCCCATGACCAATTTCCTTGAGTTTTGCATGAATGTATGTCCTAACATCTTTTGTGTATACCATGAAGGAAGGAACATTGGATAATGCTCCTCTTCCATCAACTTCCATTGCTTTATACAGATGTTTCTTGAATTTTGGTCGGCGTTGTTCAGCAATGTTGATCAACTGAGGAGTAAAGGATGTAGCCATTTTGATAATTTTACTAATCTAGGGTTTTAACCAAAGAGATTAAGAATACCTGGATGTGTGGTGATAAATCTAGCTCGGTCAAATTGTTGAGTGTTTTCAAATCTCTTTTAGCTCTTCAAGTCCTTGTCTTCGATCAAAAGTGATAAAAAATGATCAAGGATCACCTATATAAACATTCCACCAATAATTTCCCTCCACATTAATTGCTTCCTTTGATTTGACCTAATGTGCCCCCTTTCATATACAGAACGTCATAAACCTTTGACAATCCTCTGTAGATTACTCAATTGCTCTAGAAACTTTGTTAAGTTCTTCTACATGTTGGATACTTTCATTATCATGAAGAGGAGATGACTGATTTTCAAAAACAACTCCCCTTGAGTCCATGTAACCCCTTGATAGAAATCTAATGTAGTGGTGATGTTAAAACACTCCTACCAACCCAATCCACCACTCACCTTTCACCAAAACCAAGGGCTGTCAATACTCCCTCCACAACTAGGCTTCTAGCCTTGTAGCCCTCCAAAAGGGTCTATCAGAGAATAACTTTCACATGGGGTGGTATCTCAAGGAAACAAAGGCATTTATGAGTACCCTTTTGGTTTTTTGTCAATGTATTTCAAAATGGTAATGGGATGTTTCAGAACAAATGCCTCAAAACTGAGACAGTCTTCCTGTAACTAGGCCCAATTAGGCCTCTTTTACAAAGCAACCCTATGGTGTTTGCACTCCAAAATTACCAAATCAATTCTAGACCTCTACTCACATCACCAAAAGTCTAATTTCACCATTTTCATCACTAGAAACATCTTCTAGGAAACTATTCTAATCACCCTACTCTCCTATGCCTAATACATGAGGATACTAGGCCAGGATTTGACAAAATTCTGCTCTGACTCCATTTTCCAATCCTACCACTACCAAAATCATAAAATCTATCCTACTAACTTCCATTCCTTCAATTTTCAAGGAACCTCACTGGTGGAATGGCCTATAAACCCATAAAACTACCTTTCAAACCCTAGATCAGGGTTTCAGAATAGTTTTTAGGAGAATCATTATAACTTTCTTCTAACGTGATGATTTTCCCCCAAATCAATTGCAAAACATAGACCACTCACTCCCCTATCACGTTCAGTAAGTTGCAAACCCTCACAGTGCCATACAGAACAGTACCACGGCCTGGAACAACGAATTTACAAGAAAAATAACAGAAAAATAGAGCTTTATTGAGTTTTGTCCTTCAAATCTTTCTCCAACCCCTCTCCTCAGGTTATGTGAGGCTATTTGAACATGTTTACACCTAACTCCAACGGTTTACAACTATTTTTCAAACTATGTGACCATTTATCCTTCCCCTAATGCATTATTAGCCAAGTTGCAAAGCAACTCTTACATCATTTGGCATTATTTGACAAATATGACTCAAAAACATAAAAATTGGTCCTCATTGACCTTATTACATCTTCTAGATGACAAAACACCTCAAACTTTTATTTGAACATCACTAGACCCACACAAAGCCAAGATTGGCCATGGTGCTCCTGCACCATACAACTGGGGTGAAAAAGATTTCATCATCCTGATGAAATGAGCACTTGAACAGAGGTCCCATGCTATTTGATATCATCTTCTAACATCCAGGTAGAATTCTCATTGGGAAATCCAAGCCATTTAACCAAGTGTTCATTGTATACCTTGTTCCTTGTTTTCTTAACCTCCCTTGTATCCAAGATGGCTTCAAGTTTCATTGGTTGACTAGGTGGAAGGTCTCTTATCTAATAATAATCATCTCCACCTACTTCTTCACCTACAACAATGGATCCTTTAAAAGGATAAAGATCAACAACATGAAAATGGGTGAGATAGCAACTCCAGGAGGGAGTTCTATCTCATAGGCATTCTGTCCAAACTTGTGGACTACCTTGCAAGGCCCAATCTTCTTCATCATCAGCTTGGTGTACTTGCCCTTAGGTAGCCTCTCTTTTCTCAAGTGTGCAAGCACCATATCCCCTACCTTAAACTAAACATCTCTCTTCTTCAAATCAGCCTTCTTCTTATAATTCTCCACACTCTTTTGAAGAGTCTCCTTCACTTGTTGATGAATGTCATATATTGCCACTACAAAGTCTTCCCCTTGTGCACTTCTCTGCTCCATTCCCCTTAGATCTCTTAAATCATAGATCCCTCTTGGGTTAATTCCATATACAACTTCAAAAGGGCTCGTTCCAATGCTTCAATTAAGTGATTCATTGTATGCATATTCTGCTTGAGGGAGTATGAGATCCCATGACTATCCATGCTCCTTGGTAAGGCACCTTAGCAAGTTACCCAATGACCTATTGAAAACTTTAGTCTACCCATTTGTTTGTGGATGGTAGGCAGAACTGAATGTCAAATTGGCACCCAACTTTTTCCACAAGGTCCTCTAAAATTGACCTATGAACTTAGAATCTCTATCAGAGACAATGGTTAGAGGCAGTCCATGAATCCTTACAATCTCTTTGAAAAACAAACCAGTAATATGGGATGCATCATTAGTAGTCTTACAAGCAATGAAATGTGCCATCTTACTGAACCTATCAAAAACAACAAAGACATTGTCATACCCTCTTTGTGTCTTGGGCAATCCTAAAACAAAGTCCATGTTAATTGACTCCCAAGGATGGTTAGGCACTAGCAATGGTTGATAAAGTCCTACATTGGAACTAGATTATTTGGCTCTTTGACACACCCCACAACTCTCTACAAAATTCTTAACATCTATGTGCATTCTTGGCCAATAGTAGAACCTCTTAACCTACTCCAAAGTCTTATCATACCCAAAGTGTCCTCCTAAACTTCCACAATGCTTGTCTCTGATAAGATTTGCTCTCATGGAGCATCTTGTCACACACAACTAAGCACCCTTGAATATCAATCCATCTTGCAACAAAAACTCAGAAAATTTACTATGAAAAGTGTCTTGGGACTGACTACAAACAGCAAAAACATCCTTGAAATCTTCATCATCTTGATACATACCTTTGATTGCATCAATGCCTACACTTTGAAGCTTGATCTCTTGCACCATCATAGACCTTCTACACAGGGCATCAGCAACCTTGTTTGCTTGTCCTTTCTTATGCTTTATGGTGAATGTGTAGGCCTGCATATATTCCATCCATTTCATGTGCCTATGGCTCAATTTGTCTTGGCTGTTCAAAAAGCTCAAAGCATGATTATCAATGAAGACAATAAACTCCTTTGGCAAGAGGTAGTGCTTCCACTTCTTGAGGGACTGCACCATGGCATAGAGTTCAAGGTCATATGAGGAGTACTTTCTCTTAGCTTCATCAAGCTTTTCTCTGAAAAATGCAACTGGCCTTCCATCTTGACTGAGGACTGCACCTATAGCATACCCGCTTGCATCACATTCAATTGTGAACACCTTGTTAAAGTCAGGGAGTGTGAGGACAGGTTTTTGAGCCACTCTTGACTTCAGGTATTCAAATCTGCTTTGTGCCTCATCAGTCCATTAGAACTTAGTCTTCTTCCCTCCTTTGATAGTGTCAATAATTGGTGAACAAATGTGGCTAAAGTTTTTTATGAACTTCCTATAGAAGGAAGCCAATCCATGGAAGCTCCTAACCTATGTTGTTGCTCTAGGAGTTGGCCAACTGAGTATGGCTTCTACTTTTGAAGGATCCATCTTAAGTGTATGCTTGGAGATCACAAAGCCTAAGTAGACAAGCTCTTCTTTCATAAACTCACACTTCTTGAGATTGATCATTAGATTCTCCTCATCCAACCTCTTCAATACCATATCTAGGTGTTGCAAGTGATCCTCTTTTGTCTTGTTGTATACAAGGATATCATCCAAGTACACCACCACAAATTTGCCTATGAAAGGTTTAAGAAATTCATTCATGAGTCTCATGAATGTACTTGGGGCATTTGATAACCCAAATGGCATCACTAGCCACTCATATAGACCCTCATTGGTCTTGAAAGCAGGTTTCCATTCATCTCCTTCCCTTATTCTAATTTGGTGATAACCACTCTTTAAATCTATCTTTGAAAAGTAACATGCATCACCTAAATTGTCCATTAGATCCTCTATCCAGGGTATTGGGATTTTATACCTGATTGTAATCCGGTTGATGGCTCTTGAATCAGTGCATAGTCTCCACTCTCCATCCTTTTTGGGTGCTAGGACTGTTGGCACACCACAAGGACTCAAACTCTCCCTTATCAAACCTTTATCTAGTAGTTCTTGAACCTGATTTCTGATCTCCCCATTCTGTTTTGGTGTCATCTTGTATGATGCCTTGTTTGGCAGGCTTGCACCAGGTATGAGATCCAAATCATGACTCACATCCCTTATGGGAGGCAATGAACTAGGGATCTCCTTCACCACTATATCTTCATACTTGTCCAATAGGGCCTGAACTTCTTTTGGTATCCTTTCTACATCTAGTGCTGCAATGGTTGATATAGGCTTCCCAATGATGGCATAACCAATGTCTTCTTCATGTAAACTCCTCAAAAATTCCTTTTCCTTGACCACCATCACACTTGGTCCTTCATGATCTGCACTATCATCTTCTTTCAAGGGTGTAAGGGTTTAAGACACTCCATCCTTCACAATCATGTAGGTGTTTTTCTCCCCATCATGCTTGGCCTTTCTGTCAAACTACCATGGTCAGCCTAGGAGCAAGTGGCATACATCCATTGGGATGATGTCACACAATATTTTGTCTTTGCAGGCACCAATATTAAACTCCACCCAAGTCTGCTCATTTGCAAGCACTTGTTGACCCTTGTTGAGCCATGATACTTTGTAAGGTGTAGGGTGAGAACTCCTCTTCATTTTCAGCTTCTCTACCATTTCCAAAGACACAAGATTGTTAGTAGAACCAGAATCAACAATCACCTTACATACCTTTCCTTATGCTTTGCAAGTTGTCCTGAATAAGGCCTTCCTTTGTGGGGGCTCCTTGGTGGTTGGCACTTTGAGCAATGTTCTTATCATCAAGGACTCTCCTACGTCTAGGGCTACATGCACAGAAGGTGAGTTCACACTATCTTGGTCCTCCTCTTGCACAATTTGGGTTCTCCTTTCTCCTCCATGGGAACTAGCACCTTGTTTGTCTGAGCACTTCCAAGTAGGGTGACCAAATTGGCCACATTGGTAGCACTTACCTGAGAAGGTATTAGACCCTCTCCCTTAGCCACCAAATCTTCCTCTAGTGTTAGGCCTTCTACCTCTAAAACTGCCCCTTGACTCACTTGTTTGCTCTTGTTGTCCACCTGATTCTCCTTGCTTCTTTTGGAATTGTCCTTCCCCCAAAGTTGCCTCTGCCTCTATTATTCTTTCCTCTACCTCTGCCTTGCTGCTCCTACCTTCTTTTGATTCTCTCCTCTACCCTAACTTCCATTTGAAAGAACTCTTCCACTGTCTTAGGGGGGTTTAAGCTGATTTTATCTCTAATGTTCAATCTCAAACCGCTTAGATACCTGTTGTGTGGTTACACAACACGCCCCATTTTGACTTGGCAAAACAGGGACCCAACTTCTTTTGGCTTGGTTTGTGTTTCTTGCTTTCTGGCGGTTTGGTAAAAATCTGTCAAGTGAATCATCACATTGAGTCAGGATGAGGTAAGTCCCCAGTATGAGGTCAGGTTGTCAAAATTCATATTTCGTATCTGTGACCTCATATTCTGAAAGAACATTAAATTTCATGCAGGTTTGCCTTTTACATCACCCTGGTATTCATCAGGATGTGAGAGTTATGAACAGTTAAAGTCTTGGTCAAACCTGATATTCGCAAGAGGGGGGGTCATATTTTATAATCTGAGTCATGTTGTTTAAAGATCATCATCATATTCGAACATTCCCTGATATATCCTGCGGCTCAAATATCCGGACATCAACTTTAAATGGTAGTACGTCTTCCCCGTCAGGCGATCTTTTGTATCGCGAACATCATGTTTTGAAAAGTAACCCAATATTCGTTAATATCATCCTGACGTGAAATATCACCCTTAACAAACATCCTGATGACATCATCTGAATATGATAAACGAAGAAACAAACATCCTGATGACATCATCATCATATTTACATTTCAACAAGATATTTTGCAAACATGATCATGTTCGCCAAATATGACGATGACGTCATGAAGCATTTCCGATACAAAGAATGAATATCATGATGACATCATCCTGATATTCAGAAAGGAAGACGAGCAAGCTTGGCTCATCATCATCATTTTATTTTGAAACATCACCCGATAAACTGAAATATCCTCCTGATGTGCTAAAACGTAAACAAAGGGTGCATTGTCACCTGAATCTTGTCGCGATAATAATTTCAATGCTAGGGAGGATGATATTGAAACTCAACCCGATATTTGTGAAATATCATCCTGCCCTCATGATATCCCGTCATATGGATATCCCCCTGCTCCCTTTGCTGCCATTATCATTAAATGCGCGCAGATATGGTAGGTGATTCCCGCCGATCCCGGAACCCAATGAAATACCTGGCGAGATCCTGAGTTTTCGCACGAATGATCAAATATTACAATCTAACTTGTCAGAGTGCCCTAAATTTACCCTAACTGCGAGGTTAAAAAGTAATTCAACCGCCATTGTTACATTTACCTGCGTTAAAATTGTTTTACAGAGCACTTGCCTCCATATCCGCATAACAGCTACCGTTGCGCACTTCGAGCTCACAGATAGAAGGAAGGAAGTGATCAGCAGTTGAATTAAGAGCGTCTTGACGATATATTGGTATAAAGGAAAATCTGCATAACCAGGTAAGTGAACTGAAACCCTCATCATGTTGTTTCTAAATGATGTTGTAAGTTCTAGTTATGTATCCATATAAGTAAGTAATGTGAAATTGATGCAATAGGCATGATATTTGCAATATGTATGCATGCATATCCCTGTTGTGAGAAGAAAGGTTGTTAATTGCAGGTACCCATGGCTGAAAAACGCTTAGTCAAGAATCAGGAGGAATTCAGCAGGCCTATGTTCTCTTCTCAGAGAGGGGTCCTGTTCAAATATGGAGCAATTACAGACACCCATTAGGGGATTACTAACCTAGAGGCCTGGTCGGCCAGGCTGAATGATGGACATGACAAGAGTCTGGTATTGGACGCAGTGTTTGTATCAGGTATGTGGAACGCTGCTGGCTTCCCATATTCCATGGAGTCTCTGGAGTTAGTCATTGAATGCGCCCAGAATTATAACCCTCAGACGAGGCAGGTGGTGAAGCATGGGAGAGTGTATGTAGACCTATCCATCAAAGGTCTCTCCCGGACATTTGGACTGCCAATGGGTAGTAAGGTAAAGAGTGTAGACTTGAAGAAGTCTGAAAGAGAATACGAGGCCAACAAGAAGGCAGCCAGAAAGAACATGTATGCTTGGCGGGCCGAGAACAGCACATACAATGCAGCGGCCAAGCTCCCCGTGCACATGTTCAAGTTTGATTTCAATGAGGAGTATTAGTACGTGATTGCCCTACTAAACAAGGTGACTGGCCAGCCTGATACTGGTGAATTTAGAGATTGGATGTACGGAATCATAATGATGTGCCTGTATGCAGACATCAAGCCACTGTGGGGCCAAATAATAAGCGATGCTCTGCATGAGCAGCTGATGAACCTGGGAAGTTCAAATTGTGCATTCTACATGACCTCTTATATCATGTATTCTTGTGCTTATAGGGGCACTTTTGATGCCCTGGTGACAGATGGAAAACTAACGGGCACAAATGCAGCATATATCTGGGATCATCATCCCCAGCTGCAAAGAACCAACTATATCAAAGATTACAAACTGGTCAATGATGCATTCTCTATGCATCTGGTAAGGACCATGGAAGATGACAGAACTAAAAGACTGAGCATGGAGGCTCAAGAGGCAGTATACAGGCATGGGGCATGGTACATACAATTTGCCACCTTTTCCTATATCAGGATAGAAGGTTTTGAAGGACATCCCCTGATGCTGCCAAGATATCCTACGGATGCAGTAGTGTTAATGGAATTTATCAGGCAGGGCTCCACCATGATACAGATGTATAAGGATGCCAAGAAGCTGCCACCAATTTTGTTCCCAGTCAGCATTGGCAACTACATGTGCCCTGACTCTGACAGTATAAAGAAGGTGATGGTCACTCTGAATAAGATGAATTTACTGCCCTTCCCAGTAACGAGACCATATGATCCTTACGGCCGAATGCAGAAGATCCTAGGAAAGCCTATTCACCAGAGGCACCTAGAGGATTTTTGGGCTGACTGCGAAGATGAGGCAGAAGCCAGGAGAAGGAGGTATCAGAGGTTGACTCTGAACCAGATCAGAACATTTGATTGCATATCCCTTCCTCAGCAGCTGAAGAGTGATGACGGCAGGATAATGGCAGATGAGTATGAGCAGAAAAAGATTTATAATGATACCATCTCTGCACCTGACGTCACCATGCAGGAGGATATGTCCTTAGACCCATTCTTTGCCAGAACCCTACACTTGACCCAAGCTTGGGTAGATGCACAGGTAGAGGCATTGAAGAAGAAGGGTGTTGCCATCACGGTGGACAACAAGAAGAAGGGGCAGGACATCCTTGCAGATGAATATGATGACTTCCTGCTGGAGAAGAGGAAGACTAAGGGAGAGAGGATCCCTCCACCACAACAGCCTAGCAAAACGGCCCCAAGGGGCAAGAAGGTGGAAAAGGGACCCAAAGGGGTCATAATTGAAAGGGCAGTATTCATAGCAGAGGAGGCAGCCAAATCAGGATCAGAATCAGATTCTCCTCCAAAGCCCAAGAAAACCAAGACAGCAGAGGCTGGAATCACAGAGACCCAAGAAGTGGGTCAGTCATCCAAACAACCAGGCAAAGCTATCCTCATGGAGGAGGAGCCTGAAGAAGAGGAGGAAGCTCCACTAATAATAAGAAGAAAGAGGAGAGCTCCACAGGTGTTGGTTCCCACCACACCTAAGAAATAAAGAACCTCCATGAGAGGTGAAATAAGCCAACCCCCTGCACCGGTACAAGGGGTAGGTAGTGAAGTGCAGAAGGAACTTCAGCATAACGTTCCACTTCCTACCATTGTCAAGTTCAAAACTAAACTTGCTGAAGAGCAACAAAAGGAAGCATCTCAGACACAAGCGGAAAGGCATGTCTCGCTACATGAGACAATAAACTTGTCTGATGATGAGGTGGTGCAGGATGTGGCTGCACAAGAAATGGAAACACTTGCTGCTGATGCAAGTGTGACTCCTCACAAGCCTCCATCTGTCCAATCAGTGCTTGAGGAGATGAAACAAGCAGAAGCGGAGCGAGAAAAGAGCCTAGAACCAGAAAAGAGCCCAGAGCAGGTAGCTCAGGACATAGGGCTAGACACACTGATCGCTGAGGTGACAAGTCCTGTAGTGGTAGACTTGACATAGAAACAGGATGCAAGTCCTGAGAAGCTAGCAGGATCACCTAATAAGGGCCACCTAACAGAGGAGATAGAGATGGCAGAAGCAGAAAGCCATGCTCTTGAATCAGGCCAGCAAAGCCCATAGGGTACATCAGTAGGACCTGTTATAGTGGAGGTCCAAGAGATAAAGGCTGATGAGAAGAAGGAAGAAATAGAGGATCCAGCTGCTAAGGCACAAGGGGAAGAACTGGGAACAGGTGAAATAATAATGGAGAAAGATCATGATCATCATGATCCACATACAGGTACACCGCAGGGTTCCCCACACAAAGAAGATGCTCCCCCAGAAAAGGAAGTTCCTCAACAGGAGGAGGCACCACAAGATCAGCAGCAAGGCGAGCATCAAGAGAGAGAAAAGGAAAAATCACCATCTCCACAACACTTGGTGATAGAAACGGGAGATAGGGGTGAATAGCATCATGATGCTGAAAAGCATGATCAGGTGCCTCCATGGTTAGAAAAGGAGGTAAATGTTGAGGAAGAGATTGAAATTCAAGAGTTCGACGTCCCCACCCTGTTCTCTGCGGATATAATGAAGCCCAAGAGGAAGGCCAGGATGACATCGGCCATCAAAAGAGATCCGGCGACAGGGAGAAGGACTGCACAAATTGCCATACCTGCGGTGGAGAAGGAAAAAGGTAAAATCATTGTCAATGAATTTCAGATCAGTACAGTTGATTTAGGTTTTGCTAACGAGGACCAGGAAGGTCAGGAGGGAAAGGACATCATAGACTCTCTAATTCAGAAAGTGAAAAGAGAGAAGGAGAAAAATAAGCAACATAAAGAGCACATTGCTCAGTTGCATGCATACATTAAAGGCTTAACCAATCCGGATGATACTACAAGTGAAGCTGCAGTCCCATTGACTGCCATTTCTCAAGAAGAAGTAAATAAATTGGACCTCATGAAACATGAGGCTTCCGTAATAAGGAAATGGATGTCATCCACATTGGATGATGCTATAGAAATAATGAAGGGTTCTTTGAAGAGGTGGAGCATATTAAGTGACTCCAAAACCAAGGTGGACAAATTACAGATGCAGACCGGGAAAAGGTCTTATAAACTGGAGAAAGTCCTCAGCATGTTGGGAGAAATAAGGAAGATAAACCCACAACTGCTTATCAGTAGGCAGGTATTGAATAACAATACTGCACTGTTAATAGACATCTGGTACAAAGATGTACAGTTTGAATGCGGAGTCCTCAAGAGATGCAATAATAAGCTGAGGGAGATCAGCATGAGGCTACGTGATTTAATTGGCATTGAGGCAGACATGCTAGAAACACTAGAAGGCAAAGTAGAGGGGAAAATAGAGAATCAAGATGAAGACTCTGCTCTTAAGATTCTGCACAGTAACTTCCAAATGGAAGATGATGGTCCACTCATCCACTTGACAGAGGAGATTATAAATAAGGTGATGAGGATCAAGGTCAAGATGGAGACCTACAATGAGACATTGCAGGACAGGGAAAATAAGCTAGATAACAGCAGGGATAAGTATGAAGCACACAAGCACGCCATTATCAAGGCAAAGACTCAAGATGGCGGAGGAATAGATCAGGTTGTGCAGTCATATGAATAGATCCAGAGCAGCATGCAACCCCATATGCAGCAGCATCATCATCAGGATAGCAAAGGTTCAGGAAGCGATGCACATGATGATGACCCGCATGAATTAGCTGAAGAACATGATGGAGATACATCATGAAGGGGAATATTTTGCATAGGTAATATAGATAGTTGCCAGCTGGCAACTTGTGCCATTTTGTAAAATTGACAAGTCATGGAATGATGACCATTGATTTGTATTGACATATCAGATCCGTAGATCTTTTTGTAACGGATTCCTCACCTTATTCTATAAAAGATGGTGGAATGCCTTGTTATATTCATTCGAAACTTAATTGAAATCTGTTTGCTGAAATATTCAGGGCTCATTTCAAAGCTGCTGTATATGTACATGTCTTTTGCATACTTAATGGAAGAGAAGAGTATTTTGGTTACAAACCTTCGTAAATCTTGAGTAATCTGTGTTTGAATTCTAGATATGTGCTTTGATTAGCTGCGTCCCTTGGAGTGCTCATCATGTTGCATGTATTGTTTTCATTCATTATCCTCTGAAGTTTGCATCAACTGTATCTAGCTGTGGAATGTCCTGGTGAACATATGGTTTGATTTCTTCTCCTCATGACAGTATCAAGCATGTATGTGGATCAAAAGCTAAAGGTTCCACATAATTAGAAGTATTCCTTTAATTTCTTTCAATTTCAGAACATCTCACCATCACAATTGCAAATAATTGATAATCTTAAGCAAATAACGCAAATATGCAGACATCTCGTAGGTAATCGCAAATATTTAGCATATTTGAATAAAAAAGCATGCACAATTAAAAATATCATGCAAAGATCAAGGTATTCCTACATCTTTTCATCTAATAACTGCATAATATGACTTCTCTGTAAAGAATTTCTACAGGAATGTCATGATGATGGCGCAATTTCACGTAAGGCCCCAAAATGGAAACAGCAATTCACATTAACTACTGAGTAACATCAGTCGATTAAGACCTAATCACCAGAGACTTGGGATCATGAATTCTCTGAATTCACTGTATCTTTCAAGATGAATAAAGGTTAATGTGTACTTTTATTCTATGTTTGTTTGTGACTAACATCATGACCAACATAAATTGGCGCTAGAAGGAGGGCAAGTCCAGAAAACCACGCTCATCATCAGTATTTTCAAGGTTTGATGACGCATAGAGTAAGGTAACCTCAGATCGTTTGTGAATTTCAGTAAATTACATGAATATTTACCGAAAGAAGTTTGTACGTGTTCATTCTGTGTAAAGATTTCCAGATCTCACATCAGTATTGCAAGCTTTACAGTAGACCTTTCTGACTTCACTAAATATTGGCCAAAGATACGTAAATTTGTTCAAATTTTGAAGAATTTAAGCCTTAGACACTTGAGATCTCGTGCTACGGTCCAAGATACTCCAATATCCTATCATATTTGCAGTATCTTCGCAAATATTTCGTAAATATCCAGTCTGATTTGCCATCTGACCGCAAATATCACCTCATCCGGTGGAATCCAGCCAATATTTGCAAAGTTTTGGCCAATTTGCCTCCAAATCGAGAAATCCTGGCTCACAGGATAAGTACCAGGTCTAGAACTAGTGAAATTTTTAAAGAATTGCCTGTTAGAGGTTTCAGACCTAGGACTGTAGACATTCATCATACTCCAAGGTCTAGTGCATCTAGAGCTTCACCAGGACCTCCTCCTGTAACTCCTGTTGGTTTGCCAATACCTTCCGGTATATCCGCGACACCTCCTGTTCAACCTTAGGGTATACCTTTAGTTCAAACTCAGCCAGCTGCACCACCAGTTCAGCCCCCTCAAGCTGCAATGTCTTTCTTTGCAGCAGAGTCACCTTTGACCTTTAATGCATATCATGAGTTACCAAAGAATCCGGACAAACTTTGCCCAAAATACCATCCCTATCAAGATGCTGAAGATCATATCAGGACATTTAAGGAAGCTTGCTGCAGAGCCAGAATAGAACATCAGGACATGGTGTGCAGATTATTTCCTTTTTCCTTAGGGGAAGAGGCTTATAATTGGTTCATTAGTCTAGGCCAAGCCTCTATTGGTTCATGGGCTATCTTAGAGAAAGCTTTTCTTGACCGGTTCAAGGTCCCTATTGATCCATCTATGAATTATCACATGTTTGCTACAATTAAAAGATTTGAGAATGAGCCTATTGCTAATTTCAATGCTAGGTTCCAGAAAATGTTGTCCAAGCTAGTTGCCCCATATGTAGTAACTGATGCTGCTGCTAGGAGTATTTACTATTCAGCCCTGGATCCATTAACTTCCATGTTCATCAGGAGAACACATCCAGAGATCACTACATTGACAGGAGCTTTTCAAGAAGCTATCAAGGTAAATCAGTAGTTGATACCTGCTCCTACTCCGAATATAGTATTCCCTACTTTGCCTGGCATGCAATCACAATATCCTGCATAGTATCCTGCACCGTATTCACCACAGTATCCTGCACAATATCCAAATGGAGCAGTGATACCTCTAGCAGTCATGCCTGCACCTTTGCAAGTACCTCCATTGAGCATTATGCCTCCTCCTAATGGAAGTGGCCAACTACCACAATATCCTGCACATGCTCAGACACCTCAGGGTACCGATTTATCCAACAGTAACCATGGATCCTCTTTTTTCAAGCCTCAGACTGAAAATGTAGTTGCCAAAGCTCAAGAGGAAAAGGAAGAAATCAAAGAAATTTCTGCTCAGTTGAGAAAACTCACCACCGAAGTAACACATTTGAGAAATCAAGGGTTTTATGCACAGTCAGGTCAGAATAGAAATTATTCCAATGATAGACCAAACTACCCTGACAGAGGATATAACAACAATAACTTCAACAATAATGGTGGAAACAACAATAATCCACCTAGACAACCCAAAATATGGAACTCCAGGCCAAATAACGGTTCATTACCATCACCCCTGGATAATCAGCCTCCGGGTGAAGCTAAGCAGACTACTAGAGTCAATCTTGCTGAGGCAGCCCTTACCAATTGGTGTAGGATCCACAATACCAATGCACATGCAGAATTAGATTGTCCACAATTTAGGATTGCTGCCAGCATCTTTCAGACTGAAGTATCCAACACTTCTGGAAATCCACCTCAGGTAGAAGGAAATGAGATAGTTCCTTGTGGATATGATTCGGCTTTTGTGCTAGAAACGTACACTAATCAGCCTCATCCGAGTTATGATCAGACCTGTGAGGAATCTACCTTAACCTTTGAAACAAACTATGTTTTTCCCTTCGAGGATGAAAATGAACCTGCAAGAGAGCATGAGGAAGTACATGCATACCAACAGCAATATCCTAGTAAGCACAATTATAACCTGAGAAGTAGTGCCAACAGACCTACTGGTCTGTTAACATCATCTTTACCTCCAAATAACTTCAACACACCTCCTGATCCTAAGGCTAACAATAACCCTGGGTTCCCTAAGGTGAATGCTCAGTACTTGTCACCTCAAAACACAGTAACAAAGGTCGTAAATGCACCTCAGGAGTCTGACAAGTTAGTCAGCTATTTGGCTAATGAAATGAAGAAAATCAAGATCAGCCTGTCCTTATCGGAGTTACTGAAAACTCCTGCCATCAAAAAAGCATTCATGAAGTCACTAGATGATCCTGCTCCTAAAGAGGATAGTCATCTTTCAAGTCAATCCAATGGCAAAGACCATGCTGCTAAGGATAATATTATCAAGCCTAAAGTGTCATCTACAGTCCAAGCCGCTGAAACCTCCCACATGACCTTGTATAGGGATAAAACTGAATCACCTCCGTTTCTCCTCACTATAAGAATGTTCAGCAAGAACTTGCACAACTGTTTGGTTGATTCAGGAGCCTCAACGAATGTTATGCCCTTGTCAATATGTAATGCTTTAGGACTGCATCCGGCTAAATCCTTAAAGAAGGTCACTCAACTGGATAAGACAGAAGTAAGTGTAGTAGGAGAACTAACTCACATTCACATGCAGTTAGCATCTGATTCTAGGATCCAGTATTACATTGACATCTAGGTAGTTGACATACCTGATACTTATGGGATGTTGCTTAGCAGAGACTGGTCCAAAACGCTTAACAGATATATGTCTACAGATTTCAGTCACATGTGGTTGCCATGGAAAGGTATACCTAATCAGATCAGGATTGATGCTGAACCTAGGATGAAACATATGATCACAGAGTACAACAAAACAAATGAGATCATTTATGTAAACGTAGAGCCTAGAATTTATTGCATCAGGCCACAGACTGTTAAAATAGAAGAAATCCTAATGCTTGATGTTCATCATCATCATGATGATCATCATCATGAAGACTGGCTAGTTATAGAACTTAATAATGATCCTGATTATGAAAATGAAATGAATCGCTTCAGAGAGTTTGAGATGCATCTATCTACTCAGGTAAAACGTTGTCAATTACTAAATATACCTGCTAATGATATCTTAATTGATGGATGGTGCAGATTACATGGCGAAGCACACTCGGAAAAGACTTGTGAAACATGCTTAGACATGATGATACTGGAGCAGACATATAGTGAAGCATCATCATCATATTTTGAGGTGAGTGTTACATCTGATGATGATGACGATACTAATTCTTATCTGTCTTCTGCAGGAACAAAAGAGCCGACAGATCATGATGAAGGTCATATATGGAGAATAGAAGAAGTCCTGGTGTCCGATCGGACGAACGATGCGAAGAAAGAAAAGATCACCCCTGGTAGCGATTGCTTCATGGAACCAGATTATGAGTTGTCTGATGAAGACAAAGGTAGTGACCTGACGAAGTTCAAAGAATTTCTGGTAAAAGAAATAGAGAAGATGACACGACAGTGTAAATCCCCCTAGGAGGTTTTAATTAAAGGTTGGTGTAGGCTGCATGAGGCACCTCACTCAGAAACAACTTGCTCACTATGTTTACACATTTTGAAGAAGCATGCAGCTGTAAATCTTGAACATCATCCTCTTGCTGATATAGAAGAGAAAACAGAAAAGTCATCAGGCTCACAAAATAAAGGAAAGAAGAAACTTGAAGATGATGACATCCCCAAGTTAAAGTGGATATCAGGCGGAGCAGCAGCCAGAGCTGCAAAGAGAAAAGAAAGTTCAGCTAAATTTCCTACTGAAGATAAACCTTGGATCCTGAGGTTTGATGGATCCAAATCTAAGCAAGGTGCTGGGGTAGGAATAGATCTCATTGATCCATCAGGAAAATCCTATTTAGCAGCTTACAGATTATAGTTCCCCTGTACCAACAATGTAGCAGAGTATGAAGCTCTGATTCATGGAATGTTGTTTGCTCATAAGAAAAAAGTAAAGATCCTGCATGTCTTTGGGGATTCAGAACTAGTTGTGAGGCAAGTAAGAGGAATTTACTCTTGTAACTACATAAAACTATCAAATTACAGACATCGAGTGTGGGACCTGATTGAAGACTTTGATGCCTTTAATATCATTCACGTACCAAGAGAACAGAACCAGAGGGCAGATGCACTCGCCCAGGCTGCCAATACGTTGGAACTGCTGTCTATATCTGGTCTAAAGAGATTTTCAGTAGAATTGGTGTCAGTACCATCAGTACCTGACAATGTGACTAATCTCCAGGTGTTTGATGATGATCAGCACATTCTAGACTTCATATCAAACAGAGACATATTTGAAGCTCAGATCATAGATGAGAATGGTATGGAAGATCATGTCTGGGAAGAAGATGAGATATTAGAGTTGCCTAGCAACAGAATTCCCAAAGGTATGATTGAATTAGAAAGAGCTTTTGATCTAGATAATATGCTTAAACATAAAGATCTGCCTAAGGCAGATGGAGGTCAATATTCACAAGTGAATATTGGACAAGCTGATGACAAGAGAAACGTCTTATTGGGTAAGGTTTGTACACCAGAAGAGTTAGAAGGAATAACTCAGGCCCTTAAAGATTACATACATGTGATTGCATGGACTTATGATGAGCTAAAGACATATGACACTTCTGTAATAACTCATACTATACCTCTCAAGCCAGATGCAAAACCTTTCAGATAGAAGCAAAGGCCAGTCAATGCTCTGCTTGAACCAATCATCCTTGAAGAAGTCAAGAAAATGTTAAATGCCCGGATAATATTTCCTGTAAGGCACTCCACTTGGGTGGCAAATCTTGTGCCAGTCAGAAAGAAGAATGGAGACATCAGGTTATGTGTAGATTTCAGGAACCTGAACAGAGCATCAGAAAAGGATAATTATCCTTTGCCCTCCTTGGATGAAGTTTTACAGATTGTAAATGGAGCCAAAATGATGTCCTTCTTAGATGGTTTTTCAGGATACAACCAAGTGATGGTTGATAAAATTGACAGATTGAAAACTGCCTTCACCACAAAGTGGGGGATATTTGCATATAGACGTATGCCATTTGGACTCATAAATGCTGGAGCTACATTCAAGCGAGCAATGGACATAGCCTTCAGAGGCTTAATAGGAAAGTGTATAGTCATCTACATGGATGACCTGACGGTTTTCTCTAAGGAAAGGGGAAATCATGTTGCTGATCTCAGAAGTGTGCTGAAGAAATGTGAAGAGTACGGAATATCTTTGAATCCTAAGAAGTGCATATTCGGAGTCACAACAGGAAAATTACTAGGCCACCTGATCACAGAAGATGGAATTATCATCGATCCTGATAGGGTGGAGTCTATTATGAAGTTACAACTTCCAGGAAGCAAAAAGGAACTTAAGTCTTACTTTGATAAGATAAATTTTGTGAGGAAGTTCATCACCAGCTTTGCTGAGATTGTCAGACCACTAAATGCCATGTTGAAAAAGGATGCACAAATTGAGTGGACACCAGAAGTCAAGGCTGCTTTTGAAAATATAAAGAAGGCCATTTCAGATGCTCCTGTCCTCATTAGTCCAGATTATACAAGAGATTTCTACATCTGCTCATTTGCCTTAGAACATACTTCTGCGGCAGTGTTAACTCAGAGAAATGAAGAGAAAGAAGAGAAACCAATTGCTTTCATGAGCTGTCCTTTCAGGGATGCTGAATTGAGATATGTAGATGTTGAGAGACAGGCACTTGCATTAGTCAGAGCAGTAAAGAAGTTCAGACATTATATACTGAGAAGAAAAGTGATTGCTATGGTACCAGATGCAGCAGTGAAGATGCTGCTGATGCAGAGTGAACCTAGTGAAAAAAGAGCCAAATGGATTACTGTATTACAAGAATACGACATGGAGATCACACCAATGAAGCTGGTGAGAGGACAAGCTCTGAGCCAGATGATATCTGAAATTGATCCAAACATCATCAGTTAGCAGTATGTGATCAATGAGAAAGATAAGAGAGAATGGTATTCAGATATCAGGCACATCCTGATCACTGGAAGATGTCCTTCAAGAATGCAAGCTTCACAGAGAAGAGCCTTGAAGATAAGATCCCAGAAGTATATGATGAAGGGAGGAACCTTGTTTAAGAAGAATTATGAAGGAATATACCTGAGATGCTTAGAGAAACCAGAAGCAAATAAAGTTTTAACAGAGTTACATGACAAGTTTGGAACGGCACACGGATCAGCATTGGCCACAACACATGCAATCTTCAGAGCAGGATATTACTGGCCTACCATTTTTAAAGACATAGCTGATCATGTTAAATGTTGTCATGTCTGTCAGGTTGCTGCCAACAGAGAGAAATATGCTGCACAACCGTTGCAGCCAGTGGTGGAAGAGCGCCCATTTGCACAGTGGGGCATGGACTTCATAGGACCAATCAATCCTCCGTCTTCCTCAGGCCATAGGTATGTCCTAACAATTACTGACTATTGTACTAGATGGACTGAGGCTATCAGCAGCAAAACTTGCACTGCAGATGATGTCATTAAGTTTCTGGAAAGCAACATTGTTACCAGGTATGGAACTCCTTATGCATTGGTAAGTGATAATGGTTCTGCCTTCATTTCCACCAAATTGTCAAGTTGGGCTTTTGATCATGGGATCATACTTAAATTTTCGTCCAACTACTATCCCCAGGGAAATGGATTAGTAGAATCCACCAACAAGAATTTACTGAGTATCATAAGAAAACTGATAGAGAAAAATCCCAGGGAATGGAACTCATTTCTGAAATATGCCCTATGGGTAGACAGAACTAGAATGAAAATTGCATTAGGAAACTCACCCTTCCAACTAGTATATGGGGTAGATCCTATCCTCCCTATAAATTTGAAAATTCCTACTCTACAGTTTGCTCAAGAATATCTAGGCATAGATAATAAGCAGGAAGTCAGGTTGCTTCAGTTGATGCACCTGGAAGAAAAGAGGAGTCAAGCAATTGATCAATTTGCAAAACATCAGGTTGTTGTCAAACGCTGGTTTGACAAAAGAGCTAGAATTAAAGCTTTCAGGATATCTGATTTAGTCCTGATGTGGGATAAAGCCCATGAAAAGAAAGGTGATCATGGTAAGTTTGATAGATTATGGATAGGTCCCTTTCAAATTTCTGAAATACTAGGAGACAGCACTTATAGGCTTAAGAACCTGATAGGTGAGGATGTCCCATTGCCAGTCAATGGACAATTCCTCAAACATTATTTCTAGGCCTGAATGACTTCGTGACAGTCATATGTACCATATTGTATATTTGTATAGTTGTTTGTATAGTTTCTTTGTTGTGCTTGTTTTGTTTTGTTGGTTGGGACCTTGTTCCGGTAAGTCAGGATGATGCACTTCATCACCCTAGAAAATAATCAAGTTGTTAAGATTCAAATGATGAGATCACATTTAAACATAGGTTATGATTCATTCTAATAAGTGTTCATGATCAGGTTTGTGATATCTTTTCATCAGGGTGCTTTTTCTTGATCAAAGATGAATCAATCACAATGAAACACCTAACAGCCTTGGGTTTGTTGAATACACTAGTATAGGTGTTAAGTGAAAAATCTAAAGGGACTCCCTTGCTACCAGTGCAATCTCCAACCTAAAGCTGCAAGTGACTATACCTTGTACAAATGAGCTGACATGATGATATCAGATATGAATGTGAAAAGAAAATCAGAAAAGAAATAAAATTAGGCCATCTAAGTAACTCTACCGGGGCTATAGACGCCTGCTGGTAGTGGGGCTCTACTTAGGGAGATTGTATAGACAACCTTGCCGAGGCTATAGACGCCCGCTGGCAGCAAGGCTCTATCCAAGGTTGGCTATGAGGGATGATCTCCAACTATGTAGTTTAACACCAGTTACTTACATTTTCAACTTACTTTCAAGATGAGGATAATTAATCATATGCACACACCTGATCCTTTGTTAGCACTATCACCATGAAGAAATTTTATCATTCAGAGGACCATGATGCTTACACTTAGACAGAATTAGAGCACTATAGATAAATGTGATCACATCACTTGAATCATTGGAATTTATTCATTTTCTTTGGTGGCAAGTTGTTGTGTCGTTACACAACACGCCCCATTTTGACTTGGCAAAATAGGGACCCAACTTCTTTTGGCTTGGTTTGTGTTTCTTGCTTTCTGGCGGTTTGGTAAAAATCTGTCAAGTGAATCATCACATTGAGTCAGGATGAGGTAAGTCCCCAGTATGAGGTCAGGTTGTCAAAATTCATATTTCATATCTGTGACCTCATATTCTAAAAGAACATTAAATTTCATGCAGGTTTGCCTTTTACATCACCCTGGTATTCATCAGGATGTGAGAGTTATGAACAGTCAAAGTCTTGGTCAAACCTGATATTCGCAAGAGGGGGGTCATATTTTATAATCTGAGTCATGTTGTTTAAAGATCATCATCATATTCAAACATCCCCTGATATATCCTGCGGCTCAAATATCCGGACGTCAACTTTAAATGGTAGTAAGTCTTCCCCGTCAAGCGATCTTTTGTATCGCGAACATCATGTTTTGAAAAGTAACTTGATATTCGTTAATATCATCCTAACGTGAAATATCACCCTTAACAAACATCCTGATGACATCATCTAAATACGATAAACGAAGAAACAAACATCCTGATGACATCATCATCATATTTACATTTCAACAGGATATTTTGTAAACATGATCATGTTCGACCAATATGACGATGACGTCATGAAGCATTTCCGATACAAAGAACAAATATCATGATGACGTCATCCTGATATTCAGAAAGGAAGACAAGCAAGCTTGGCTCATCATCATCATTTTATTTTGAAACATCACCCGATAAACCGAAATATCCTCCTGATGTGCTAAAACATAAACAAAGGGTGCATTGTCACCCGAATCTTGTCGCGATAATAATTTCAATGCTAGGGAGGATGATATTGAAACTCAACCCGATATTTGTGAAATATCATCCTGCCCTCATGATATCCCGTCATATGGATATCCCCCCGCTCCCTTTGCCGCCATTATCATTAAATGCGCGCAGATATGGTAGGTGATTCCCGCCGATCCCGGAACCCAATGAAATACCTGGCGAGATCCTGAGTTTTCGCACGAATGATCAAAGATAACAATCTAACTTGTCAGAGTGCCCTAAATTTACCCTAACTGTGAGGTTAAAAGGTAATTCAACTGCCATTGTTACATTTACCTGTGTTAAAATTGTTTTACAGAGCACTTGCCTCCATATCCGCATAACAGCTACCGTTGCGCAATTCGAGCTCACAGATAGAAGGAAGGAAGTGATCAGCAGCTGAATTAAGAGCGTCTTGACGATATATTGGTATAAAGGAAAATCTGCATAACCAGGTAAGTGAACTGAAACCCTCATCATGTTGTTTCTAAATGATGTTTTAAGTTCTGGTTATGTATCCATATAAGTAAGTAATGTGAAATTGATGCAATAGGCATGATATTTGCAATATGTATGCATGCATATCCCTGTTGTGAGAAGAAAGGTTGTTAATTGCAGGTACCCATGGCTGAAAAACGCTTAGTCAAGAATCAGGAGGAATTCAGCAGGCCTATGTTCTCTTCTCAGAGAGGGGTCCTGTTCAAATATGGACCAATTACAGACACCCATCAGGGGATTACTAACCTAGAGGCCTGGTCGGCCAGGCTGAATGATGGACATGACAAGAGTCCGGTATTGGACGCAGTGTTTGTATCAGGTATGTGAAATGCTGCTGGCTTCCCATATTCCATGGAGTCTCCGGAGTTAGTCATTGAATGCGCCCGGAATTATAACCCTCAGACGAGGCAGGTGGTGAAGCATGGGAGAGTGTATGCAGACCTATCCATCAAAGGTCTCTCCCGGACATTTGGACTGCCAATGGGCAGTAAGGTAAAGAGTGTAGACTTGAAGAAGTCTGAAAGAGAATACGAGGCCAACAAGAAGGCGACCAGAAAGAACATGTATGCTTGGCGGGCCGAGAACAGCACATACAATGCAGCGGCCAATCTCCCCGTGCACATGTTCAAGTTTGATTTCAATGAGGAGTATCAGTACGTGATTGCCCTACTGAACAGGGTGACTGGCCAGCCTGATACTGGTGAATTTAGAGATTGGATGTACGAAATCATAATGATGTGCCTGTATGCAGACATCAAGCCACTGTGGGGCCAAATAATAAGCGATGCTCTGCATGAGCAGCTGATGAACCTGGGAGGTTCAGATTGTGCATTCTACATGACCTCTTATATCGTGTATTCTTGTGCTTATAGGGGCACTTTTGATGCCCTGGTGACAGATGGAAAACTAACGGGCACAAATGCAGCATATATTTGGGATCATCATCCCCAGCTGCAAAGAACCAACTATATCAAAGATTACAAACTGGTCAATGATGCATTCTCTATGCATCTGGTAAGGACCATGGAAGATGACAGAACTAAAAGACTGAGCATGGAGGCTCAAGAGGCAGTATACAGGCATGGGGCATGGTACATACAATTTGCCACCTTTTCCTATATCAGGATAGAAGGTTTTGAAGGACATCCCCTGATGCTGCCAAGATATCCTACGGATGCAGTAGTGTTAATGGAATTTATCAGGCAGGGCTCCACCATGATATAGATGTATAAGGATGCCAAGAAGCTGCCACCAATTTTGTTCCCAGTCAGCATTGGCAACTACATGTGCCCTGACTCTGAAAGTATAAAGAAGGTGATGGTCACTCTGAATAAGATGAATTTACTGCCCTTCCCAGTAACGAGACCATATGATCCTTACGGCCGAATGCAGAAGATCCTAGGAAAGCCTATTCACCAGAGGCACCTAGAGGATTTTTGGGCTGACTATGAAGATGAGGCAGAAGCCAGGAGAAGGAGGTATCAGAGGTTGACTCTGAACCAGATCAGAACATTTGATTGCATATCCCTTCCTCAGCAGCTGAAGAGTGATGACGGCAGGATAATGGCAGATGAGTATGAGCAGAAAAAGATTTATAATGATACCATCTCTGCACATGACCTCACCATGCAGGAGGATATGTCCTTAGACCCATTCTTTGCTAGAACCCTACACTTGACCCAAGCTTGGGTAGATGCACAGGTAGAGGCATTGAAGAAGAAGGGTGTTGCCATCACGGTGGACAACAAGAAGAAGGGGCAGGACATCCCTGCAGATGAATATGATGACTTCCTGCTGGAGAAGAGGAAGACTAAGGGAGAGAGGATCCCTCCACCACAACAGCCTAGTAAAACGGCCCCAAGGGGCAAGAAGGTGGAAAAGGGACCCAAAGGGGTCATAATTGAAAGGGCTGTATTCACAGTGGAGGAGGCAGCCAAATCAGGATCAGAATCGGATTCTCCTCCAAAGCCCAAGAAAACCAAGACAGTAGAGGCTGGAATCACAGAGACCTAAGAAGTGGGTCAGTCATCCAAACAACCAGGCAAAACTATCCTCATGGAGGAGGAGCCTGAAGAAGAGGAGGAAGCTCCACTAATAATAAGAAGAAAGAGGAGAGCTCCGCAGGTGTTGGTTCCCACCACACCTAAGAAACAAAGAACCTCCATGAGAGGTGAAATAAGCCAACCCCCTGCACCGGTACAAGGGGCAGGTAGTGAAGTGCAGAAGGAACTTTAGCATAACGTTCCACTTCCTACCATTGTCAAGTTCAAAACTGAACTTGCTGAAGAACAACAAAAGGAAGCATCTCAGACACAAGCGGAAAGGCATGTCTCGCTAGACGAGACAATAAACTTGTCTAATGATGAGGTGGTGCAGGATGTGGCTGCACAAGAAATGGAAACACTTGCTGCTGATGCAAGTGTGACTCCTCACAAGCCTCCATCTGTCCAATCAGTGCTTGAGGAGATGAAACAAGCAGAAGCGGAGCGAGAAAAGAGCCCGGAACCAGAAAAGAGCCCGGAGCAGGTAGCTCAGGACATAGGGCTGGACACACTGATCGCTGAGGTGACAAGTCCTGTAGTGGTAGACTTGACAGAGAAACAGGATGCAAGTCCTGAGAAGCCAGCAGGATCACCTGATAAGGGCCACCTAACAGAGGAGATAGAGATGGCAGAAGCAGAAAGCCATGCTCTTGAATCAGGCCAGCAAAGCCCACAGGGTACATCAGCAGGACCTGTTATAGTGGAGGTCCAAGAAATAAAGGCTGATGAGAAGAAGGAAGAAATAGAGGATCCAGCTACTAAGGCACAAGGGGAAGAACTGGGAACAGGTGAAATAATAATGGAGAAAGATCATGATCATCATGATCTACATACAGGTACACCGCAGGGTTCCCCACACAAAGAAGATGCTCCCCCAGAAAAGGAAGTTCCTCAACAGGAGGAGGCACCACAAGATCAGCAGCAAGGCGAGCATCAAGAGAGAGAAAAGGAAAAATCACCATCTCCACAACACTTGGTGATAGAAACGGGAGATAGGGGTGAACAGCATCATGATGCTGAAAAGCATGATCAGGTGCCTCCATGGTTAGAAAAGGAGGTAAATGTTGAGGAAGAGACTGAAATTCAAGAGTTCGACGTCTCCACCCTATTCTCCGCGGATATAATGAAGCCCAAGAGGAAGGCCAGGATGACATTGGCCATCAAAAGAGATCCGGCAATAGGGAGAAGGACCGCACAAATTGCCATACCTGCGGTGGAGAAGGAAAAAGGTAAAATCACTGTCGATGAATTTCAGATCAGTACAGTTGATTTAGGTTTTGCTAACGAGGACCACGAAGGTCAGGAGGGAAAGGACATCATAGACTCTCTAATTCAGAAAGTGAAAAGAGAGGAGAAAAATAAGCAACATAAAGAGCACATTGCTCAGTTGCATGCATACATTAAAGGCTTAACCAATCCGGATGATACTACAAGTGAAGCTGCAGTCCCATTGACTGCCATTTCTCAAGAAGAAGTAAATAAATTGGACCTCATGAAACATGAGGCTTCCGTAATAAGGAAATGGATGTCATCCACATTGGATGATGCTATAGAAATAATGAAGGGTTCTTTGAAGAGGTGGAGCATATTAAGTGACTCCAAAACCAAGGTGGACAAATTACAGATGCAGACCGGGAAAAGGTCTTATAAACTGGAGAAAGTCCTCAGCCTGTTGGGAGAAATAAGGAAGATAAACCCACAACTGCTTATCAGTAGGCAGGTATTGAATAACAATACTGCACTGTTAATAGACATCTGGTACAAAGATGTACAGTTTGAATGCGGAGTCCTCAAGAGATGCAATAATAAGCTGAGGGAGATCAGCATGAGGCTACGTGATTTAATGGGCATTGAGGTAGACATGCTAGAAACACTAGAAGGCAAAGTAGAGGGGAAAATAGAGAATCAAGATGAAGACTCTACTCTTAAGGCTCTGTGCAGTAACTTCCAAATGGAAGATGATGGTCCACTCATCCACTTGACAGAGGAGATTATAAATAAGGTGATGAGGATCAAGGTCAAGATGGAGACCTACAATGAGACATTGCAGGACAGGGAAAATAAGCTGGATAATAGCAGGGATAAGTATGAAGCACACAAGCACGCCATTATCAAGGCAAAGACTCAAGATGGCGGAGGAATAGATCAGGTTGTGCAGTCATATGAACAGATCCAGAGCAGCATGCAACCCCATATGCAGCAGCATCATCATCAGGATAGCGAAGGTTCAGGAAGCGATGCACATGATGATGACCCGCATGAATCAGCTGAAGAACATGATGGAGATACATCATGAAGGGGAATATTTTGCATAGGTAATATAGATAGTTGCCAGCTGGCAACTTGTGCCATTTTGTAAAATTGACAAGTCATGGAATGATGACCATTGATTTGTATTGACATATCAGATCCGTAGATCTTTTTGTAACGGATTCCTCACCTTATTCTATAAAAGATGGTGGAATGCCTTGTTATATTCATTCGAAACTTAATTGAAATCTGTTTGCTGAAATATTCAGGGCTCATTTCAAAGCTGCTGTATATGTACATGTCTTTTGCATACTTAATGGAAGAGAAGAGTATTTTGGTTACAAACCTTCGTAAATCTTGAGTAATCTGTGTTTGAATTCTAGATATGTGCTTTGATTAGCTGCGTCCCTTGGAGTGCTCATCATGTTGCATGTATTGTTTTCATTCATTATCCTCTGAAGTTTGCATCAACTGTATCTAGCTGTGGAATGTCCTGGTGAACATATGGTTTGATTTCTTCTCCTCATGACAGTATCAAGCATGTATGTGGATCAAAAGCTAAAGGTTCCACATAATTAGAAGTATTCCTTTAATTTCTTTCAATTTCAGAACATCTCACCATCACAATTGCAAATAATTGATAATCTTAAGCAAATAACGCAAATATGCAGACATCTCGTAGGTAATCACAAATATTTAGCATATTTGAATAAAAAAGCATGCACAATTGAAAATATCATGCAAAGATTGAGGTATTCCTACATCTTTTCATCTAATAACTGCATAATATGACTTCTCTGTAAAGAATTTCTACAGGAATGTCATGATGATGGCACAATTTCACGTAAGGCCCCAAAATGGAAACAGCAATTCACATTAACTACTGAGTAACGTCAGTTGATTAAGACCTAATCATCAGAGACTTGGGATCATGAATTCTCTGAATTCACTGTATCTTTCAAGATGAATAAAGGTTAATGTGTACTTTTATTCTATGTTTGTTTGTGACTAACATCATGACCAACAATACCTGGCCACACTTTCAACCTCATCTTCATTGTGACCTGCTCTAATGCACAACTTATGAAATTCTTCAGTGTATGACATCACATCCAATTCCCTTTGCTTCAAATTTTGTATCTTTCTAAAAGTTTGTATCACATAATCTGTTGAAATAAGGGTAGACAACTGAGAAGGGGGGTGAATCAGTTGTCACAAAAACTTTTATCCTTGCTCCAATTTAAACTTCTTTACCACTTATTAATAGATGAATGATATAACAATGAAAGCATGAATCAACAACACATGAGTAGAAACAAAATCAACACACATAACACCAGGATTTTTACATGGAAACCCGGTTAAGGGAAAAACCACGGTGGGGGTTAACCCATAAGAAATTATACTCTGTTAAAAGTATTACAAATGGGGAAGGCACATGTCTTCAGGCTCACTACCCAGAGCTCACTGCTCAAAGAGGCTCACTTCCTATAGAAATGATAACAAGAAGATTACAGAATGTTTGAACTAATGAATAGCATCTACAAATGCAGAAATTTAGTTCTGGTTAAGCACAGAATACTGATCTTACACACTTCATCCTTACTCTGTCCTGTTTCACTCTTTAGCCATAATCTGAGCTTAGATCTTCACCTTCATACTTCTTTCTACCTTTTTCGCACTTACTCCATAATCACATCACAATCGCACCTGAAAACACTCAAATCCATCAGCTATATATATCCGCATCAAGAAATTCAATCAACTGTAGTCGGCTTCAAGAAAACTTGGAACATTTATTAAGAACTCTACTCTGTCGGTTGAATCCATGCACAATCAACAATGTGGACCAAAAATTTGTGTTCTCAAATCATCGATCATGTCATCCAATACCACTGATTATCACAAATTGCTTAACCAACAGCTTTTCTACATCTGAAACAAGATCAAATGCTAGGTTGGCATGTTCTTCTTCTGACTGTACTAGCTAACTAGAACCTGATACTCAGATGCTTATAACTTTTGAATCCTTCATCACCGAAGGCTAAATTTCTAGATTTAGATAGTCCTGACAATCCTTATCACTCCCTCAAATCCGTAGTACACTGTGATTTACCACCGGAGAGATCTAGATCAAGATACTAGACCCTGTCACATGTTCTATTTCTGACTACCTGGACTTTGACAAATTTGCATTCTGACTTCCGGTATGATCAAATGATGTAATGCGGATGTGTAAGATAGATTTAGTTTCCATCAATGACAACACATGACATGCCTAGCAGTGTCTCTTTCCAACAATCTCCCCCTTTGGCATTGATGGCAACACTTAGTGAAAAATGACTAAGTGTTAGAACAGATCCCCTTACTTTATACACTTATGATTTCCTATGCTCCCCCTTAGATTAATTCTTCATTTTTCACTACTTTTCCTCTCCCCCTTTGACATCAATGGCAAAGGATGGAATTTTAGATGTAACAATTCCATAATCTCACATTCCTCCACAATGGAGTGTATATACAATACAGCTTTATAGCCAAGAGTGAATATTGCCTTGTGGTCCAGTAGTTCCAATATCTATAATTGAGCATCAAACTCGACAAAATCTGCATACCAAAATTCACCAAAAAATTTATGTACATGGGCATATATACAAACAACCCAATGACTTATTTACATAAGTTTGAACACATCACCAAAGACATTCTTCAATAGCACCAACTCATTGTCTCAACTCTTCTTCATGTTGTTCAAAACTGAGATGTGACCACTAAATAAGAATGCTTGAGACTCTACTTTTTGCAAGTCAGTTGGATCACTTGACTTAGCTGCAGCTTGGGCTTCTGTCATGGTATTGAACATTGCTTCCAACTTGAGGGAAATCAGACCCCGGAGCTCACACATCCTTGTCTCAATGTTGTCCTTTTCCTTCATCAATTTCTTTATTTCTTCAATCAAGTTAATTGTTTGACATTCTTGGCTCATCACTGATACTGTCAGAGGATCAAAAGATTGGGATACACTTGACAGTTTTTCCTTAGACTCCTTCATTTTTATTTCAATGTCCTCTATAGATTTAGGACAAGATAAACAAAATTTATATACATTCCCTCCTTCTGTAAGAGCATTTTGAATACTCTTTACACTGGTATCTAGCACAAT
The DNA here is from genome assembly GCA_027924645.1 of Cunninghamia lanceolata. Lineage (NCBI taxonomy): Eukaryota > Viridiplantae > Streptophyta > Pinopsida > Cupressales > Cupressaceae > Cunninghamia > Cunninghamia lanceolata. The sequence goes on from BSBN01001336.1 coordinate 2,088,372, forward strand.
TCTATCTAATGCAAAAATCCCTTTCAAAGCATCAAATCTTTTATCATTGAATTCATTTTTAACCTTGACCTCTGCAAATTTTTCAAGGGACTCAAAATGAGTACTTACAAAATTTATCAAACTCTTCAACTGACTAGAGGGGGATGCAGATGAATCCTTCTAGAATGTTGGCATGATTTTCTTTAGAATTTGAGATGCAAGACCAAGTAGCTCACTGTCTTCTATGTGAGACTTCAAAATATCTTCTCTCGCCTTGGCTTGTGTGAGAGAGGCCCACTTTATCTTCTGAATTGGTGAAAGACTGTCCAAATTGATTGGACCTTTCAACTCTTCTACAACTAGTTTATCATTTTCCAAAATTTCTTTCACTACTTCTGCAGTGTGTCTTGCCCAATAAGCTATTTCAGTTTTCTTCTCCTTAGGGCTTGAATCTTCTCCCTTTCTAGAGTCAAACACATTGTCTCTCTTATCAATTTCTTTCTCTTTCTCTGCTTCAGCCTTCTCTACATCATTATCAGGGACATCCTTCTTTTCATTTACAACAGTAGAGTCTTTTGCAGTCTTTTTTGAAGGATTCTGATTATCCTCAGCAGCAACCTTTTCATCATTAGATTGATTTAGAGGAGTAGTATCAACATTATCTTCATTTGCCACCCCTTTATCTCCTTTGTCTAACATTTACACTTCCAGAACAGAGGAGTCATCTTTATCAGTTTGCTGCTCATTTCTCTTCAATTCTTCAACATCTGAAATGGAAGAATCAATCCTATCATCGGTCTCTTCTTCAACAATGGGAAGATTATGCTTTTTCAGTGCTATCAGAAGAATCTCCTAAGTTTCTTCGACTATCTTATCTATCTCACCAAGCATGAGTTTATTCATTCTTTTCTTTCTCCTCAATTCATCTTTTACTTCCTTGAATGTCATGCTCATTTGATCCAGAGAGATTTGAGGGCACAATCTGATTAGCACATGCTCCCTAATCTTAATATCTTTAACCTTTGCATTTTTTTTCTCAATTCTAGAATATCTGCAATGCTTTTTAGGATTTTAGAGGTTATTTCAATTAAGGCCTTATTGTAGATATTCAGATATTTAACTGTTGCTTCCTTCAAAACCCTCTTGTCAACATCAGTGTAGTCATCATAAAATTTAGTCATTGGCCTTAAGTTCCCATCTACAGTGATTGATTTGATGATGTCATTCATAGAAAGAGTAGGCTTTTCAACATATGTTTCAGTCTTTTGCCTCTTACTTGCCCTTTTGCTTCCGGAGGGCTTCTCCTTAGATACCTTGGCTGCTTTTGTACCTAAGGCCTTCAACTCTTTGACCTCAACATCAGAATTAGTTTCTTCTTCATCATTTTTCATGCTTTTGTATGTCTAGGAAGCCTTAGTTTTCACCATTTTCCCTTCTTTTCTGGATCGTTTGACTTCTGATTTCTCAGGTTTGGCAGGTTTTGGGGGAACAGGGGTAGTAGCAGAGCTCCTAGTAGTCATTGATATGGAGGAGGATTCTACCAGAGCGCTTCCTTGTTTCTTATCTTACTTCTCCTTCTCAGCTTTTTCTATCCTTTCTCTATTCTACTTCATAGCTTCCTTAGTTATGCCAATGCTTTCAGCATACATTTCTACTTGCCTTTGAATCTTTCTCTTAGATTTAGGTTTATGGAGCTCAACATATAGTTTTACACTAAGTTCACTATATGCCCCAAATCTTTCAACTATGGTGTCCTTAGGTTTGCTCAGAAGGTGTCGAGAATACATATCCAATACGTCATTATCAAACTCATACCCCATGGGCATGGTCCATATTGTTCTTGGTTCAACAGCTTCTATTAGACATTGGTCTGTATCCACCATAAAACAGACTATATCCTTGTATTTTTCAACAAAAGATATATGAATTCTCTCCCTTGAATGCATCAGGTTTTGAAAATTCTTGAAGAATCCCTAAAGAGCTATCCTTTGGGCATTAGAGTCACCAATATTGTTCAAGTGCTCTCTTATCTGTATATCAACAGCTTTATCATTTGTCCAACACATGCTTTTCTTGTCAAGTAACTCATTCATGAAATAGAAGAACAAACATAAGACCAGTGTACCATATTTGAAGGTGTTCTTCTTATCCTTCTTTACCTTATTCAAATTTTGCATCACCTAGTTCTGCAACAAGTCGCACAAGTCATAATCAGCATTCTCTCTCAACATCTAATAAGCTCCATAGATAGTTGTACCGGATCCAGAATTTTCCCTGCTAGAATGATAAATCTTGTATCCAATCACCATTGAAGCAAATTTGATATTTGGATTAGTGATGTCATTTATTGTCATTGCCCTTTTGTCAATCCTTGAACTGGTAGCATCAGTTACTATTTGATTCTTTACTGATTTCAACATTGACAGTCTACCGGATGAGTTTAGCCCTGTCACGGCCTTGATGGCATCCTTGGTGATCTTGAAAGGTTTCATTATCCACATAAACTCATCATGCATACGGCTTAAAACATACCAAAAACATTCATCTTCATTGAAAGATGGAAATCCTATAATCTAAATGAAATGTTTATCGTGCAGTGCCTTATACTTGGGTTTAAGACTGTGAATTTCATCCCTTAGATGATTCTTGAACAAATCTACAAACCTTGAGTCACCAAATTCATCTATGCTCGCATGAATATAGGCCCTAATATCTTCAACATGCAATACACCATACGGGACATTTGAAAATGCACCTAACGGGTTGACTTCTACTGATTTGTGTGGATGCTTCTTGCATTTGGATCGGGGCCTTTCAGTAATATAAACAACCAACAGTGTAGCCATTGCAAAAGATTACAAGTTAAAAGCTTCACAGAAAAATACCTTTTTCTTCTACAGAATTAGGGTTAGCTGATGAATTCGCCAGTCGCACTTCAAATCCTTGAAATCTTAACTCAGGTGCTCTTCTACTCGCTCTCTTCAAATGCAAAGTGATCCAAATGATGAAAGGATGACTTTTTATGCTCTGCAAAACCTAATTCTCCATTGTAATAATTGTGTTGCCCTAACTTCATCTGGTTACTCTATTTCTTGATGCAGTTTCTCATGAATCACTCTACAAATCACCATATCTAAGTCTTTTCTTCTGGAAATCCTTCCAAATAATCTACATTAACCTGAATTATCTTCTATCATCGTGCCAGATTTAGGCACCCACTTACTAACTGAGAGAATTTGATTTTCAATGCAGCTCCCCTTGAGCTAGAGCTCCCATTTTAGTTCCCTAAGGAATTCTTAGCACTAGATTCTGGTGCAGACCCATCACCATCATTTCTTACACTTTTCTTCGCCCATGTCTTGTTCATTTCATTTTGGTTCTCATTTAGATCAACTTTGCCCTTGCCTTTGTCTTGTCTCTACTCATCCAGTTTTCTGTTTACTGGACCTCTTCTTTCATTATTCCTTCTTCTACAGAATCTTGCAATATGACCGGATCGATTACAATTAAAGCACACAACATTTCTTTGCCCATTTGATTAATTTCCTCTTGATCTACACTGATTAGCCATATGTCCAAATCTATTGCATGCAAAGCATTTTCCATTGAAACAATTGACATTTCCTCTATTGTTAGAGTTATTTATTATCATACTTCTGCATTCAATGGATCTATGACTATACCTCTTACACTTGAAGCATTGACCAGAGAAGGATGGACCACTTTGATTTACTCTGCTTCTGCACTAAGTAGCTCTATGACCAAATTTATTGCAATTGAAACAATTTCCATTGAAAGATGGATACCTTTGACCATTTGGTTGTCTTACGGATGTCTTCTAGGTCTATTTCTCCCATTCCTTGATTGAGAATTTCTTTGTCCGGATCTGGAGCTTTCACCTTTCTCATACCCAAAACCATGCTTATCATCAGCCTTCTTCTGACTCTCAAGCAACACTTCAAGTTTAGCTGAGCTTATCTTGAACTTCTTGTATTCATTTGCAACTTCTAGGTCATGTTTGAGAATAACTATTTGCCTCTCAAGTTCTTCATTTTCCCTGGTTTCTTGTAGATCTGATTCTAAGTGGTTAATTATTTTGTCCAATCTGCAGCATTCTTCTATTCTTTCTTTCAAACTCTGATTCAGGTTTTCTTCATTTTTCTTTCTTTCCTCAATTTCCTTGGTTAGCTTCATTACTCCATATTCCATTTCATGTTTTAGGACAACAATCTCTTTTGCCAACTTCTCACATTCCTTTGTCTTCTCCTTTAGAGCTTCATCCATGCCATTGTCTTCATTCTGATCTGCTAACCAATGAAGTAGCTTCCTCCTCTTTTCATTGGATTTGCTCAGTTGACTTTTTAAGGTGTTAATGAAATCATCAGCATCTTGAAGGTTCTCTTTTAGTTCTTTGATTTCAGATCTGGACTAACTAAGATCTTCTAAAGAGAGTTGAAGTTGTTCTTGAATACCATAAGAATACTTAGATGAACCCATTCAACCACCTTCCTAGATCTTCCTTAAGTTGTTAAGCTTCTTTCAATTAACCTTGCTCTGATACCAATTATTGAAATAAGGGAAGACAACTGAGAGGGGGGGTGAATCAATTATCACAAAAACTTTTATCCTTGCTCCAATTTAAACTTCTTTACCACTTATTAATAGATGAATGATATTACCATGAAAGCATGAATCAACAACACATGAGCAGAAACAAAATCAACACACATAACCCCAAGATTTTTATGTGGGAACCTGGTTAAGGGAAAAACCACGGTGGGGGTTAACCCACAAGAAATTATAGTCTGTTAAAAGTATTACAAATGGGGAAGGCACATGCCTTTGGGCTCACTGCCTAGAGCTCACTACTCAAAGAGGCTCACTGCCTACAGAAATGATTACAAGAAGATTATAGAATGTTTGAACTGGTGAATAGCATCTACCAATGCCAAAATTTAGTGTTGGTTAAGCACAGAATACTGATCTTACACACTTCATCCTTTCTCTTCCCTGTTTCACTCTTTGGCCATAATCCAAGCTTAGATCTTCACCTTTGCACTTATTTCTGCCTTTTTCACACTTACTCCATCATCACATCACAATCGCACCTGAAAACACTCGAATCCATTGGCTATATATATCCGCATCAAGAAATTCAATCAACTGTAGTCGACTTCAAGAAAACTTAGAACATTTATTAAGAACTTTGCTCTGTTGGCTGAATCCATGCACAATCAACAACGCAGACCAAAAGCTTGTGTTCTCAAATCATCGATTATGTCAGCCAATACCACCGATTATCACAAATTGCTTAACCAATAGCTTTTCTTCATCCGGAACAAGATCAAATGTTAGGTTGGCCTGTTCTTCTTCTGACTGTACTGACTAACTGGAACCTAATACTCAGATGCTTATAACTTTTGAATCCTTCATCACCAAAGGCTAAATTTCTAGATTTAGATAGTCCTGACAATCCTTATCACTCCCTCAGATCTGCAGTACACTGTGATTTACCACCAGAGATATCCGGATCAAGATACTAGACCCTATCACATGTTCTATTTCTAACTACCCAGACTTAGACAAATTTGCATTCTAACTTCTAGTATGATCAAATGATATAATGCGGATGTGTGAGATAGATTCAGCTGCCATTAATGACAACACCTGACATGCCTAGCAGTGTCTCTTTCCAACAATCTCCCCCTTTGGCATTGATGGCAACACTTAGTGAAAAATGACTAAGTGTTAGAACAGCTCCCCCTTACTTTATACACTTATGATTTCCTATGCTCCCCCTTAGATTAATTCTTCATTTTTCACTACTTTTCCTCTCCCCCTTTGACATCAATGGCAAAGGATGGAATTTTAGATGTAACAATTCCATAATCTCACTTTCCTCCACAATGGAGTGTATATACAATACAACTTTATAGCCAAGAGTGAATATTGCCTTGTGGTCCAGTAGTTCCAATATCTATAATTGAGCATCAAACTCGACAAAATCTGCATACCAAAATTCACCAAAAAATTTATGTACATGGGCATATATACAAACAACCCAATGACTTATTTACATAAGTTTGAACACATCACCAAAGACATTCTTCAATAGCGCCAACTCATTGTCCCAACTCTTCTTCATGTTGTTCAAAACTGAGATGTGACCACTAAATAAGAATGCTTGAGACTCTACTTTTTGCAAGTGAATTGGATCACTTGACTTAGTTGCAGCTTGGGCTTCTGTCATGGTATTGAACATTGCTTCCAACTTGAGGGAAATCAGTCCCTGGAGCTCACACATCCTTGTCTCAATGTTGTCCTTTTCCTTCATCAATTTCTGTATTTCTTCAATCAAGTTGATTGTTTGACATTCTTGGCTCATCACTGATATTGTCAGAGGATCAAAAGATTGGGATACACTTGATATTTTTTCCTTAGACTCCTTTATTTTTATTTCAATGTTCTCTATGGCTTTAGGACAAGATAAACAAAACTATATACCTTCCCTCCTTCTGTAAGAGCATTTTGAATACTCTTTACACTAGTATCTAGCACAATTCTATCTAATACAATCATCCCTTTGAGAGCATCAAATCTTTTATCATTGAATTCATTTTTAACCTTGACCTCTGCAGACTTTTCAAGGGACTCAAAATGAGTACTTACAGAATTTATCAAACTCTTCAACTGAGTGGAGGGGGATGCAGATGAATCCTTCTAGAATGTTAGCATGATCTTCTCCAGAATCCCAGATGCAAGACCAAGTAGCTCACTGTCTTCTATGTGAGACTTCAAAATATCTTCTCTGGCCTTGGCTTGTGCTAAAGAAGCCCACTTTATCTTCTAAATTGGTGAAAGACTGTCCAAATTGATTGGACCTTCCAACTCTTCTGCAACTAGTTTATCATTTTCCAAAATTTCTTCCACTGCTTTTGCAATGTCTCTTACCCAATAAGCTATTTCAATTTTTTTCTCTTTAGGGATTGCATCTTCTCCCATTCCAGAGTCAAACACATTGTCTCTCTTATCAATTTATTTCTCCTTCTCTGCTTTAGCCTTCTTTGCATCATTATCAAGGACATCCTTCTTTTCATTTACACTAGTAGAGTCTTCTGCAATCTTTTCCGGAGGATTTTGAGTATCCTCAGCAGCAGCCTTTTCATCATTAGATTGATTTAGAGGAGCAATATCAACATTATCTTCCTTTTCCACCCCTTTATCTCCTTTGTCTAACATTTCCATTTCTGGAACAGAGGAATCATCTTTCTCAGTTTGCTACTCATTGCTCTTCAATTCTTCAACATTCGGAATGGAAGAATCAATCCTATCATCAGTCTCTTCTTCAACAATGGGAAGATTATGTTTTTTCATTGCTCTCAGAAGAATCTCCTGAGTTTCTTTGACTATCTTATCTATCTCACCAAGCATGAGTTTATTCATTCTTTTCTTGCTCCTAAATTCATCTTTTACATCCTTGAATATCATGCTCATTTGATCCGGAGAGATTTGAGGGCACAATCTGATTAGCACATGCTCCCTAAGCTCAATGTCTTTAACCTTCGCATTTTCTTTTCTCAATTCTAGAATATCTGCAAGGCTTTGGGGATTTCAAAGGTTATTTCAATTAAGGCCTTATTGTAGATATTCAAATATTTAACTATTGCTTCCTCCAAAACCCTCATGTCAACATCACTGTAGTCATCATAAAATTCAGTCATTGGCCTTTAGTTCCCATCTACAGTGACTGATTTGATGATGTCATTCACAGAAAGAGTAGGCTTTTCAACATATGTTTCAGTCTTTTGCCTCTTACTTTCTCTTTTGCTTTCAGAGGGCTTCTCCTTAGATACCTTGGCTACTTTTGTACCTGAGGCCTTCAACTCTTTGACCTCAACATCAGAATCAATTTCTTCTTTATCATTTTTCATGCTTCTATATGTCCAAGAAGCCTTATTTTTCACCCTTTTCCCTTCTTTTCCAAATGGTTTGCCTTCTAATTTCTTAGGTTTGGCAGGTTTTGGGGGAACAGGGGTAGCAGTAGAGCTCCTAGTAGTCCTTGATGTGGAGGAGAATTCTACCGGAGCACTTCCTTGTTTCTTATCCTGCTTCTCCTTCTCAGCTTTTCTATCCTTTCTCTATTCTACTTCATAGCTTCCTTAGTTATGCCAATGCTTTCAGCATACATTTCTACTTGCCTTTGAATATTTCTCTTAGATTCAGGTTTCTGGAGCTCAACATATAGTTTTACACTAAGTTCACTATATGTACCAAATCTTTCAACTATGGTGTCCTTAGGTTTGCTCAGAAGGTGTTGAGCATACATATCCAATACTTGCTCATCAAACTCATACCCCATGGGCATGATCCATATTGTTTTTGGTTCAACAGCTTCCATTAGACATTGATATGTATCCACCATAAAACATATTGTATCCTTGTATTTTTCAGCAACAGATGTAGGAATTTTCTCCCTTGAATGCATCATGTTCTAAAAATTCTTGAAGAATCCCCAAAGAGTTGTCCTTTGGGCATTAGTGTAACCAGTATTGTTCAAGTGCTCTCTTATATGTATAACAACAGGTTTATCATTTGTCCAACACATGCTTTTCTTTCGGGGTAACTCATTCATGAAATAGAAGAACAAACATAAGACCAGTGTAGCATATTTGAAGGTGTTCTTCTTATTCTTCTTCACCTTATTCAAATTTTCCATCATCTAGTTCTGTAACAACTCGCACAAGTCATAATCAGCGTTCTCTCTCAACATCTGATAAGCTCCATAGATAGTTGTACTGGATACAGAATTTTCCCTGCTGGAATGATAAATATTGTATCTAATCACCATTGTAGCAAATTTGACATCCAGATCAGTGATGTCATTTATTGTCATTGCCCTTTTGTCAAACCTTGAACTGGTAGCATCAGTTACTATTTGATTCTTTATTGATTTCAACATTGGTAGTCCACCGGATGAGTTTAGCCCTGTCACAGCCTTGATGGCATCCTTGGTGATATTGAAAGGTTTCATTAGCCACATAAACTCATCATGCATACGGATTAAAATATACTAGACCCATTCATCTTCATCAAAAGATGGAAACCCTATAATCTGAATGAAATGTTTATCATGCAGTGCCTTATACTCAGGTTTAAGACCATGAATTTCATCCCTTAGATGATTCTTGAACAAATATACAAACCTTGAGTCCCCAAATTCATCTATGCTCGCATGAATATAGGCCCTAATATCTTCAACATGCAATACACCATACGGGACATTTGAAAATGCAACTAAGGGTTTGACTTCTACTGATTTTTGTGGATGCTTCTTGAATTTGGGTCAGGGCCTTTCAGTAATATCAACAACCAACGATGTAGACATTGCAAAAGATTATAAGTTTAAAGCTTCACAGAAAAATACCTTTTTCTTCTACAGAATTAGGGTTAGATGATGAATTTTTTGGTCACACTTCAAATCCTTGAAATCTTAGCTCAAGTGCTCTTCTACGCGCTCTCTTCAAATGCAAAGTGATCCAAATGATGAAAGGATGACTTTTTATGCTCCGCAAAACCTAATTCTCCATTGTAATAAATGTGTTGCCCTAACTTCATCTGGTTACTCTATTTCTTGATGTAGTTTCTCATGAATCACTCTGTAAATCACCATATCCACTTCTTTTCTTCTGAAAATCCTTCCAAATGATCTGCAATAACCCAAATTATCTTCTCTCATTATGCCAGATTTAGGCACCCACTTACTGGCTAGGAGAATTTGATTTTCAATGCAACTCCCCCTGAGCTAGAGCTCTCATTTTAGTTCCCTGAGGAATTCTCAGCACTGGATTCCGATGCGGACCCATCACCATCATTTCTTACACTTTTATTCACCCATGTCTTGTTCATTTCATTTTGGATCTCATTTACATCAACTTTGCCCTTGCCTTTGTCTTGTCTCTACTCATCTATTTTTCTGTTTACCGAACCTCTTCTTTCATTATTCCTGCTTCTACAAAATCTTGCAATATGACTGGATCAGTTACAATTGAAGCACACAACATTTCTTTGCCCATTTGATTGATTTCCTCTTGATCTGCACTGATTAGCCATATGTCCAAATCTATTGCATGCAAATCATTTGCCATTGAAAGAATTGTCATTTCCTCTATTGTTAGAGTTATTCATTATCATACTTTGCATTTAATGGATCTATGACCATACCTGTTACACTTGAAACATTGACTAGAGAAAGATGGACCACTTTGATTTACTCTACTTCTGCACTGAGTAGCTCTATGACCAAATTTATTGCAATTGAAAAAATTTCCATTGAAAGATGGATACCTTTGAGTATTTGATTGTCTTACTGAAGGTCTTCTAGGTCTGTTTCTCCCATTCCTTGATTGAGAATTTCTTTGTCCGGATCTAGAGCTTTCACCTTTCTCATACCCAAGACCATGCTTATCATTAGCCTTCTTCTGACTCTCAAGCAACACTTCAAGTTTGGCTAAGCTTATCTTGAACTTCTCCTTGTATTCATTTGCAACTTCTAGGTCATGTTTGAGAATAACAATTTGCCTCTCAATTTCTTCTTCATTTTCCCTGGTTTCTTGTAGATCTGACTCTAAGTGGCCAATTATTTTGTCCAATCTACAGTATTCTTTTGTTCTTTCTTTTAAACTCTGATTCAAGTTTTCTTCATTTTTCTTTCTTTCCTCAATTTCCTTGGTTAGCATCATTACTCCTGATTCCATTTCATGTTTTAGGACAACAATCTCTTTTGCCAACTTCTCACATTCTTTGTCTTCTCCTTTAGAGCTTCATCAATGCCATTGTCTTCATTCTGGTCTGCTAACTGGTGAAGTAGCTCCCTCCTCTTTTCATTGGATTTTCTCAGTTAACTTTTTAAGGTGTTAATGAAATCATCAGCATCTTGAAGGTTCTCTTTCAGTTCTTTGATTTTAGATCTGGACTGACTAAGATCTTCTAAAGCAAGTTGAAGTTGTTCTTGAATACCATCAGAATACTTGATGGAACCATTTAACCACCTTCCCATATCTTCCTTAAGTTGTTAAGCTTCTTTCAAGGAACCTTGCTCTGATACCAATTGTTGAAATAAGGGTAGACAACTGAGAGGGGGGGTGAATCATTTGTCACAAAAACTTTTATCCTTGCTCCAATTTAAACTTCTTTACCACTCATTAATAGATGAATGATATAACCATGAAAGCATGAATCAACAAAACATGATCAGAAACAAAATCAACACACATAACACCAAGATTTTTATGCCGAAACCCGGTTAAGGGAAAAACCACGGTGGGGGTTAACCCACAAGAAATTATACTATGTTAAAAGTATTACAAATGGGGAAGGCACGTGCCTTTGGGCTCACTGCTCAAAGAGGCTCACTGCCTACAGAAATGATTACATGAAGATTATAGAATGTTTGAATTAATGAATAGCATCTACCAATGTAGAAATTTAGTTCTAGTTAAGCACAGAATACTGATCTTACACACTTCATCCTTACTCTGCCCTATTTCACTCTTCGGCCATAATCCAGGCTTAGATCTTCACCTTCACACTTCTTTCTGCCTTTTTTGCACTTACTCCATCATCACATCACAATCACACCTGAAAACACTCAAATCCATTGGCTATATATATCTGTATCAAGAAATTCAATCAACTGTAGTCAGCTTCAAGAAAACTTAGAACATTTATTAAGAACTCTGCTCTGTTGGCTGAATCTATGCACAATCAACAACGTAGACCAAAAACTTGTGTTCTCAAATCATCAATCATGTCAACCAATACCACTGATTATCATAAATTGCTTAACCAATAGCTTTTCTTCATTCAGACCAACATCAAATGCTAGGTCAGCCTGTTCTTCTTCTAATTGTACTGACTAACTGGAACCTGATACTCAGATGCTTATAACTTTTAAATCCTTCATCACCAGAGGCTAAATTTCTATATTTAGATAGTCCTGACAATCCTTATCACTCCCTCACATCTGTAACACACTGTGATTTACCACCAGAGAGATCTGAATCAAGATACTAGACCCTGTCACATGCTCTATTTCTGACTACCTAGACTTAGACAAATTTGCATTCTGACTTCTGGTATGGTCAAATGATGTAATATGGATGTGTAAGAGAGACTCAATTGCCATCAATGACAACACCTGACATGCCTAGTAGTGTCTCTTGCCAACATAATCTGCAGGTAAGAATTGGGCCTTCACTTTGGCCACCATCCTATCCCAAGAGCTTATCTTGGACTTACCTTTCTTGACCCTCTCTTCTTGAACAAATTTCCACCAAGTCAGATCTGGTCCCTTCAACTTAGATTTTGCATATTTCACTTTTTTGTTGTCCCCTATGTCTTCAAATTCAAAGAAATTATCTAGAGTATCAATCCAAGTCAAAACTTCTTCACTAGCCATCTTTCCACCGTACATAAGTACTTCAAATTTCATCTTCAGAGTATTTTCACCCTTGACTGCCTTTAGCATCATGATCATCATCTTTTCCTTAGGGTCCAAGTCCTCATCCTCATCCTGGACTCCCATTGGAGGATTCTCACTCTCATCTTCATCCTCCTTGTCACTTTGGTCATCATTAACCATTCCTCTTCTCTGATTCTTTTCTAAGACTACTATTCTAGCTAGGGTAGCTTCCTGAGACTCTTTATAGAGCCTCTCCTTCTGGAGTAACTGCTCTTTCAGTTCCTTTATCTCTTTGGCCATTGCACTAGCTTTTGGAGGCATCTTGCCTATACCAACTCTCCTTCACACTTCAAACTTCTTCTACTTTCCCAATTAGAACCTATGCTCTGATACCACTTTGATGCAAATGGTGATGTTAAAACACTCCTACCAACCCAATCCACCACTCACCTTTCACCAAAACCAAGGGTTGTCAGTGTTAAAATTTGTAAAACAGATTATAACCCAGAATCAATTGAAAGAGTTAGAAACATAAACTGTAAATGCAAAAAAAACAATAACAATGATAACATGAGATTGATGTGAAATGCTCGAATGGAAAAATAGCATCAGATAACTATCTCCAATATCAAATGAAAATACAAGCTAGGTAGCATGCTTATATAGACCAGAGAGAGGGAGGAGGTGGCAACACCGACCAATGAGGAGCAACCATCTATCGAACTAAAGATAGCAAAGTATCTTCCCAAGATAGCTAATGGATGCTCACATGTAGGAAGGTGACACCTTGCAACCACTCACATAATTAGACATGCTTTATTAACATAAGAAAGCTTAAATAAATGTGTAGGAAAAACCTTATAATAAGGAATAAAAAACCTACACTAACACCCCCCCTTAAGCATAGCTTAGGTGGGTAAAGAGATGGGTCCCGGCAAATCAAGCCTGATGAGGTACCCATGTACAATGAATTCCCCCCCAAAAGAGAAGTAGCCCCCCCACAAAGGAGAGTACACCCCCTGAATAGAGAGAGAAAGGAGCTAAGAAGCCCCCTAAGAGGAGGACACCTGCTACACCCCAAGCAAAGCTCGCAAATGAATGAACTTGCTCCCAGTGAAGGGTTTGGTGAAGATGTCAGCTATCTGATCTGATGTCGAACAATACTAAAGATCAAGAACCTGCTCATGAATCAACTCCTGAATGTAGTGCATGTGAATCTCAATGTGTTTGGTCCACTGATGATGGACCGGATTGCGAGAGATCTGAATAGCACTCTAGTTGTCACAAAAGATGACCGTAGGCTTCCTGAAGGAAATACCAAACTTAGTGAGAATGTGTTGAAGCCAAATGGCTTCAGTAGTAGCATTAATTGCTCCTTGATACTCAGCCTCTGTAGATGAAAGAGCAATTAGTAGACTACTTCTTGCTCGACCAAGAAATCAGACCAAAACCAAGAGAGAAGCAATACCCTGAAGTAGACTTGTGATCCTGAGAATCACCTACCCAATCTGAATCTGTGTATCCCACCAAGTCAATATCCATGCCTGCTACATAATGAATCCCATAACTGTGAGTGCCCTGTACATAGTGAAGAACGCTTAGCTGCTTTCCAATGCAGCTCATGTGGCTCCTGCATGAACCTGGAGACCAGGCCCACAACATATGAAATATCAGGCCTCGTGTGAGTCAAGTATATGAGACTCCCAACCAATTGGTGATACAAGGTAGCATCTACCAAAAGTGAAGAACAAGAAGCCTCAAGTTTGACTCCTGACAGAAAAGGAGTCAGCGCAGGCTTACAATCAGCCATGCGAAATCTGGAGAGCATATCAAGAGCATACTTGGTCTGAGAAAGAAAGATACCAGTCGAAGACTGTGTAATCTCAATGCCCAAGAAATAGTGAAGAAGATCCAAGTCAGACATCAGAAAATGATCATGAAGGGCAGTTTTCACTGCCTTAATGGTGGATGAGGAACTCCCTGTAATCAGCAAGTCATCAACATAGAGAACAAGGAAAGTGAGAGTATCATCCTGCTACAAAATGTAGACGTTCGGATCAGAATGGCACCGAGTGAACCCAACTGATAGAAGAAAGGATTCCATCTTGGCATACCAGGCTCGAGGGGCCTGTTTAAGGCAATAGAGAGACTTCCGAAGTCGGCAGACAAGTGAAGGATCCTGGACAAACCCCTATGGCTGCTCCATATATATCTCCTCATGAAGGTCACCATGAAGAAAAGCACTCTTCGCATCCATCTGATGAACTTCCCAACGATGGGTTGTAGAAATGGCAAGGACAAGTTGAATTGAATTCATCTTGGCAACCGGCGCAAAAGTCTCAGAGTAGTCAATCCCAGGAACTTGGGAGAATCCTTTTGCGACCAAGCGAGCCTTATGTTTATTGACCAACCCATCTACAACAAATTTTGTTTGATAGACCCACTTGCATCGAACAAGTTTTCTTCCCTTAGGAAGTGGGACTAAATCCCATGTACTTTCCAAAAAACTAAACTCTTCCTGCATAGCAGCATCCCACTCAGGGACACCAGAAGCTTCCCTGAAGGACTATGGATCAGAAGCTGAAGCAAAGAAGAGATGAGGAGCCTGCTCGAACTGTGACCTTGTTCTTCTTGCATCTAATGGATCACCAACCCAATCACCTGCTGACTCCAAAGTCTGATGAGCCCAAAGAGGCCCAGTGGCAAGAGAATCTGGAGGAGAATCAGCATCCTCTGAATGATGACTAAGAGAGGAGGAAGATGAACCCTCATCATCGCCATCTGAAGTGGAGGAAGAAGATTCCTCAGGAGGATTAAGGTCCTTAGAAGAACTATCATCATGAAGTCGCAGTGTCTCCATGGGAATGAAAGATGGAGAAGTGGTAGAAGAAGTATCCTCCTCAAACCGAACACTCCTCTCAATAAAGAGCTCATGTGTGGTAGGGTGGAGTAGCCTATAGCCTTTGACACCATCTAGATAGCCAACAAATATGCAAGGCCTACTCTGCAGATCCATAGCCTTGTGTTTCTCTGTTGGAATGTGGGCCCATGCAGGAGACCCAAATACTCAGAAGTGCTTGACTGTGGGTTTTCGACCAATCCAAGCTTGAAAAGGAGTTACCCCCTTCACAGCTCGGTGAGGAACCCAGTTCTGGATATAACACGCACAGTTGATGGCCTCTACCCAATACTGAGGTGCCAATGATTTGGAGTGAATCATGCAATTGGCCATTTCCTTCAATGACCGATTCTTTCATTCTACAACTTCATTTTGTTGTGGACTGCTAAAGATCAATGCCCTCTAAGGTACAAAACTGCTCAAACCTTTCGTTGACATATTCCCCGCCATTATCGGTGCACAAAATCTTGACAACCTTCCCAGATTGTTTCTCTACAAACGCTTTAAAGTCCTGAAAAGACTCAAAGACTTCAGACTTTTGGTTGAGAAAGTATACAAAGGTGTATCAGGAAAGATCATCAATGAAGGTCAATACATATCTAGCTCTGTTGAATGAAGGATGTTGAAATGGACCAGCCAAATCACTGTGTACTAACTCCAAGAGCTATGTGGCTCTCCATGCTTTGCCTTTGTCAAATTTTTCTTCAGGATGCTTGCCAAGAATGCAACCTTGAAAAACTCCATCAGAGAATCAAATAGAAGGCAACCCTGTAACCATGTCATGCTGACTGAGCTACTGCAAGTAGTGATAGTTCAAGTGGCCAAACCGCTGATGCCACAAACGACTCACCTCATCTGAGTGAGTGAGCAATGCAAGTGAAGGAGAATCAGGAACAAAATGAGAAAAGTGATAGAGCTGAGAATGGTTATAAACTTTTCCTACATCAACTGTAGACCCACTGTGCAGATCACTGATAACCACTGAGTCAGGTGTAAGTTCAACTCTCTTGCCGGAACCTGTATGGGTGATCTGGTAGACAGATAGGAGATTAGTTGACAAAGAAGGCACACAAAGAACATCATGGAATGTCCCATCACCAATGTCAACAGACCCTCTCCCAAGAACTTCCTCTGGTGTATCATTACCCATAAGAATATCAGGCACAGAACATGACTCCAAGGATGAGAAACTTTCCTTTGTATTGGCCATGTGGTGAGAAGCACCTGAGTCAATTACCCAACTATCTGGTAGTGTAAAAACTGCAACAAGGGCCTTGCCCTTCCCCTTACTATTTTTCGTGTCCTTTGAAGATTGTGAAGAATCTTCCTTCGTTGAATCTGGCACTTTGATATTATTCTTCTCAAGAAGATAAGTGAGATGAGCTATTTGCTTTTTCAAACACTTATGTTCATCATGACCAGATTTATTACAAAAGGCACACTTTGTCTTCTCCTTTTTAGACATGTTGTCTTTAGAGGAAGACTCGGGAGCTGCATTGTTTGCAGCTTGTTTTGGACCTTGTTTCTTCTCTCCTTGATCCTTTTGTTTCTTATTTTGCTTTCCATTGCCTTTCTGATCTTTAGTGCCCTGATTTGTAGTCAAGGCATGAGACTTAGAAGGCTTAATAGTGCCCATGTGAACTAATTTATCTTGTTCTTTAGTGAGTTCAGTAGCAAATTCATCTAAAGAAGGCATTTTGTAGGTAGTCCCAAGAGCACTTTTGGTGGCATAAAATGTAGAAACAAACACTGAGTAGTTAGGACTAAGCTTAGAAAGAATACTTAAGATCAATTGTGGGTCTTTCTTTTCAATCCCACATTGCTTCAACTGTAATCTAATGGCCTTTAGCTTTGTGAAGAAGTCTTGTATTGTATCAAAATTACATGGATTTAACCCTATTAGCTCATTCTCTAATTGATGTCCCCTTAATTCATCTTGTTTACCAAAGAGATTTTCTAAAGTAGTCCATACATCATTTGGTGTTGTAGCAGATTCAACATGAAAAAGAAGATCAGGAGATACAGACATGCATAGAGTTCCAAAAGCTTCATCTAGCCTATTATGAAATTTAGGCCTTTCTGTAATTAAGGTTGGTTCAGTTTCTAGACCCATTGTTACTCTATCTAGTCCTAACTTCTTAAGTTGGATAGTCATCTTGGACTTCCACTCATAGTAGTTGTAGGGTGTTAGAATAGGCACTGTTAATTGATCCATCTTAATGCAGAATTATATTGTTGTTGTTGTTGTTGTGAGGAAAGAAAAGATGCAAGAATACACAAGACACCCCCCCTTTTTCACTCAATCAAAGAACCACCCCAAGAAAATTTAATTTGGCACTTTATATTTAGTGCGTTTACAATTTCCACCAGCAAGAAATATTGAGTGGACTTGATCTCAATGCTATTACAAATCCTCAAAAAAGTATATGTTGAAAATAATACTTAGGGCCAATCCCTAGTAAAATAAACAACACCACTGCAAACTACACGAAAAAAATCCACTTTCAAAAAAAAATCACCTCGATATGAGGTTTTATGCAAAAGTTATGCCTCTTCGGAGTTCCCAAAATGAGAACTGCGCAGTGTCCCGACTGAGAATCTGCAATTTCTGAAAAATCTTTGCACTAAAATCAAACGACTTCACTAGTGCATAGAGCATGAAAAAATAGCCAAGATTAAAAAAAATTCGTGAGAAAATGGAGTCAGTATGAGCAAGAACGGAGCATTTGAAAACTACATTCAAATCTGCAACTGACAATGGAGAGGGGGTCTGCTATAGCTTTTTTAAAATATACAGTCTACATGCAAAAACTAAAAGATACCCAGATGATTTTTCTACACTACAAACAAAACCCAAAAGGCATTTTTCTTGCTGATGTACAGAAGATGTAGATCTAGTGTAAAATAGATGCCTTTAATCGCAAAAAATGACCCCAACGACCAAAAAATAGCATGCAAAGGTAGAATCAGCTACCTAAGACAAGCAAAGGTATGCTACAACCTGCAATACTATTTAAAACACCAAATATGCAAGCTGATTAATAGATTTGACCAAATCAAGATTTACCGAATCTTCATAAATCCTTTCTGATTCTCTAGATCGTTTGAAAAATGCAAGAGAAGAGCATACGGGATTTTGCAAGATCTCTACAAAGAATCTAACCTTACAAAACCTGCTCTGATACCGTGTTAAAATCTATAAAACAGATTATAACCCAGAATCAATTGAAAGAGTTAGAAACATAAACTGTAAATGCAAAAAAAAATAATAACAATGATACCATGAGATTGATGTGAAATGCTCGAATGGCAAAATAACATCAGATAACTATCTCCAATATCGAATGAAAATACAAGGTAGGTAGCATGCTTATATAAACCAGAGAGAGGGAGGAGGTGGCAACACCGACCAATGAGCAACAACCATCTATCGAACTAAAGATAGCAAAGTATCTTCCCAAAATAGCTAATGGATGCTCACATGTAGGAAGGTGACACCTCGCAACCACTCACATAATAAGACATGCTTTATTAACCTAAGCAAGCTTAAATAAATGTGTAGGAAAAACCTTATAATAAGGAATAAAAAACCTACACTAACAGTCAGTACTTCCTCCAAAACTAGGCTTTTAGCCTTATAGCCCTCCAAAAGGGTCTATCAAAGCATAACTTTCACATGGGACAGTATCTAAAGGAAACAAAAGCATTTATGAGTACCCTTTTGGCTATTTGGCATCATATTTCAAAATGGTGATGGGATGTTTCAGAACAAATACTTCAAAACTGAGACAACCTTCCTACAACTAGGCCCAATTAGGCCTCTTTTACAAAGCAACCCTATGGTATTTGCACTCCAAAAAATCAATTCTAGACCTCTGCTCACATCACCAAAAGTCCAATTTCACCATTTTCATCACTGGAAACGGCTTCTTGGCAACTATTCTAATCACCTTACTCTCCTAGGCCTAATACATGAGGATATTAGGCCAAGATTTGACAAATCTCTACTCTGACTCCATTTTCCAATCCTACCACTACCAAAATCATTAAATCTATCCTACTAACTTCCATTCCACTGATTTTGAAGGAATCTCACCAGTGGAATGGCCTATAAACCCATAAAACTAGCTTTCAAACCCTAGATCAGGGTTTCAGAATAGTTTTTAGGAGAATCGTTATAAATTTCTTCTAAATCGATGATTTTCCCCCAAATCAATTGCAAAACATAGACAACTCACTCCCCTATCATGTTCAGTAAGTTGCAGACCCTGATAGTGCCGTAAGAATAGTACCACGGCCTGGAATAGTGAATTTACAGGAAAAATAACAGAAAATAGAGGTTTATTCAGTTTTGTCCTTCAAATCTTTCTCCAACCCCTCTCCTCGGGGTATGTGAGGCTATTTGAACATGTTTACACCTAACTCTAATGGTCTACAACTATTTTTCAAACTATGTGATTGTTTATCCTTCCCCCAATGCATTATTAGCCAAGTTGGAAAGCAACTCTTACATCATTTGGCATTCTTTGACAAACATGACTCAAAAACATAAAAATTGGTCCTTGTTGACCTTATTATATCTTCTAGGTGACAAAACACCTCAAACTTGCATTTTAACATCACTACACCCACACAAAGCCAAGATTGGCCATGGTGCTCCTGCAACAAAATCCTTATCATTGTAATCCCTAAATTCCTTCGCAATTTGCCATGGTTGAAGATTTTTCTCCAAAATTTTCATCAAACTCCTTTAATTCCTTATCTTATCATTCTCATGTCAGTACTGATCAATATGCTAAGAATTCAGCATCTCATATGTTCAGGGGTTTGAAATTTTCACTATTGAAACTCCCCTTGATCCAGTATTTTGCCTTTTAGTTACTGGAGGATCCACCTACACTAGGCAGAGGTCTGGAGATATCACATACTTCCCTCTTATTCCAAACTTTGTTTATTTCCACCCTTTGTTGAGCAACATCAATGGGTTTCACATCTTTTTGCTAGAATTCCTTGTTTGATTACACTCATGACAGGTGCACTTTGTTTGCTGAGCATTTACATTTCTTCTTGCCCTTGATCTACAGCTAGTTGCTTTGTGGCCAAACTTATTACAAGTATAACAGTATCCATAAAAGGATTGAGCATTATCCCTGTTATACCTTGGCATTTTACTTCTGCACTCATTTGCCCTGTGTCCCAACTTATTGCCTACATAACATCTAATAGAGCTCTAGTTTATCCTACTTCTGCATTCTATAGCTTTATGACCAAATTTATTGCAAGTGTAACATCTTAAATATTTTTGATTCATCTTGTTTCTACAATCCATAGCTTTGTGACCAAACTTATTGCAAGTAAAACAATTGCCATTGAATCCTTCAAAGTACCTCATGTGAGTTGGTTGCCTTGTAGGTTGAGGATTTTTGAAGTTCTTCTTCATATTCTTCCTTTGTCTTTGGAATAGAGTGAATTCAACTTTTCTTGTAAATTTGTAGATTTCTTTGTTAGGATCTTCAATGTAAGCTTCTTCCTTCTTAGTTCCAGACTTTCCTCCTGAATGAAAGTTATCATATAAGTTTGTAGAGGCATTGATCATAGGACTTTTTCCCTTTTCAAAACCAAGACCTATTTTTTCTTTTGTTGGCTTTTGAGAGATAATTATTTTATCAAGAATATCAGTACCTCCTTTCAGTTTTAGTCCCTTGTCAATATGTTCTTTTGCATTTTCCAATTCTTTCCTTAGAGTGCTAACTTCTTTCTCAAGTTTTGAACATTTAGCTGATTCCTCATTGAGCTTGATATTTAAGCAATCTTCAATCCTTTTTTCTTCTTCAACCATGACCTTTAACTTTGAGATAATGTCTTTAGCCTCCTTGAGCTTGTCACCTCCTTTATCTCCTTCTATCAGGGCTTTTAGTTTGTCAATTTCTTCTTTTGATTCTTTGGATTTTGTTTTCAATTTGTCAATTGTCTCCTTTGTCTTTTCAAGCATTTCTTCATATTCTAAGCTTAGATCTTTTGCATCCTCAAGATCATTAAGGGCATACTTGATTTCTTCTTCAAAATCTATTTCACACTCATTCAACTCAAATTCCCATCCTCCAAGTTCCATTACTTCTAGATCTAGTTATGGTGCAAATATATCATTGATCATCACTTCAGATTCCATGTGTTCAAGTGGAGGATCTACCTCAGTGTTTAAGCTTCTCAAAGGTACTTGGCTCTTATACCAATTATTGAACACAATGGGGTGCTGAGAGGGGGGGTGAATCAGCACACTTAAAAACTTTACTCAAACATTTTTTGATAAAATTGATTAACTTCAAGAAAACATAAGGGAAAACATGCAATTCAAGAATCAACATGTACCACTAGAGGTTTTACGTGGAAAACCCTAGAATAGGGAAAAACCATAGTGAGAACTAGCTCACAATATATTATGCTCACTACAAAAGTATTACAACATTGTTTTAGGGCTTCAACCCAAGGAAGCTACTACTCCCTGAATGCTCATCTCACTGCTATTATAATGACAATATAGATATAAGGACCGCTATGGAAAACACATCTGTTGTATGCTAATGGTGCAGTCTGTTATTCTTGCTCAATATATATCCTCAAGATGATTTTGTGCATTTCATATCTTTCTCTGCTATACTATTTTCACATTCACTATGATTACATTTCAAATGAGTTGCATCTTCTATATATATATCCTCCACAAGATCTTGAAATAATGATTAGGTCAGCATCCAGAACAATATTGAATGTAATGTGTAGCTAGTCACAGGTCAGCCATAACACATGCAAAGTGATAACAAACTTGTTGTGGACCTCAGGGCATTATGAAAAACATCATAACACACCTTTCCATACCTTTTAGACTTGGAGAAATTAGTCAGGAGCCTTCACATGCAATAGGTACTTAACCAGTCGGCTCATATTGCTTGGTACGATTGACTATTCATATTTCAACTACCGGGGACAAACCAAAAACTCAATGTGGACCAAGAATTCAATCATGCAAGGGCTCAATAACATCCATACACCTTACCAGAGAAGTATCATACCAAGCTATGCATCCGCAAGACATGAAATATATCAATATGTAGAGCACAAAGTCTTCTAGGCCTTATGTAATGCTTCACAACCCAAAATATGATTCTACAGTGAAGTGCAAGGCTTGAGACCTTTTGAGGATGGACAAAGACATCAATGTATGAAACTTATCAGATCTATACACCTTTTCTGGAGTTTCCAGAGGAATTCAAAAATGGCTTAAGTATTCATAGTTTCGGAGGACAGTTATACTTGAACTTTGTTTGAATGCTTGATGCAGTACTGGAGAATGAAGAGAGTTTGCTTGTGGATCATACTTGATGTATCATGGACCATGTAGTACCTTTGCATAAGATCTGATGATAGAACTATATATGTTTCAACTTTTGTAGAACTTAACTTGTGCATTTAGGCTCCGGAATACATTGTGATGCTTCTGTTACTTGAGCATTGTCTTTACGGACCACCAAACCACTTGAAACTCCATCATAGAATATATCATACCAATCTTAGTCATTCCTTAGAACTATATGACAAACAGATCTCTTCTGGAGGAATGCAGAGCATTCCATTGTCTCCCCATTACTGTACTACTCTGTCTGGGTGATGGTCGATGTACTATCCTTTGTAACTTTTCATGTTGAATATATAAGAGGCTGAAACCTTGGATATATCATGTTAATACATGCAAGAATCTATTCTTAGAACCACAAGGCAAGATGTTTCTTTGTAGAGAAATGTGAACCAACTCAAGTTGACTCTGCCTTAGAATGTGCATTGTGAATGCCTTAGACACTTTTCTCCTTCTTACCCTTGAGTGTGGTACTCCCAACTGATGAGATATGTATATGTGTATGCAAGAATCATGCAAGGATATGGGTGTTTACCTCCACATCATGTTCAAACCTAAAATTTATCTAGACTTAGGTTGTTTACTCTTCTCTTGGACTGGTTTGCCTTGACTATACTAACTCTTCCTTTGTACAAGTTTGTCTATACATTTTCTTTGGTTATGTTGGCATCAATGACAACTCATATGGCTGATATATATATAAAACATTTAAGTATAAGTTCACATTTACCTTTTGACATTTGCTTTCATATACTTTAAGTTATATTTTATGTCTATCTTATCAGGATGTTTGAGAGTGGTTTCAGATCCATAGGAGTTAAACTGCAAATTCTAGAATTTGGAGGATCTCATAGATTTTAGACTCGGTGAAATTTTCAAGGGGCATATTAGGACATCATGTTACACAAAATGAGACAAATGCACAGGGACCTCTTGGGACAATTTTGATGAGTCAAACAAGATTTTACAATTATGGGGCTTGAAAAGTAGAGGTACCAACACTGGCTTTGGTTGGGAATGTGTGGCAAACTTGGGACAACAAGAATCCAGAACATCTCCAATTAGATCAAAAGGAAAAAAAATGAACAGGGGGAACAACATATTTACAAGGCACCACAATGGAGATATATGAAACAAGACAATGCAACCATTGGCATGAAAGAACAAACACTAAAGGTATTGGTTGCAAATCAAAATGTTAACATGTTGTAGGTCAAACCTACACAAGATGACTGAAACTACTTGCCTCTATCAAAGACTAGCTGAATGAAGGAGTTGATCTCCCTCAAACCAAAACAATTTTCATCACCTAACTGTAACAACTAAAGTCTTTAATTTGCATGTACCAACCTATAATTACTACTCATGGAGCCAAGGCCAACTCCACCAATGAAATCACTGCTACAGGGAAACCATAAGAAATAGGTGTTCAACCTATTCCAATCCATATCATGCACTTTCATAACAGCAGGGAATACAAAATCAAGAACCAAGTCAGCAGCAAAAGAAATAGATGAAGACAAACCTCCATCATCAATTGTCAAGTTGTCATACCTGCTAACTTATTCATGTGAAATGAAGAAAAAGGAGAACACCTCCAATTTACATGGCAAGGAAAATTGTGCTTGAATGCATTGTTGATCCACAAGAGAAGACACTTCATCTTGCAAAGCAAACTAGAAGAATTCTACCTCAGGGATATACCTTCTAGTTGGGCTACAACATGTTGAAATTTAGGCATACACGTGCCTCACTACTCATTCATATCAATGTCCCATACAAAGAACTCAACCTCTACCACAACACCAACACATTCAAGAACCGATATGTTGGAAATGTTTTCATTGATGTCAAGAAGGAATTCATTGTCTATGTTTATTGTCATTGATGTCAAAGGTGTATGGACAAAATTGTTATATGTCAAAGGCATATGAACAAGATTGTTGGTGAGATTAGTTGTCAAAGGGAACTTGATGGATGGTAGATATTAGTCTAGATACATAAAATATACAAGTTGATGAACTATCCGATATGCAAAGCATAAACACGCAACTTGGAATTGAGCAAAGTCAAAGGGATGAGCAAAGTTGAAGAGATGATCTAGAATCCTCGCCTTTGATATTGAAGAAGTTTATTATGTAAGTAAGACAAGAGCATTATATAGATCACTACAATGTGATAGAAAACATGCTTAAGAAGGTCAATCCCTTGAGGTTTGAGAAGATTAAAATGTTTGTTGGTCAACTCATACCTTGGTGCTCTCTTATTTATATAAATTATAAATGAAGTTGTTATTTGAGCCACCCACCAAAAAGGGATATAAAATAAACAAGTTCTTGAGAAGGTTGACTATGGAACTAAAATGCAGAAATGAAATGAGTTAAGATGGCTGACTTCCTAGCACATTATTTATGCAAAGTTGAAGTTTAAATTTAATATAAATTATTGTAGTTAAGATGGCTGACTTGTTAGAAGAAGAAACACTCAAGGAAATTTAATGATGGTCAACCACCTTTTCTAAGGCACGTATATGTATTTATGTGATCATCCAAGTATAGGATATGATACATGTGTTAGGATTAGGGCAAATCAAGCAATAAACACTAAACATTATATGCAGATTAAATAACCCAAATATAATAATGAAGAACAACACAAAAAGATCACAGAAATTTAACGTGGTTCACCCAATATGGGCTACATCCACAGAAACGCAACCATCCAATGATTTTATTATCTAGTGCAAAATAGATTACAATCTCATGAATACCTCATTGTACCATACATCCCAGCCGCTTATAACAAGCTTTTAGGAAGCTTCTAGAATTAGGGTTTTGCAATGTCATTTTTCTTTTGTCGGTTAACAAAAATTAACAACTAACTCCAATCATGCAAAAAGAGGGAAAAAAAATTTCGGGGGCTACACCCCCGAACCCCAGCGAGGATACATAACTTGTGTTCAGTACTTGCATGATCAGTCCCCACATACCAACAACATGATTAAGGGTAGCGATGAATATTGATAGAAGGGGCAGTAATTAGGTAGTGAATCCTATATCATAAGAAGCAAATTATTTTGAGGATGAGATTAAGGTTAAGGAAGAGCAATGATCTCATTTTATAGAAAGCAATGATTATATAGAGCGGTGATTCATAAAGAAGAAGGGCAGAGATAGAATTAAACAAAAGAAGCTGACTTCATATTAGAGTTTAAAATTTAATAAACAATGTTTATTTATTGAGGCCGACCTCATGTATGATGTGCTCCATATAAAGACAAAAATCAAAAGGCATGAAGGGTGGAGAGATGTGTACTTTATAAAGAGTTGTTTTCTTTAGTAAAAGACGTCTCCCTTATAAAGAGTTTGTCTCCCTTTGAAGGGACACATAATGGTATAAAAGGAAGATGTGGAAAGCATTTTGAAGGCAAGAAGAATGTGAAGTAATTTGAAATTAAAGTAGATCAAGAGTAGGAAACATGAAATGTAATTCAGATTTATATCAGAATATATGAAGAGAGTGTTAAGTGAAGAGAAATATATGATGTATAATTTAGGGCATATTTGTAAGTGAAATTAGAGCAGATCTTAAGGCAAAATTATAAAGGAAAGCATTGCATTATTTGAGCAGAAAATTGAAGGAAGACATTGATATATTTTGTGATCAGATTTGAAGGAAGACATTGCCATAGATTGAATCAGATTTGTGAAAGAAGAGTGTGCATCATTTGAATCAAATTTGTGAAGGACGGTGTATGAGTGTGGATCTGATTTGAGAAGAAAAGATTTACATCATTCAGAATTAGGAGTTGTGATCATATTTGTGAGGAAGGGAGAACAAATCATCCATTGAAGAATTTGGACGTTGGTGCCTATCAAATAAGAGATTGTTGTATCTTACTGAGTTGGTGCTTAGTTTTGGGGATTGGTGTCTCTAGTGGGTTGGTGCCTACAAATTCTACAAGTAGGGATCGATATCTCCAGTGGGTTGTTGCTCACAAAAGAAGAATTGTAAGAGAAGTAGGTTGGTGCCTACAAAGAAGATCAATATATATAAGCAATATTTTGTCATGGTTTTCTCCCTAAAGGGTTTCCATGTAAATCGTGTGTTCTTCTAGTGTTCTTAATTACTAGATCTTGCATGTGTGTTATTGTTGTGATTGACTAAGTTTGGAAAAGTAAAAGTTTGTGTTATATTGATTCACCCCCCTCTCAGTATAATTGTGTCCTCATCAATTGGTGTTAGAGAGGGTTCCTTCATGTATAGGCTAACCACTAGAAGGTATATCTTGAGAGAATATACGGAAAAAAGAAAAGGAAATAAGGGAAAAGTAAATACCAAGCAGAATTTTGATCAACATGCACCAAAAAAATCAAATGCAAGTGATGACAGAGAAGCAAGCAAAAGTGATGAGGTGACACATGGAACACACATGGCAATAGAAACAAGAAATAATGTTGTGACAGACAGAGATAGCCTTGTGAGTGAAGGAAAAGATGAAATGGAGTTAGAAGAACAGAATTCATCTAAAAGAGAGGCAACATTCAAAGCATCAAAGAAGATGAAGAATTCAAAGCATGAATTAAGAAATAGCTCCAGTGATGAATCATATGCAAAGGAAGAAGGATCTGACATATACAAAGGTAAGGATAAATGTTTTAATTGTGGCAAAATTGATCATTATGCTTTTGAATGTGTGCAAGTCAAAAGTGAAGACAAAAGAAAAGAAAGCAAAGATTCAGAAGAAGTTTATGACGAAGATAATGAAGAAGTTGATCTTGAGGAGGAACTCCATTATGCCTATAGTAAGATCAAGAAGCTTAGAGAAGAAAACCAGAAACTAAAGCTACAACTTAAAGAGAATAATGAATCTAATGTAGAGTTAGAACGAATCCTTGAAGAATCCAAGAAGATAATCATCAAACTAAATTTTCAGATCAAAGAAGGATACAAAATGAAAGATAAAGTGAGAATCCAATTAAAGAAAAAAAGAGGAAAAATGTGAAAGGTTAGAGTCTGAAATTGTCTCCTTGAAAAAGGAATTAGAGAAAGCAAATGCTCAATCAAATAAAGATCTAAAGAATGAGAAGAATACTAAAATATTGGACAATATTATCAATTTGCAAAGGCCAACATTCAATAAGAAAGGTCTTGGTTATGAAGAAAATTAAATGGCCAACAAAGAAGATTCGAAAGAGCCATCAAAGAAGGAAAATGAGGAAAAACCAAAAAGCTATGCACATTCTCTCAAGAGTCCTTGTAAGAGTCAATGTGACTCAACAAGCTAGGATCCCTACAATCAAGACAACCTTCCACACAAAGATAAAAGAGAATGTGCTAAAACAATGGAGCAATATGCTCTACACCAAACTATATGAAACTATATATCAAATACAATGAGAGAGCCTTGCTTATAAAGGCAAGGACGACAATTAAGGAGTTGTAATCATGTGACAAGTGTCACATTCCTATCACATGTGACAACTAGAGGATAGGATGTCAACTAGAGCACATGTGTAGGACAAGACAACTCACTACAACTAGAAACATCTAGAAGACTCACTAAGTCAACTTAGCATGTGAATTATGTGTGATGTGTGAATATTATTTAACTAATAAATAGTTAAATAATATGAATTATCCACACAAGGGGAAATTAACTAAACTTGTTAGGAAAAACCCCTATTCACACCAACACCCCCCTTAAGTGCAACTTAGGGAGTTGCTGACTAAAAACAAAGATGCAATGATGGGTCCCAGCTACTAGGCCATGTTAGGTACCCATGTACAACAAATCTCAAGTGGAGAAAAGGATATAACCTCATGGGACAAAACTCCCCTCCGAAAGTGAGAATGCAGAAAATAAATGAAAGATGTGATGGAAGGACTCAAGACCCCTCTAGAACTACATCCAACACATATGTACAATCAATTGCCCTCCATAGGAGAGCAAGTGTGAGACTATAGGTTCCTCCCACAATGAACTAGCTCCTGTGCTAATGGAGAATGCCTGAAGAAGAATGCTAAAGAGAATCCAAAGCCTACAAACAACATTCTTCCCCTTAGGAAGAAATAGGTCCAAAGGCTGATGTAGAAGAAACTCCATCTCAAGGTATGAGTAAAAAATCCTCATGATGTATGTTATCTTTGAAAACTACTCAAGTGTCCACATGTCACAACCAAAGGATGTCACATAATCAGGTGTTGCATGCCTAATCAAAGAATGTGACAATCTAAGACAAGATGAAAACTAAAGATTATCAATCTCCAAAGACAAGGAATCCTCCGAATGATTCTTAGGATACTCCAACTCAATTCCAAACTATGACAAGTGAAGAGGATAAGAAGGTGATATCACATCTGAAGTAGAAGAATCAACTCCTCCAAACAAGAGATGAATGTCATCAATTATGTCCTCCAAGTCATCAAGATAGGACTCACAAAACAAGTTTGAAATACCTGTCAAGTACTTATCCCATAAACATGTATTTGGAAGATAAAGAATATCATGCTAAAATTAAGTGGATGAAGCTATGTCAATGCCAATGTCTGAAGAAGCAGGAGAAGGAGGAAGATCATAACTAGTCTCAGGAACCGAAGTAGATGCAAGAACACCAAGGTTCAAGTGACCAAACTTCTCCTTACAAGCATGATTCACATTTGATGCATGAGTGTGAATATCAATCAATGGATCTACATCATCATCAGAAACAAAATGGGACAATGTATACAAGTGAGATTCATGATTAGCCATCCCAACAACAATGATATCTATGCTCTCCAAGTCCCGTATGATCACAAAATTAGGACTGAACTCAATTGTCTTCCCTACACCACAATGAGTAATCTATTAGATGGAAAGGAGATTAGTTGCCAAGGAAGGTACACACAACACATTGTTGAAAGTACTCTCACCAACATCAATAGTTCCTTTTCCAGTTGCATGCATGTATGTATTATTACCCATAAAAATAGGTGGTGAAGTACATGACCGAAATGAAGAGAACATCCCTTGTGAAGATGCCATATGATGAGAAGCTCCTAAATCAAGAAGCCATCTATCTGACTAAAGACTTGTTGAAGAAAAGAGTGAATGTCCTTTTCCTTTGCTTATCCCAGTGACAAATCATGTTGTCTTTGGCTGTGTAGATGGTGATGTTGTCGAAGAAGAAGAATTGGGTAAAACTGATGTTGATGAAGAATACTCAATGTTATGTTTTTGAAGAAGTTGTGACATCTCATCAATTTTTTTCTCATAACATTTAGTCTCATCGTGACCCAATTTCTTACAATAAGAACACTTTGGCTTCTTCTTCTTATTGGACTCCTCTTTGGAAGAAGAGTTGGGGGTTTTATTTGATTCTCTCACTTGCTCATTAGACTTTGAATCCTTTTGTTTCTTTCTCTTATTATTTCAAGCCTTAGGATCTTTTGTCCTTTGTGTTGCAACTAGATCCTATAATCTAGGAAACTTCAATGTGCCCATGTGTAGTATCTTGGCTTGTTCTCTAGTGAGTTATGCAGAAAACTCCTCAAGTGAAGGCATAGTATTCTTACTACCAAAAGCATCCATTGTAGCATAAAAGCTAGAAACATAAACTGAATAAGCAGGACCCAATTTTACAAGAATAGATAGAATCAATGGTTCATCTTCTTTCTCAAGACCACACTATTTGAGTTGCAACCTGAGAGACTTAAACTTGGTGAAGAAATCTTTGATTTTATCAAAATTTTGAGGATTAAGTGCAATTAGCTCATTCTCCAATTTGAACCTTCTTCTTTTATCTTGCTTGCCAAAGAGATTGTCTAATGTTGTCCATATCTCATTTGGTGTTTTACAAGACTCAACATGAAATCTAAGATCTAGAGAAATAGAAAGACAAATTGTGCCATAAACCTCATCTCTTCTATCTAACCATTTTCTTCTCTTAGTAGCACCTATGGGTTCAGGATCTATGCCTAAAGTTATTCTATGTAACTTTTGTTTATACAATAGAAACTCCATGTTTTTCTTCCATTCATAATAATTATATGGAGTTAAAAGTGGAATTTGAGGCACATCCATAATAAAAATAAAAATAAACAATACAACAACACCCCTTTACTATGCAAGATAGCCCCCTCCCCCCAATTTGTTGTGGCACTTTATACTTAAGTGTGATTTACAATTGTCCTCAAGGGACCAAAATTGGGAAAAATAATTAAAATATCTTTAAAAGAGATCTAAGTGAGATTACAATCACTCACACTGATTTATTACAGCAAACAAATCCTCTCAAAACAAATTTCACTTCCTCAAGTCTCAAAATGCCCAAGTTATCACTCAAAATCCAAAAAATGGATAAATTGAATTAAATAAACCTGGAGTTGAATCTAAGAAAAGTGCATCTATGGCTTTGAATAGTTCTTGAATACCTTTCAAATGTTGCAAGAATCATGAAAATCAGAGATCGTGGCTGAAAGTTATGAGCTCAGAAGCCAAAAAGAGAGATTTGTCTTCAACCTACAATAAATGTTATCAAAGAGCAAAATCTGGGAAAAATTCTGACACCACTGCAAAGTTCTCTTTGTCAACTTTCCATCGATATCTTGTTTTCCCGATTTCAATACCCTAGACAAAATTTATGCAAAAAAAAGAAAAAAAGCCCTACTTTAGGGCTTTGAGGGGCAAAACAAGCCCCCAAGTGACAGAATATTCCTTTCTGGACAAAATATTCCCTGCTAGAAAATGAAAACCACCACAGTGAAGGTCTAAAACTGTCGATTGGAATGAAACTACCTATAGTAGGCCAAAAACAGCTTTCTATCTGTGAAACCACCTGATCTGTGTTTGAAAATCCACCTTTGACTAGTTGAAACTACCTATTCGGTGAAAACCGCCCAAGGTAGGAAAAAACCACCGAACTATACATTGAACCGCCACTACTTTTTTATGTTTTACCGCTTGCTGAAATTTATTACCACTAGCTACAGAAAAACTACAGATCTGACTATTTTTTTTTAATATTAAAATTTGTAAAGGTCGAAGGCCTTAACTAAGGGTCTGCGGGGTTTTCCCTTGCCATGCGACCCTATATATAGGGTTGGTGGTGTAGTCAAGGGTCGGCACCCTTAAGCATGTGCCATTAAAGGCACCCAAAACATATGTGCACCGCTTTTAAGCACTTATACCAACGGGGGTACGGGTGGCGTTACTCATACCTCTGCAAAAAATTTAGGCCATAGAAAACTTTTTTTTTTTTTTTTTTTTTTTGCTTTTCAAATGATTTAAAACGACAGGCAGAAATTTTATTGAACTAGAAGATATAAAAAATACCTGACGATGATTATGCAGATCTAATGACGCCACTGACGCAGGTACCGACAACCGTACAATCTTACAGATTTTTCTACAAGCCCTAACCAGGGGCAAAAAAATTGACCAAAAACTTTCTGACCTCTGATTTTGGTGTTTGAACAGGTGATCTTTAGGTTTTGGCACCTCCTAATCGCAACGGTGATGTCTAATTTGCTCTAGGATGCACCTAATATGCTGATCCTAGCAAAACCTCTCCAATGAGGGAAGGAAATTGTAAACAAGGCTCTGATACCATGTAAGAGTCAATGTGACTCAACAAGCCAAGATCCTTACAATCAAGACAACCTTCCACACAAAGATAAAAGATAATATGCTAAAACAATGGAGTAATATTCTATATACCAAACTGTATGAAACGGTATATCAAATACAATGAGAGAGCCTTGCTTATAAAGGCAAGGATGACAATCAAGGAGTTGTAATCATGTGACAAGTGTCATAATCCTATCACATGTGACAACTAGAGGATAGGATGCCAACTAGAGCACATGTGTAGGATAAGACAACTTGCTACAACTATAAACAACTAGAAACATCTATAAGACTCACTAAGTCAACTTAACATGTGAATTATGTGTGATGTGTGAATATTATTTAACTAATAAATAGTTAAATAATATGAATTATCCACACAAGGGGAAATTAACTAAACTAGTTAGGAAAAACCCCTATTCACACCAATAGTCCCATCATAAAGGAAGACAACAAGGATGAAAATCAACTTCCACATAAGACCTACATCCATCCTAAAGATATTAAGGACAAGTTCAGAAAGTCCTTTCCTCCAAGGCAGGCACAAAAAACCAAGTTTCAACATTCTTTCTTTGTTATTCTTGTAATAAATTTGGTCATAAAGTAATAGATTGTTGGACACACATAAGAAGATTTGATTGGAATAAGAATAGAAGTTCTTATGGGTTGTCAAATAAGAAAAATAACTTTGGTCATAAGGCAAGAGATTGTAGAACAGGAGCAAGAAGTGTTGGTTGGAACAAGAATAGGAGTTCTTATGGATTCTCAAGAAGGAACTATAATTCCTTTTCTCCTTTGTTGGATTACAATATTGTGTGTTATAAGTGCAACAACTATGTTCACATAGCACGCTTTTGTAGAAGTGGTTTTATAGAACCCCCTAGGCAAATCAAGAGAGTGGAAGTTGTGGATAATCAAAAGGAAGAAAATACAAAAGTATGGAGAAGGAAACAAGAGAAATAGAAAGAAGAATCTATGCTTGTGCAAACTATACTTCATGCACAAGTGGTATCACCTAGTTCATAAGGAGAAGTACGAGTTCAGGGGGAGCTAACCATTGCATTATCTTTTAGCTCCATGGAGAAGACAAGTCAAGATAGATCAACTAATGCATATTCTATATGAGCATTTTTGTTGTCATTGATCAAAGAGGAAGAGTTATAATAAAATAAATTAATATGGTAGTAGTAGACTACATATTAGAAAGTTACCATATAATGAAATGAAGGAGGATTGATGTCAAGATGATAGAGAGTCTAGAAGGCTTAAGACAATGAGAGAAGGAAGAAATCGTGATAAAGATGTTTGTAAGACTAAACTTGATGAGATCTACATTTCCAAAAACCTGACAGGAAGATGAGGACGATCCAAAGAAGTCCTTGCCTAAAGAGTATGCTCATATATTTGCATTTGATAATTTTGTTGGAACACACAAGCATGTATTGGAAAAAGCAAAAGAAATTGATAGTGGAAAGTTGGATGGTTGTGTAATGCTTATGTTTGACTTCACATTAAAAGAGTTTGTATTGTTGTAACAATTCTATAGAAGACATGGGTGAAAGTATATTGAACATCACTTTACCATTAATGTAAAAAGGGGAAAGTTACAACAAGGTAGAGCTATAGAAAATGAGAGAACAATGTCATTAATGTCAAAAGGGAGCTTTACAAATAGGGGGAGCATCACAAAAAAGGAGAATCACATCATGAAGAAAAGCATCTTAACTTCCCTTTGCCATTGATGTCAAAGGGGGAGAGATATAGTAAGCGGGAGCAATGCAAAGAGAGAGAATTATGTCCATGTTGTCATCAATGACAAAGGGGGAGATTGTTGGAAATGTTGTCATTGATGTCAAGAAGGAATTCATTGTCTATTTTTATTATCATTGGTGTCAAAGGCGTATGGACAAAATTGTTAGATGTCAAAGGCATATGAACGAGATTGTTGGTGAGATTAATTGTCAAAGGGAAATTGATGGATGGAAAATATTAGTCTAGATACATAGTGTTCAGGGTAAATTTTGGATAGAGGGTTTTTGATGGTTTGTATGTGTATCCTCCTTTCACCCTAAAGCATTCAAGGACCTTAAGTCGAGTGGCAATGCACTATCAAGCCCTTGGTCACTTAGAATGTTGGGAAAATTAGATTTGTGTGATTTGATTATTTGATTATGTCCAATTATGCTCAATTAATACTTCAAAACCCTAATATGCAAATATAGAAGTAAACAGACGAATACCATAAAATTCTGCTACAAAAATATATAAAATAACAGACAAATGTGTACCAATTTCCAAAGTTTAGGAAGAAGAATAGTTGGGGACTAATGAACTGGCGACCTAGTCCAGTGCCCTAATTTTTGTCAGGATGTGGGAACTTTATCTGCAACCTGTTCCTATTGTCTTGAAGATTTCTCTATTGCAGGATCCGGAGGACTAATGAGTGGGCGCCCAAGTCCAGGTCCCTATTTTTAGCTTTGATCTGCAATTCTGACACTCTGTAATACTCCCCTACAACTCCACTTTTCCTACTTCTTCAACCTATAACCTGCAATCACGGGAAAATGGGGAGGGGGTTGTGGTGTTTAGAGGCTTGCCTCAGTCAAGCCCCGAAGAGACATTCAAGTCTTTCAAACACTATTGTCAGATAGAGAGTGTGTTCCCTTGGAGGACAGAGGCAAAAACCAAATGATAAATTCTTAAAACACAAATGATGTCACCTTGTAGTGAAGATCTCATGGAAGGAAGAAGCTCTTCATGGCATGAGGAGATGGATGCTCAAATCTGCAAATACAAACACATAAACAACACAATATCTACTCTTGCCACATAATGAATGCCTTGGATCACCTTTAGAATGCATCAAGTTCACCATATCCATCTAGTCTACAAATGAATTCCTAAACATGCTTATATATGCAACAACAAACACTCTCGCCAAGAATTTCGTAATTCAAACTTACCGTGTCGGCATAGGACCTAAATATCAGTCACAAGCCAACACTCAAAATTTGGGCCTAACCCAAAATAGGGAAGGACTAGGGCGTGGGCGTCCAAGTCCTCCCTCCCTATTTTAGGTAGGGTCTATCTCAAGGGATCCCCCTAGGTCCCATTTACCATGAAACTTAGAGTTCATTTCATCGGGATGTCAAAATATGATGCAAGATGTCCTAAATGCATATTAGAGACCCAAGAGCTAAACCTTAAGAGGGAAAATCCCCCAAGGGGACATTTTTTGACATTACGTTTAGCCCCCACTTTAATGTATGTATGAACGTGAGGCCCATACATGCATTAAAGTAAGGTCAACAAACACAGCAAACATGCCAAGCACGGAGAAGACACGCCAAACACCTTGAAGATAATGACATGCACACAAAACATGGGGAAGACAGTTACAATCACACAAAACATGGAGAAGACAACAGATGCATAGAAGATAGTTAATGCACAGAAGATAGTGAATGATTTCTTTTCTTTTCTTTTACTCATATATATATGAAATGCAGATGCAAGTACAAAGAAAGTAAACACACCTCCCATAATGCAGGAAGCACTCATCGCACTAGTCTTTAAACTACATATATGGGGCAACACACACGCAAGACATGCCAAACCTCCCAAAATGCAAGAAGCACTCATCGCATTGGTCTTTAGACTGCATATGGGGCAATAGACATGCCAAACAAAGCAAGCACACCAAACACACACTTTGAAGACACGGATAAAACATGGCAGACAAGCGATGGAGTGTTCCTATTTCTAGGCTCATCACCATCTCAAGCACATTATAGGCACACACTGATGATTGGGCTTTGCCACAACAATCACCGAAGACACGCTTAAGGGTTGATTTAGTCACAAAACCACTCCCCGCCTCCGCAGAGCACTTTGTGAAAATGACAAGATGGGCACTCTCTGCAAGAGATACACCACCCCTGCCTCCACAAAGGGCTTAAGATGATTGATTGGTTGATTGATTGATTGCAAACAAACTCAAAGTGTAGGAAGTACTCATTGCACTAGTCTTTAAATTGTACTTGAGGACAAGCACATTGCTAACATCTACAACAGACAGCTTACCTTATATATGGCCCCACCTTAAGGTGGTTGATATCATGCATTGATATCAAGCACGTTAAGGTAGGAAGAAAACACACAAGGGAACACAGACTTTCACAAAGCCCATTCCCCTCGGAGGTGACATGTACTTTACGATCGTCAAATGTTCCCACAAACACATCCCTGTAAGAAACATGTTAGTGTCCACATAGTCATGATAAACAACAACATCAATGCATATGATCAACTACATAAAGAGCCAAGGTTATACTATGAATTTAGAGATCAAGGATAACCGTGCGGCTATATCATGAAGATCTCAGAACTGAGTATCACCAAGGCGAGATCCAAAGACAAACAAAGTGCATGGAGCAACAGTATTGTTAAGGTTTGTAAGTGAGATAAAAACATCATCAAAATCACTATGCAAAAAGCACGGAGTGCTTCTTCTAGCCAAGCGTCAAATAATATATACAACCCCATCATCAGATTAGGAACTAAGTCCAATTTTTGATTTCTCGCTAAAGGGACGCTAGGTCCGCATCAGTATAAATGTTTTTCATCATCTACTCGCTAGATAGAAACACTAGAGTAAGGGAAACAATAAATAAGAGAGGAGAAACAAGTGTCTTAGGGACAGTCACGTAGGAGGGTGCACCCAATTCACCAACCACAATGCTATGTTTGTAAGACACAACACACAACAATGAAATTAGAGAGAGGCAATATAGAAGAATGATGATACAAATAGAAGATTTGGTCACAATAGAGGCAGTCTCCTGGTATCCCAGACCTTACAAGAGAATTAGGGGTCATCCCAGGAGGCCTAAACAACACATAACACATCACGGGGAAACACATCATAAGAGATAAAGGGTTAGAAATACTTATATGTTGCATCCCAATGTTAAGAGCATACATATCTAGGATATCTATCATGTTGTTTTGGTCTTGTTGATATTGCATTAACATTAAGTTTAGGAAGATGGGAAGCTTTCTTTTCTTTAAAAGGATTATATCCAATGCCACTTGAGTAATGTATTGAAGCAGATTCTATAGGTACTCGAATCCCTTGTTGATTTACAACACATCCCTTACCTACATATTCACAATTGTTATAAAGGATTTTAAATCCTCAACCATAGAGGGATGTCATTTCATTAGGGGATAGTGAAGCCTCATAGGTCTCCTAATTTGTAGTATAAGTGAGAGTATTTTCTTTATTTTCTTCCAAGGGTACTTTAGGTTTCTTAGGTGCTTCAAAAGATTGCTTAGATGAGATTGATGCTACTTTTGATGTGTCAAGGCTATTAATTTTATATTTCCCTATACCGCAAGGATTAAAATCTAATGAGCCCCAATCATCACCAAAGAATGCATTCGATGGTGTAGAATTTTGCACAACATCATTCGTAGGCATTGATGAATCAGTTTGTAAATTGTTTAAGCTCTTATGGTTATAAACTAGTTTTTGCATTTCAATATGCAAACAATTCTCTGGTTCAGGATCAACATGAATAGTATGAAGTTTATCATTGAATATAAATTTGATTGAATGATGTAGGGTGGAAGGAACCGCCCTCAATGCATGAATCCAAGGTCTACCAAGGATCATGTTGTAAGATAAAGAACTAGGTATGACATGAACTAGGGTAGATACAATCACATGACCCACCTTTATATGTAAGGTTATAGTGCCTACGAATTATCGTTCAACATTATCAAAGCCACGAATGCTAATGTTGTCTGGTTTGATTTGTGATGTGTCAACCTTGATTTTGTGTAGTAGGTCAATGCTACAAACATTAAGAGCTGATCCATTGACAATCATAACTCTTTTTACCATTGTTTTATTTATTGTGACAAAGATTATAAGAGGATCATATTGGTTTTGAACTTCAATTAACGATAATTCATGTGGTTGAAAGAGAATAATTGTTTTTGTCGCATGCATACAATCTAATAAAGTTGCTACATCATTTGGATTAATAATAGGCAGTACAATCACCTTTTGTAAAGCTTCTTGGAGCATTCCATGGTATGTAGGTGATGTTTGTATTAAATCCCAAAGAGAGATCTTAGCCGGAGTGGCACAAAGTTGTTTGACAAGATCATACTCTTGACCACTTTTATGAGTAAGACGATGTGGTGGACGGAGCATAGGTTGAGAACATGGAAGAGAGATAGGCACATGCGGTACTTGTTTACTTTGCTTGTTATTATGGGTGTTGTATGTGTGAGAAATCACATCGTCATGTGGTTGTTGTAACACATTTTGAACACCCAGATTTCTTTGAGTAATTTGCTTTGCATAGTCGTAGATGTAATCGGGAGGTCTAGGTGGTTGTTGAGCACCTTGAACAATAATCATCAGTTTTAAGCAAGAAGGTGCACTAGGTGCCACCCAAACAACCATCTTAGGAAGAGTGCTACAAAGTCTGTTAGTGAATATTGAATTAACATTATTTTTCTCTTGATTATTCCCAACATCTATCCCTAAATGATTTAATGTGAGAGACCTTTTCTCATCCACTAATGCTACATCTTGGTCAGGGAGAGCGTTGGGATGAGAGGAAGGTGTGATTTTGTTAGATAGAATAGAGCTATCCATAGTCTTCTCATCGAAGGTTCTTGAGTTTTCAATCAAAGGTGGAAGATCTAGTGGATTATCCGTAGAGGTCTCATGCACCAAATGATCACTAGGTGAATAGTCATTTTCCACCCATGAAGAATCCTTCTTGAGAGGGATCCTTTTATCCACTGGTGTTTTATTTTTCAAAGAAGGTAGGGAAATTTTTAAGAAAGTGTCAATGATTTCATCCTCTTGTGCTATTATATCCTCATAGGAGGAATCATTTTCTATATCATCATCACATGTTTTAGCTATTAAATCCAAAGCATTAAGAGAACTTTCACTGTCATCATTCTCAGTGTGTTTCATCAAATATTATACTACCCAAGGGTAGGTATTCATGAGAGATGTAAAGTTTTCAAAATTAGTACATAGTCAAGGATTTCAAATGAAAAGCATTTAAATATATCCTTGTGATATATAGCTTGTAAATAAGTGAGAACGTGAGGATTCATATTAAGAAATTTATAGAAACTCTCGAAGTTTTTGATATATGCATGTAAAGATACCAGAGACTAATGAGATGAATATGCCCTAGAGAAATGTCTTGTAACATTAGATTTTAAAATATTTTCAAAAGTTATGCAAAAGGCGAGTGCAAAACTATGTGCAAAAATGACCCAAAATTCTTGATTTTTTGTACTTTTTCAATGCAAATATATGAAGGAAAAGGTGTTGTAAAGATTTTGATCAGGAGAAGAAAATACTATGTCTATTTTCAGTCCAATAAAGCAATAAAACCCTTTACTACACACTTTTGATGCAAATCTACCATGACGACAAGTCAAAACCTAGTGAAAATGCCCTAAAATATGCAATTTTTCACAATTTCTCAATCCCAAGACCTAATGAAAGAGGTGTTGTAATGAATTTTATGAGGTGTAGAAAATAATAGAAATGATATCAGTCACCTACAATCATAAAATCTTTTACAACATGCTTGGAGTGCAATCTAGGTCAAACCCTAGGGCAAATATAGCAAAAATGTGTAATTTTTCACCAAATTTTCAATACAATGGCCCGATAAAAAGGTGTTGTAAAGAATATTAGGTGGGGAAGAAGATAATATCCCTAATAACAGCCAATTAATGCAAAAATATTCATTACAACACACCTGTAGTGTAAATCTAGAGAGTCGATAAGGCCAAATCTAGTGAAAATCAAGGTTTTTCAAGCCCTAGGTTTGAGATCTTGATGCAAAATGTTATATAAATGTCTTGTAGTATGATTTATGATGAAAATTAGTTCCACTCAGATCTAAAAATTATTTTCAAACCCTACAATGCAAAATGCAAGTGCAAATCTAATGAAAAATCAATGAAAATGCTAGTTTTTTGTTGAAATTTTCTATGTAAAAATGAAAAAAAAATTAAGATCTAAATGCAAATTTACACTAAAATGCAACACTATAGCCAAATGCAAATTTGAATGAGTGTCTAATATGAGTAGAAAAATCTGAAACAAGATTTTACCTACAAACCCTAGTTTTTGGAATTACTAGGTTATATGAAAAATTCAAAATTTCTAACAAAACCCT
The DNA here is from genome assembly GCA_027924645.1 of Cunninghamia lanceolata. Lineage (NCBI taxonomy): Eukaryota > Viridiplantae > Streptophyta > Pinopsida > Cupressales > Cupressaceae > Cunninghamia > Cunninghamia lanceolata. The sequence goes on from BSBN01001336.1 coordinate 2,128,962, forward strand.
AGCAATTTTATGATGAAAATGCAATGCAAGCTATTAAATTTTTGTAATTTTCTATAATTTAGCTCAGATATAATGCAAAAATCAGAAATTTTATGAAATTCAAATTAATTGATGCAAAATAGAAACCCTAGAATGCAATTTTTTTAAATTTTTCATTTTTTTTTGTAATGTTTCCAATGCAATAAGATGAATGATGATATGAATGAATGAAATCAATGTAAATCTGAAGCAAAATACTCAACAAGGTGCCAAATTCTTTAAAAGCACGGGTTCACCAAAATGTTTAGGGTAAAATTTGGATAGAGGGTTTTTGATGGTTTGTATGTGTATCCTCCTTTCACCCTAAAGCATTCAAGGACCTTGAGTCGAGTGGCAATGCACTATCAGGCCCTTGGTCACTTAGAATGTTGGGAAAATTTGATTTGTGTGATTTGATTATTTGATTATGTCCAATTATGCTTAATTAATACATTAAACCCCCTAATTATGCAAATACGGAAGCAAACGGACGAATACCAGAAAATGCTGCTACAGAAAGATGTAAAATAACAGACAAATGTGTACCAATTTCTAAAGTTCAGGAAGTGAAATAGTCGGGGACTAATGAGCGGGCACCCTAGTCCAGTGCCCTGATTTTTTGTCAGGATATGGGAACTTTATCTGCAACTTATTCCTGTTGTCTCAAAGATTTCTCCGTTGTGGGATCTGGAGGACTAATGAACGAGCACCCAATTCTAGGTCCCTATTTTTAGCTTTGATCTGCAATTCTGACACTCTGCAATACTCCCTGCAACTCCACTTTTCCTGCTTCTTCAACTTGTAACCTGCAATCACAAGAAAATGGGGAGGGGGTTGTGGTGTTTAGAGGCTTGCCTCAGTCAAGCCCCGGAGAGACATTCAAGTCTTCCAAACACCGTTGTTAGATAGAGAGTGTGTGCCCTTGGAGGACAGAGGCAAAAATAAAATGATAAATGCTTAAAACACAAATGATGTCACCTTGTAGTGAAGATCCCATGGAAGGAAGAAGCTATTCATGGCATGAGGAGATGGATGCTCAAATCTACAAATACAAACACATAAACAACACAATATCTACTCTTGCCACACAATGAATGCATTGAATCACCTTTAGAATGCATCAAGTTCACCATAGCCATCTAGTCTACAAATGAATGCCTAAACATGCTTATATATGCAACTACAAACAATCCCACCAAGAATTTTGTAATTCAAACTTACCGTGTCAGCATAGGACCTAAATAATGGTCACAAGCTGACACTCAAAATTTGGGCCTAACCCAAAATAGGGCAAGACTAGGGCATGGGCACCCAAGTCCTCCCTCCTTATTTTAGGTAGGGTCTATCTCAAGGGATCCCCCTAGGTCCCATTTACCATGAAACTTAGGGTTCATTTCATTGGGATGTCAAAATATGATGCAAGATGTCCTAAATGCAGATTAGAGACCTGGGAGCTAAACCTTAAGAGGGAAAAGCCCCCAAGGGGACATTTTCTGATGTTACACATAGAATATACATGTTGATGAACTATCTGATATGAAAGCATGAACATGCACCTTGGAATTGAGCAAAGTCGAAGAGATGATCTAGAATCCCTACCTTTGATATTGAAGAAATTTCTTATGTAAGACAAGAGTACATTATATAGATCACTACAACGTGATAGAAAACATGCTTAAGAAGGTCGATCCCTTGGTGCTCTCTTATTAATATAGAAATTACAAATGAAGTTATTCTAGCTACCCTCCAAAAAGGGATATAAAATAAACAAGTTCTTGAGAAGGTTGACTATGGAAGTAAAATACATAAATGAAATGAGTTAATATGGTTGACTTCCTAGCACATTATTTATGCAAAGTTGGAGTTTAAATTTAATATAAACTATTGTAGTTAAAAGATGATCGACTTCTTAGAAGAAGAAGTACTCAAGGAAATTTAATGTTGATCGACCACCTTTCCCAAGACACATATATGTATTTATGTGATCGCCCAAGTATATGATATGATACATGATTATGGGCAGCGATGAATATTGATAGAAGGGGCAGTAATTAGGCAGTGAATCCTATATCATAAGCAATGAATTATTTTATGGAGGATGAGATTAAGGGTAAGGAAGAGCAGTGATCTCATTTTATAGAAAGCAATTATTATATATAGAGCAATGATTCATAAAGAAGAGGGGCAACGATAGAATTAAAGAAAAGAAGCCGACTTCATATTAGAGTTTAAAATTTAATAAACAATGTTTATTTATTAAGGTCAACCTCATGTGTGTAGTGCTCCATATAAAGACAAAAATCAAAAGGCATGAAAAGTGGAGAGATTTGTTGATGGTGGTTTTAGCACAAAGTAACGTGGGTGAAATGTAGGTTATCTCACCTCTCTTGAAAGGAATCCTATCCCAACACTTCAAAATAGGACTGCCCCAAGGTTTATACAGCTAGGTCTTAGCTTGCAGGAATAACTTCAGTGGAATGTTTTAGCTATGCCAATAAAGGGGACTTACATGCATGGGTAGGGTTTGATGAAACTATGACAGCAAAGTGTGCAAAACCCTATGATATTTTTAGCAGATTTGTAAATGTGGTTGTTTCTTATAACCTAAATCTAACAAAGCTTGATTAAATAAAATGCAAAAGGTGAAGGGTTGAGAGAGAATATGAAATCCTAAGTGGCAATCACAATGAAGGAAGATGCTGCAAATAGATAAATGCCTTCAAATGAAACCACCTCTTACTTTACCAAGTTGCAAGAACCACAATGCTATTAAGAGATGATGTAATCTTCCATGGAAACTTATGCTTTTCAAATTACATCCACTCATTAAACACCCAGATTATAGTGTAGTTTAATTTGTAAAATGTAATCGAGCTGAATTCAACAATAAGGCCTAGGCTAACTATACATAGCAACTTACAATCAGCAAGCACTAATAGTATGGACCAAAGCATTCATCGAATATCTTTAGCATTCATCCAACATTGCAAAAGAACATTTAACTAATTCTAGATTGATGTGAACAATGAAAAGCAAAAGAGATAACACAATAGACAAATTTCCAGCAATCCTACAAAATATGTTTGTATTGATCACTTCAATAGAGTCTCAGTAATTCACTATCAAAAGTCTGTTACAAAGAGAGAAAAGGATGGCCCTTTTATAGAGAAGGCACCATACCAAGTTTTTCATGGACAGTAGAGATTAACTCAACACCAAGGGTCCAGATTTACATAGCATTTAATTTGCTACAACAATTAGTTACATTTTCGTGTTTGCTTTTTTCTTGACACAAAAAGACAAAATACAAGCTCTAAATACATTGAATCTAGACAAAATGAGTACCCATTTGGCTGTATATGACAAAGACCTAATTTACAAGATAAAATAAAGTCAAAATGAAGCCATTTCACCCTTGAAAATTGGAACTGATTTGGAATAACAGGATTCTTCATGCTGACTGGATCAGGTTATTGTTCATCATCATCCAAGTTGACTTTGTCCTTCTTTGGCTCCCTATTTCTCTATGTTGTGTATGCTTCCAAGGTTGGATTGATGTCAGTTGGTTGGGGATCCTTTACATAGTCCATTCTAAATTTTATTCTATCAACTTCCTGTGAAAATTTGCAATACACTGTTTCTCTGGACCTCTTATTCCTCCTAAATTCCCTAAATTCTACTCTAAGGTCACTTATTCTCTCCAGTTTTCTAATCATATTAAGAGGTGATTCCCAATGGATAATATGATGAAGTTTGTTCTTGCACTCCTGAGCATCCACTGGAGTTGTATCATCCAGATCCATATTTGTACATGCTCGCAGCACATCATTCAACTTGTAAATAACATCTAAAATCTAAGCTCTGGCTAGCTTTGAAGAATTCTTAGCTCTGTCAAAGGTTTCCCTCCTCAACCCTATTAATTCCAGCCATTGCTCTAGCTTTTCCAATCTATCCTAAGTCAAAATATTCTCAACTAGCAAAACTTCATCTGGAAGATTGGTCATAGCAAAAACACGTGGGTGAATGTGACCATAATAGTCATCATAGTTTGTACAGTCACTAACCACTTCATCCCACTCAGACTTCAAAATACAAAAATCTTTATGCAATTCAAATGCAACATCTATTATCTCATAGCCTTCTATATATACTTTGTGGAACCATTCTTCTGTAGTGGCCACAGTAGTCTTAATGTTGTCCAAATTTTCTAATTCTTCTTTAAATAGGAGAGAAGGTGCAATCTCTGGCTCACCATCGGATGACATTAGTTTTATTAGATATTTTATACAAGCTCTTAATTCCTCATTTTGCTGCCTGAGTTGTTGTTTAGTCATTTCATCCTTATTTAATCTATCCAAAATGCTAGACACAGAGCCCTTGAACTCCTCAATTTCCTTCTCTTTAGAAGCTGGCCCCAAATTGATTGTTGTAACTGTATAATCTTCTGGCTGTATATCTTCCCTGTTAGCTTGTTCTGGAGGAACTACTACCTCTACAATGTGAGATCGTGTGGCATCCTTAAAAATTTTAGATTGGGCCTTGGCCTTTTTCTACTTCTTCAGCTTCTCCAATCTAGCCAGAAAACTATTCAAGTCTAAAGACACGATTTCTACCCTAGGAGGTTGATTATTCAATCTTTGTTGTAACCAATCAAGAGTCATAGAAGAATCTTCTGAAGGGTCAATGTTACTATCCTCCTTATTTGAAGAGTTATCCAAATTAATGTTTTCTATTCTTGGACCTTGTTTTGTCCTTCTATCATCTGATTTATTCTATTCTTGTTCCCTCGGTTCATCAAATTCAACATTTTTAATAGGTGATTTTGGTTTCTCTATATGTTGCAAGTTTTCAATTACTACTTGTTATGCAATCTCTAGTACTAAATCACCAACCTCTTTATCTGTACTATCATTTATATTTATAATTTCTATAGCACAGGAATCTGTAAGGAGGCCTTGTGTAGCATCTTCTATATTTGCCTCTCCCTGTGAATCCAATTCTGCACATACTTTCTCAATGCCAAGAAATGAAGGGACTGGAAGAGGTGTAGGCATAGGTACCCGTGAAGAATCATTAAAATTCCTATCCAAAAAATTATTTATAATAGCCAAAGAATTGGTGGCAGCTGGAGGTAAATATAATATGGAAAGGTTTGTAAAGGTAGAAAAACATGTGAAAGGAGAGGAAGGAGGGGATGAGAGTACAAAAGAAATGGCAAGTGGAGTGGAAAGACTTAAGGATGGTAAGGTGAAAGGAAGTGGTGAAAGGATTGTTGAGATGGGAGGTAAAGAAGATGGTGCAAAAGAAATGGATAGGGAAGAGGAAGCAAGGATGGCAAGGCGCATGGATGCAATGGCAAGGAAGGTAGATGGATTAATGAATGTGATGGGAATGACAGAGATGGATGGTAAGGAAGAGATGGTAGGAGTGGTTGAAGACATGGTACTGGTTGTTGTGGAGGACATGACTGATATAGAAGAAGAGGGAGTAGGAAATGGGACACTAACTGTAGTAGTAGATGAGGAAGGAACATCTGTATTTAACTATGGAGTAGCAGATGTGGCAGTAGGTACAGCTGCAGCAGTTAGAATCTGTGCCTTTTGACTTAGATGTTTCTCCCTTTCTGCTAGGTGTATCTTTTCTCTTAGCAGCTCTTGTTCTCGAGGATGGGGGATTTTCTTTCTTCTGTCTTAGGAACATTCTTTTCAATCTTCCCCTTATCATCCAGCAGGATGTTTTCTTCACTGTGTCCACCTGATGCATCAGTTTCTTTGATAGCATCTTGTCCTACATCATCTTCTATTTCTATGGATTGATCCTCTTCATCACTGCTAGTTCTATCTTGTTCTTGCTCTGTGTAAGTAAGAGCTACTCCTATCTGAGTTAAAGTTGCAATTTGTGCCCTTACTTAACCTTTATTGAATCTAATTGGATCCCTCGATACTACATCTAAACAACTTTCTTCTGAATCTGCCCAGTTTGGGAATGAAATTGGTTGATTAAATAAAGCCTCCGAAGGCCCTCTTTGAATCACATTATTATCATCTATGACTTGGTTTGAGACCTCTATGATGTTGAACCTTTTAATAAAATCTAGAGACAACCTAGAATACCTTCTCCTCAATACTTCATAGTCATCTAGACAATTGGTCCAAAAGTCCTCCAGGTGCTCTTTATGGAATAGCCTTTTGCTCACATGTCTCTCCATAATACCAAATGGGTCAAAGTGCTTTCTTTTGTGGTAAAAATGTAAATTCAATAGTTGTATCTCTATATCAGAGTGTTTGGCTGCCCCCATGGTGGTGCAAGAATAATTCCCTCTCCCCAAAAGTATTGGAAACTTAATGGATGCTCGATGCAAATGTTTCAAACTTTCTGCGTGGGTGAGAAGTTGCCTTGTAAGCTCTAGAAGCACTACTTTGTCTGTAGGATATCATGGCAACTTATAGGGTGCTCTAGTAAACCCTTAGACCCTTAAGTATGTGAACTTCTAAAACTATATGTACCATCTCCCATATAATTGTACAATATTAGCAACTTCAGGAGATAACCTTATAGCCATATCATTTTGTAATATTCAGGCAATGTGCATGGTGAATGCATCATTAACCCTCTTGTAGTGAACCAGTGATTGTGATATCTCCAATTGAGTATAACACTCACATACTTTTTATTGATCTTCTCCATTCCCAACTTCCCCTAGTTTTGACAGACCAGGATATACAACAGTTCTGGCCATAGCATACACAATATAGGAGGTCCACCTAAAGGTTTCATCAGTCTAGAAGGCAACAAAGGCCTCATGGATGTTGTTTCTAATTATTTGTGCCCAGTGTATCTTCTTATCCGCATGCAAAATCTCTTCAATATATGGGAACATCCATCCCTCAAAAGTAGAGGCAGAAGGTAGCCCCATGATCCTGCTCAGGATGGTTACTAGGTCCCCTATTTCTTCTTTAAAATCACTCCTATATACCTTGAGGGACCTTTGACATAGTTGACCTTTTATCCTTCATACATCTCTCATTTATTTTTCTCCTACAAGTCTCTGGATCTTGCTTGTACATTTTCTTAGCTTCTTCCTTGTCCATCATGGTTAGGACAGGAAATAGGGGAATGTCAAAAGTCTCTACCAATGCTAAGGCACTGAGATCTGCTCCTATCTGACCTCCTTGTGTTCTTATGGTTCTAGTAGCTTGATCATAACTATTGGCACATGCCGCAATGAGTTTAGGACATTGCACTGAGGTTGGGAAGGCATCTTCCTGTGCTATCCCATTGTCTCTAATCCTCTTGGCCTTAGGTGTGGGGTTGGGACCCAAAATCCTAAGTCTAAAATCTTCAATGTCCACATGCCCTAGGTCTGTCTCTGATGTTCCTCCATTATGAAGTGATCTTTGATACTGGGGGAATAACCTTGACTTTGTACTTCATGTTGATTGCTCAAGAAGCTCTTGATATTCATGGTTATGTGGACTCAGATTGGGTAGCTGATATTGCTAGCAGAAGATCCACCAATGCTTATGTGTTTACTCTATTTGGTGGTGTAATAAGTTAGATGAGTAAGTGATAAGCTATGGTCGCTTTGTCCACTAAAAAGGATGAGTATATGGAAGCAACTCATGCTTGTAAAGAAGCCATTTGGCTTAAGAGATTATGTTTAGATGTTGGGGTTGAAATAGGGTGCAATTAATTTTTATTGTGATAGTCAAATTGTGATTTGTTTGGCAAAGAACCTAACTTTTAATGCGAGCACCAAGCACATAGATGTGCAATATATTTTTTTAGAGATATGGTCAAAGATGGAAGGGTGAAATTAGAAAAGGTATACTTCGATGAATGTTACAGATGCATTCACTAAGCTTGTGAGTACATGCAAGTTTAGATGGTGTTCAGAGTCTATGTGCCTTTCAGTCCCTAGTAATTGATTCCATGATGGTTTGTTTCCCTTTAGCTCTTGCAAGGTCTTCGACAAGTGGGAGAATGTTGGGAATTAAGGTGCCTCAACCTTGACAATTCCTAAGTTTATTGATTTGATTATTTAATATTTTACCCCATTTATTTATTATTAATATTGCACTCCATGAGGAATGAAGGTTGGTTTCTTGGCTCTACCAAGGTTTGTTGGATTTGTATGACAAATTACAACTTTTTGTAGGAATTTTCTAGTGCTAGCCTGCATTATTGTAGCTTGGTTTACATCACTAGGCCCACAGACAATTTTTTGCCCCCTTTATATGGCTTCAACCTTTCATTCCTCTGCAATTGTTGTTGTTGGAGATGAAGGTTTGATGGTGACTTCTTATGGCACCCTCACTTAAAATACCCTCAAAAATTTGTTCCCAAGGTGTTCCACAAGGTATGTCTCCTAAAACACCTCCAGATGTTCTTCCCACTCTAGAGTTTGGTAATGCTTGCAAATGGTTAGAAAATTTCACTTTAATTAGATAATTTTGGGTAGAGTTCCCTTTGAAAGCATGCTTTGAGACTGGGTTGGCAGGGCCTGGATCCCACATGGGATCTGCCTTGACATCATGCAAAACCTCACCAAGGGGTTTTTCCTTTTCCATTTTTCTAAGGCCAACCATGCTGAGGTTGTCCTCAGTCGGGGCCCATGGCTGGTCTCCTCCTCCTTACTTGTCTTCAAACGCTAGACTCGAGATTTTGTCATCTCCAATGAAAAGTCCTTTCGAGTCCCCATTTGGGTTAAATTTTTTGGTTTACCCTTACCGTGCTGGAATTTTCTAAGACAAATAGCCTCCTATTAGGTTATGTGGTTTGCATAGAACTTGAGAAGTTTTACTTGGCTCGTCCTCAACAGCGAGTCTGTGTGGAGGTGGACCTCTCCAAAGATATCAAGGATTCAGTGGACATTCAAGTTGGCTAAACCTGCTATACTCAGCATGTCCATTATATCAACCTTCCCAACACTCATTATTGGTGCCAATCATTCGAACACAAGATTCAAGATTGCCCTTTGGCCTCCCTATTGAAAACAAGGCAGATAACTGAGAGGGGGGATGAATCAGTTATCTCAAACTTTCCTTAATTTTCTTTTCTTTAGTTATCTCAATATTCAGTGTTATATCAAAACATGAAAGCATATGTAATCATGAGAGCAGAAATAAAATTAACACACATAACACAAGGATTTTTACATGGAAACCTTGTTAAGGGAAAAACCATGGGGTGACTAACCCAAGATTGTATTCTCTGTTAAAAGAATAAAGGAGTACAAAATGGCACTTGCCAATTAGGGCTCAATGCCCGAGCACACTGCTCACAAGAGGCATACTACCTACAAGAGACTCAATGTCTACAGAACTTACAAAGGATAATCAAGTGTTTGAACTGATGAGAAGCATCTACAAATGCAAGAGTTCAGTTCTGGTTAGGCACAATATACTGATCTGATGCACTTCATTCTTCCTTTGTTCAGTGTTGTTGTTCAGTCACATACCGGACTTGAATTGTTGTTCTCACACTTATCCTTGCTTTTCTTTGCACCTTCACCACACACACTTACATACTGGAATCCATCTGGTATATATATCCGCATCAAGGATTTCATCAACTTTCTAGTCGGCAACAAGAACACTCAAGATATTTGCAAATTATTGATCTGTCGGCTGAATCCATGCTTGATTTGTGATGCGCATCAAAAGCTTAAGCATAGAAGTCATTAATCATGTCGGCCAACAATGTATAATCCCACAAATTGTTTGATCAAGACCTTTTACACATCTGGATTGAAGTTTGATACTATGTCGGTTTGTTCTTCCTCTGTCTGCTCTGCCTGATTGGAACCCAACACTCAAATGCTCATATCTTTTTCTTTCTTTATCACCAGAGGCTAAATCTTTGGAATACAGTAGTCATGATACCCCTCATGACTTGTCCACGTCCGCAACTTATTGAGTTACACCATCTGAGAGATCTAGACCTGATTGTCGAACCTTGTTACATACTCTATTCTTGTTCATCGGACCAAAACAATCTTCAATCTGACTTCCGGTATAGGCATACTATGTACTGCAGATGTGTGTGATAGACTTTGTTTCCATCAATGACAACACTTATGAAGCCACACAATGTCTCTTGCCAACAATCTCCCCCTTTGGCATTGATGGCAACACTTAGTGAAAAATGGCTAAGTGTCGCAGTAACTCCCCCTTGGCTGATGCTCTGTCTTTTGCACTATTATACTAGAACTCCCTCTTAGCTGGATTCCACATTTTTCACTACTCTTCACTCCCCCTTTGACATCAATGGCAAAGGGCGGAATCCGCATACCAAAACTTGCAAAAATTATTCTATACAAGGCCACATAAGTATATATAAATCATATGTTATACTTACATATACTTAAGTATATCCGCAAAAGTAGTCTTCAGCTATACAAACTCTGTGGCCCAACTCTGCTTCATCCTATCCAAAATGGAGATGTGACCACTCAACAAAAATGCATATGCTTCTGCCCTTCTTAAATCTACTGGATAACTGGTCCGGGCTATGGTCTAAGCATCTGTCAATGCCTCATGCATTGCCTCTAGCTTAGGGATAATTATCCCTCTGAGTTCACCCATTCTGTTCATTATGTTCTTCTTTTCTTTGCCCAGTCTCTTTATTTCATTTATTATAACAATAACCTGGTATTCTTGATTCATTAAAGAGGAGGAAAGAGGGTCAAAATTCTGAACTAGGCTTGACAGTTTTTCTTCTTGTTCTTTTACTTTCTCCTCAATATCTTTTGTCACTTTAGGCCAAGTCAGACAAAATTTAAATAGGTCCTCACCATCTTTGAGAGAATTTTTGAGGCTCTTTATTCCAATATCTAGAGTCCTCTTGTCACTTGCAATAAGTCCTTGCACCTCAGTGAATCTTTTCCCCAAAAACTCCTTCCGAACCTTTGCTTCTGCTAATTTCTCTAGAGATTCAACAGAATTTACTAAATTTTTCAAGTTACCTAATGGTGAGGCTAAAGGATCCTTTTGATAGGATGGCATGATCTTCTCTAGCATCCCGAATGCAATCTCTAACAGTTCACAGTCCTCCATGTGAGATTTCAAGAGTTTTTCTTTTTCTTTGGCTTGAGCAAAAGATGTTATTTTCATTGTCTGTACCGGGGAGAGAGTCAAAATTTAGTGGTCCTTGAAATAGCTCAGGTTCATCCAGCTCCATCATTTCTCTATCTAAGAAGTTCTTCACTGTCTCTGTAGTGTCTCTTGCTAGAGATTGAGACTTCTTTGAAATATCAGAAGAGTCATCATTAGTCTTTTTTGCTTGTTCTTCTTCTTTTCCCTTAACCTCTTCTTCTTGAATCTTCTTCTCCTCTCTTCTAGCTTCTCCTTCAGCTTCAAAGTCTAGAATGTTTGTCATAGCTGCAGTAGGATCCGAAGGACAGATGTCACATGTGTTTACTGCTTCATGAACTTCCTCTTCTGAAACAGAGGAATCTAAGTCCTCAGACTTCTCTTCATCTATTTTCTTTGATCCTTCTACATCCTTGTCAGAAGATTCTTCATTGATTATATTTAATCCTTCAACATCCATGGTAGAAGGTTCTTCATATGTTTCCTCTACAATAGGAAGATTGAATCTCTTCAAAGCATTCCAGAGGATATCTTTTGTTTCACTTGCTACTTGGTTAGTTTCTCCAAGCATGAGTTTATTCATTCTCGCCTTACTTCGGAACTCATCCTTACAGTCCTTGAAAATCATGTCCATTTGTTTTGGAGTGATAGAAGGGTAAAGTTGAATCATTATTTGCTCCTAGATTTCTAAGTTTTTAATCATTGCATTCTCTTTTCTCGGCTCAAGTACCTTTTCTAGGCTCTTAGGAATTAATGATATAATTTCAATGAAACCTTTATTGTAAATGTTCAAGTACCTGACAGTAGCTTCTTCTAGAATTCTCTTGTCAGCATCACTATATGCATCATAGAACTCAATCAACGGTTGTAGGTTCCCATCCACAGTAACTACCTTGATGATGTCATCAATGGAAAGAGTGGGTTTTTCAACAAATTCCTTTGCCTTCTCTTCCTCATTTCTACTAGCAGAGAACTTTATGGATGTTCTCTTCTTCTTCATTTTCTTGATTTCTTCATATGATTCTATTTCTTCATCATCCTTATGGCTTGTATATGTTCTTGAGGCTTTGGTCTTCATTCTCTTTTCACTTGTGTCAGATGGCTTGACTTCCAGTTTAGTAGCCTTTGAGCTTTTAGGAGTGACAGGTGCAGAGCTCTTGGAAGATCTAGTCTAGGAGGAGGCTTACACTAGAACGTTTCCTTTCTTTGCTTCTTGTTTCTCTTTCTCAACCTTCTCCAATTTCTCTCTATTTTCATCTACATCCTCCTTTGATAGGCCAAATCTTTTGGCAATTTCTTCAACTTCCCTTCTTACTTTCCTCTTCATCTCTGGTTGTCTTAACTCAACATATATTTTTATACTTAGTTCTTCAAAGGTGCCAAACCTTTTTGCTTCAATGTCCTTAGGTTGGCTCAGCAGGTGTTGAATATGCAGCTCCAAGATTTTTTCATCGACCTCATATCCCATAGGCATTATCCATATAGTTCTTGGCTCAACTGCCTCCATTAGGCATTGATCAGTGTCAACCATGAAGCAAACTGTGTCCTTGTATTTCTCAACTATGGACTATGGTATTCTCTCTCTGGATTGCTTCATGCTTTGGAAGTTCTTAAAGTACCCCCAGATGGCTGTGTTTTGGGCTTGAGTATCACCAAGTCCATACATGTAATCCCTGATCTGAATTGCAACCGGTTTATCATTTTTCCAGACCCAACCACTTGATCTAGGTAGTTCATTAATAGAAGAATAGACATAGTATTAGACTACCATATTTAAAGGAATTTTTCTTATCCTTTTTGATCTTATGCAAGTTCTCCAACAGTTGATTTAGAAGAAGCTCACATAGATCATAATCTGCATCTTCCCTCAACATTGATATGATGCATAGATTGTTGTGCCAGACACAGAATTCTCCCTGCTCGAATGATAGATTTTGTAGCCGATTATCATTGAGGCAAACTTGACACCTAGATCTATGATGTCATCTATGGTCATTGCTCTTTTGTCAAATTTAGATCTGGTGGCTTCGGTTACTATTTGGTTCTTCACATATTTGAGTGTAGGTAACCCACCAGATGAATGCAGTCCAGTCACTGCCCTGATGGCATCTTTAGTTATCTTGAATGGCCTCATTAGCCACTTAAAATTATCATGCATCCTACTTAGAACATACTAGACCCAATCATCTTCTGCAAAACATGGGAAATGTATGCAATGTCTAAAGTATTTATCCCAGAGGGCCTTGAATTCAAGTTTGAGTTCAAAATTTTCATCTATTAGTTGTTTATGATAAATGTCCATCAATTTTGAGTCTCCAAATTCTTCAATGTTGGCATGGATATAAAACCTAACATCTTCTACATGCAACACTCCGTGCGGAATGCTAGAAAACGCCCCTAAGGGATCAACTTCTAGATATTTATAAGGTTGTTTCTTGAATTTAGGTCTCGGCCTATCAGAAATATTGAGAACCATTGGAGTAGCCATTTTGCAAGAGATTCAGAGAGATTTTCAAAATGGAAGTACATTTTCATGCTTTAGGGTTTGAAGCAGGAGCCGGAACGAATTGCTGGTTGAATTCGATTTTCAGTTGATCTGAGTGAATTGCAAAATCTTCTTTGCAGAGCTCTTCTTTTCTTCTTCGTGAGTGCAAGTGTGTAAATAATGAGTGAAAGAACCCTTTTATCCTTGCACAAACCCTAGTTTCCTTTTGTAATAAATGCACAACTTGAGTTATCTAGTTTCTTGTTTTGAGAGAGATCTTCTTGAATCACTGTGCTAAACTTAGAATCATTATCAGTGAGGATTGACAGCATATCTTATTTTCTTCAATCATGCCATGGGTCCATAGATCAAAGCATTTCAATTCTGAATCATCTGCTTTATCGAATAGCTATCAGAACCAGATTAACTTGAGCAGTTATAAATCTTGCAAAACTCCATGCAAATCTTTCACATTTTGATTAAAGGTTATTTGGAGGTTTTCCTAAGAACCCTTTAATCCGTAGTGCCAGATGTTTACTCAATGTGCCGAATTTAGGCACTAGTTGACTGGCTGGGGGAAATTATTTTTCTCTGTGACTCCCCTTAAGCCAGAGCTCACCTTTTTAGTTTCTGGAAAGAATATCAGCACCGGCTTCCGGTGCGGATCCATCCCTAATACTTTCTTTACTTTTGTTTACCCAAATCTTGCTCATCTCCTTTTGAACTTCATCTGCATTCACTTTACCTTTTCCCTTATCTTGTTTCTGTTCATGTTCCACTGGACCTTTTCTATCCTGATTTCTACTTCTGTTGAATCTGGCAATATGACTGGATCTATTGCAATTGTAACATATAACATTTCTTTGCTTATTTGATTGATATCCTCTTGATCTGCATTGATTAGCCATATGTCCCATTCTATTGCATGCAAAGCATCTACCATTGAATGAATTGTTTATTTACATATTTCTGCATTCATGAGATTTTTTACCATACCTTTTGCAATTAAAACATTGTCCGAAGAAGGATGGATTATTCTAATTCATTCTCCTCCTACACTGAGTTGCTTTATGACTGAAATTATTGCAATTGAAGCAATATCCATTGAAGGATGGATATCTTTGGGCATTTGGTTGCCTTACCAGAGGTCTTCTAGGCCTGTTTCTTTGATTTCCTGATCCAAAGTTCTTCTGACTAGATCCAGAGCTTTCACCTTTCTCATATCCCAAGCCACACTTTTCATCTACCCTCTTTTGGATTTCAAGAAGAACTTCAAGTTGAGCTGAGCTTATCTTGAATTTTTCTTTGTATTCATTTGCAGTTTGAAGATCTTGTTTAAGAGTGTATCTAATTCTCAAGTTGTTCTTCATTGTCTCTAGCTTCTTCAAGATCAAATTCAAGATGCCTAATTATTCTATCCATTTTGTGGTAGTCCTTTGTTTTCTCCTTGAGGGATTGTTTTAGATTATCTTCAATCTATCTTTTTGCTTCAATTTCTTGGGTGAATTTCATAACCCCTTATTCCATTTCATGCCTTACCATAATGACTTCTTTTGACAGCTTCTCACATAACTTATTTTTCTCATTCAGATCTTCATTAGTATCATTGACTTCACTCTGATTAGCTAATTTTTGAAGTAGTTCCTTTCTCTTTTTCACAGAAATACTAAGTTTTTCTTTTAGCTCATTTATGAATTCATCAGCTTGTTTGAGTCTTTCTCTCAAATTATTAACTTCAGAGTGGGATTGTTCAAGATCATCTAGGGCAGACTGAAGTTGTTCCTTCATACCATATGCATCCATTGATATTCCCAGATCTTCCTCAAGCTGTTAGGCTTTGTTCAGAGGAACCTTGCTCTAATACCAATTGTTGAAAACAAGGCAAATAACTGAGAGGGGGGGTGAATCAGTTATCTCAAACTTTCCTTAATTTTCTTTTCTTTAGTTATCTCAATATTCAGTGTTATATCAAAACATGAAAGCATATGTAATCATGAGAGCAGAAATAAAATTAACACACATAACACAAGGATTTTTACATGGAAACCCTGTTAAGGGAAAAACCATGGGTGACTAACCCAAGATTGTATTCTCTGTTAAAAGAATAAAGGAGTACAAAATGGCACTTGCCAATTAGGGCTCACTGCCCAAGCACACTACTCACAAGAGGCACACTACCTACAAGAGACTCATTGTCTACAGAACTTACAAAAGATAATCAAGTGTTTGAACTGATGAGAAGCATCTATAAATGCAAGAGTTCAGTTCCTATTAGGCACAATATACTGATCTGATGCACTTCATTCTTCCTCTGTTCAGTGTTGTTGTTCAGTCACATACCAGACTTGAATTGTTGTTCTCACACTTATCACTGCTTTTCTTCACACCTTATTACTTTACACCTTCACCACACACACTTACATACTGGAATCCATCTGGTATATATATCTGCATCAAGGATTTCATCAACTTTCTAGTTGGCAACAAGAACACTCAAGATATTTGCAAGTTATTGATCTGTCGGCTGAATCCATGCTTGATTTGTGATGCGCATCAAAAGATTAAGCATAGAAGTCATTCATCATGTCAGCCAACAATGTATAATCCCACAAATTGCTTGATCAAGACCTTTTACACATCTGGATTGAAGTCTGATACTCTGGCAGTCTGTTCTTCCTTTGTTTGCTCTGCCTAATTGGAACCCAACACTCAGATGCTCATATCTTTTTCTTGCTTTATCACCGAAGGCTAAATCTTTTGAATACAGTACTCATGATACCCCTCATGAATTGTCCAAGTCTGCAACTTACTGAGTTACACCATCTGAGAGATCCAGACCTAATTATCAAACCTTGTTACATACTCTGTTCTTGTTCACCGAACCAAAACAATCTTCAATCTAACTTCCGATATAGGCATACTATGTACTGCAGATGTGTGTGATAAACTTTGTTGTCATTAATGACAACACTTATGAAGCTACACAGTGTCTCTTACCAACACTCCCTATGACGCAAACCCTCTGCTCAACCCTTGTCTGAGCTGCCACCTCCTATAAAAGAAGAAGAATGTTGGTCTACAATGGTTATTTGTAAAGCTAAGAACACTAGCACCTCCAATCCCACCCCCAAGCCTCTGGGTCTGGGGATGCTTCTCTACACTCATTAAATGAACTATATTTCCTAGAATATGTGGGGTCTTATAGACCTCCCACAGAAGTACTATGTTCATGATGCTCCTCTACAATTTCTAGGTTTAGACATTCTCTAACTCTAGGAAGTCAAAGTGTCTGGTTTTTTTATTTCTGTAACTTGTAGTGTTATTTGGCCTTCCATCCATTTACTCTATAGTCACCATGAAGTTGGTCAGGGGGAGTTATCACCTTTCTCTCCCATGTAGCATCAGCTATTGGTTGATCATGGATGTGACCCCACCAACCATGCACTATGGGATCTTTTCCAATTTAATAATCATTCATTTAGGATTATTAATGTTTATGCTCCCAATGACGATGTGGAGTGATCTTCCCTTTGGAGATGGATTAAAAATTTAATGCTTGTTGCCACTTGAGTTTTGTGTAGGGATTTTAATATGATCAAAATGGCTTATGATAAATATGGATCCTTGCCTATGCACTAGACAAATGGCGAAAGAGAGGCTTAGTTTGTTATGCGTAATAAATTAGGTCTTTTCGACCCAAATGTTGGTCGTCACCAAGATCATACGATATGGTACACATGGAGCAATTTGAGAGTTGGCCCTAACAGGGCCTTAAAGAGGCTTGATTAGGATATGATGTCAACACAATCTTTCTTTACCTTTGCCAACTATTTTACTCTGCTAGTCGAGCCACTGGTATACCTTATCCTGTCTGACCATTTCCTGATACAATTTCATATCGAGTGGCAAGTTTCCAAGCCCAAAGAAATGAAGAGTAAGTCTTTTTCTAAACATGTCTCTCCTCAATCACAAAGCCATGTGGGATCATATTCAACGTGTTTGGAATTTGGATCCATGTCCCATGTATGGGGTTGACTAGATAGCTTGGTGGAATGATGCCACAACCCATACTTCACAATTCCTCCACATTTATGGGTGACAACTTAATCATTTTCATCGTTGATCCTATGAAGCCACCACTCATGAGATCTACCATGCCACTGCTACTTTGTAGACTCAACTGTTTGATTCCACCGCCCAACTTTGGGTGGCTCAAATGTGACACCAGAAATAGATTAATGATGCTCATACAACTCGTGGAGCCTAAATCAAAGCTCAACTCCACTGGCTTAAAATTGGAGATAAAGTGACAAATGAGTTTTTTCTAGCCTTACATTCCTACCACACTTACCAATTTGTTAAGAAGATTTGGGAAGGCCAACAACTCTTGCAGGAGTTATCAGAGATTCTTCAAGCCTTTGTTCGATATTATGAACATGTCTTTTCAGCTTGAGATTACAGTCCTGCTAGGCAGCTTGCCTTGCAGCAATGTCTTGTTGTCATCCCATGTCAGGTTCTAATGCTCAATGCATTCTTTATGACCTACTTCTCACTCAAGATTATCTTAAGGAGGTAATTTTTTCTATGGCCAATGGAAAAGCCCCTGGCTTAGATGGCTTCCCATGCAATTTTTATAAATTGGGATACTGTGGGTAGCGACGTGTACAATGTTTATCTTGAAGCCATGCAATCTAGCTCATTGGGTAATCTTATCAACAAAGGTAACATTAAATTCATACCTATGGCTGGTAACCCTAAAGACATCAATAGTTGGCGGTTGATCATGCTATTGAATGTCTCCTATAAAATCATTTCTAAGGCTTTAGCTCCCAAGCTTCACTCCATGCTTCATTGATTGTTCGGCTGGAAAAAACTAGTTTCATCAAATCTAGGTTTACTTTGGATAATAGAATAGCCACTTGGGAAGGGATTGAATGGTCTCACTTTTCTCATCAATCAATTTTTTTATCAAGATTGATTTTTCTAAGGCTTACGACCGTATTGAATGGTCATTCATCTCAACCATGTTGCAGGCACTTGGTTTTGGCCTTTGCTTCATTCACACGATCCAGATGTTGCTTATAGATGCCTCTGCATGCATTACCATTACCAACTAGAAATCCATTTCTTTTGGACTCTTCAGGCCCATCTAACAAGGTTTCCCTCTTGCCCCAGCTCTATAGGTCTTGATAGCTGAAGGTTTCAGCTAATTGTTGGCACAAAAAGTTTTCCAGTCCCATGTTAAGGGGATTTCTCTTCCCAACAACTGGTTAATGGGCATTTTGATGATGACTCCTTTCTCACTCTCATTGAAGGGGAGGATAATGTCAAATAAGCGCTTCATTTCCTGGACATTTTTTGCCAGGTGTCAGGTTCGAGCATCCTATGGCATAAGACCATGTGTTACAAGTAACCTTTCCTCCCCAAACTAGGTTGTCTTGATTCTTTTGGGTGGAAATGGATTGATCATGGAGAAGTATTTAGATTCTTGTGTATCCCTTTTACTTTCCAAGCCTCTCCTTCTAAACTATGACAAGTTGTGATCACTCGAATTGAGAAAAAACTTCCTTATTGGATAACCAAGCCCCTTTTATTGGCTAGTAAATGTCATATTTTCTCTAAAATTTTGGATGCCACACATGTCTATTACTCTTTTTATTGGGTCCCCTATAAAGCCTCTTATTTGAAGATTGAGAAGCTCCTCAGAGATTTTCTCTGGGCTTCTAGTGATGGCCATTAAGGCATCCATCATGTTGCTTGGGAGTTTTGTTACCTCCCTACAAAGTTGGAGGACTTGGTTTGATCTATATTTGTAGACAAGACATTGCCTTGTGTGCTAAGTGGATCATCAAGGCTCTCCAAGGTAATGAAGCTTGGAAAATTCTTATTCATCATTTTATTGGAACTAGTACTCCTTTAGGGAATCCAACGTGGAAAGGCTTGGATTTACGTACCCTTCTCACTATAAGGGAACCTATTACCATTCAAGGTATGTTTGTCATTAAAAGTATTTGTAAAGCTTGGGAAGCCATTAAACTCTAGCTTTTGTGGGCAAGAGATGATATTTGTAATAGTCTATACACTAATCATTAGTCTATCTTGTGGTATCCTATTCTAAGTGCTCAATACAAGCCCCTGGTTAAATTGATTTGGATTCATGCTTTGAAATTTTTTAAACAGAGTGCGGGTTTTACTCAACTTCATTCATTAGGCCACCAAGAATTTTATATCTTGGCCCAACTTTAAGCTTAAGTTTAAGCTTTATAATCAGGACCAAAAGACTTTTCAGGTTGTTATTGATGTTATTCATCCCCATATGCTTCATAAGATAGGGGTGTGATCTCTTAAGCCTTAGTGGAAAGATTGGAAATGGTATCCAGATAACCTATTTCAAAATTAAATGCCATATAAAGGTTACATTTGGTTGTCTTCACACCTTACTTAGATCAACTCAATCACTACTAGTAGCTCCAGTCCTTGTTAGTGTAAATAAGGTCATATTATATCTAGTTAGGATATCACCTCCCTAAGATTGACCTCTTCACGCTTCACTTAAGTTTACTTAGGATATTTTAGACTTTGTCTCGCCTCATGTGCTTGAGATATGTGTTATCATCCTTTTGAGACACCTCTTGCATGTTTACTTGCCACTTGCATGAGCACTTGTCATTTGATCTCAAAAGTGTCGCATTTTAGGAGGGAAAGTTAGTCGTTATGTTTGACCATCCTACCTCCTCTCTCATGCCTATTTATACAAGGCATCTATGTACATTTTACTTATCTCTTGAATATATCAATTAGGCTTATTATGTGCAGTTGTCTTTTGTGGAAGTGATTATAGTTATCGACAGTTGATCTTGGCTGCTCCAACATGGTATCAGAGCCATACTAGCAAAACCTGTTGAACACACTAGGATACTGAGAGGAGGGTGAATCAGTATCTAAAAAAAATTCAAATCATCCAGAGCAAATTAAAACTTAAGCATTACAGTATTAACATAAACATGAAAGATCAACACATAACACTAGATATACGTGGAAAATCCAAGAAGAGAAAAACCACGGTGAGGATTAACTCACAATATATGAAGCTCAAAATAACAACTTTGTTTTAGGGCTACAACCCAAGGAAGCTACTACTCCCTGAAGACTTTGATTTAGGGTCACTCCCAAGGAAGCTACAACTCCCGGCTGACTTTGTTTTAGGGCTACAACCCAAGGAAGCAACTACTCCCTAATCTGAGAACAAAATCAAAAAAGATTACAGTATGACAATCCTGCTACTGCCTGAAAATTAACATTGAAGCTCACACCTTTGATGATTGTAATCCTACTTCTTATGATGATTGGATCAATTAGGCACACTCTTCACTTCCCTCTTCTCACAAAAATATCTTCAAGATGAATTAGGACAACCTCTAACACTTCTACTTTTTCTCCTTCAGTCAGACATCACAATGCATATGATTTTCATATTATGCTCTTCACACACTCATATATTCATCTTTGCAATCATACAACACCTAGACCAACTAGGTTTACAATATATACATGACATTACATTGATTTCATTACAAGTCAGCCAATACAACAAGAATATTACCCTTTACAAGTTGTCTAGAGATCACACAACATAAAATATGCATAGGGCAAGCCCTATCATGAACAACACGTTACTCTAGAAGGAACCACACACCTTGCAGATCCCAATTCATGCTTATTTAGGTCCTAAACATCATTCACAACATCATTCTTCAAGGGATAACATCCCTACATTACACAAATTTGAATTAGGTCACCCTTAAGAAAGAATACATGAAGCTTGTGGCACAACAAACATTTAATCTTAGAGGTACACATGAATGATAAAACATTGCTTGTTCTTCTTCTAGATGAGTTGAAAGGACCTATACAACATCTTCAAACACTTCTTGAACTCCGCACAACAACAGCAAGGTGGTGCATACCTTCAACATTCTCCAGTCGACCAGAGATAGAGGCATAGCCTGGAAAAATCATCATTTTAAACCACAACCAATACTAGAGAGAGCAGAAAAACACCTTGTGAAGCAACTGGAGATAGCATAAGATCATCAGGACTATCTTTCATTAGTCAATGTATCATTTCAAGCCATAGCAAGCTGACACACATCATCAGCATATGTCCTGAGAACAGCTAGGCATCTGGAACAATCTCTATCACAATTGTCAACTAAAAACAAGGCTTGCAGACCTCCAAAATACCTAAAAATCATATGGATGCACTCATACCCTTTTGGGAACATGTCCTCAAAACCACACAACCACATCTAGTACTGTGGAGAAATGTGGAGCATTCCAAATAGTCTTCTTCATCACTTAATCCTGCTAGAGCACATACCAAAACTCTATCTCTCATAACTTTCACTACGGAAGGACAAATGATCTAAAATCTTAGATTTAGCACCTTCACATCATCCTTCACTTAAGTTTCGAACAGCATGACCATATCTTCAAATGTAGAGGAATGCAGAGCATTATACCAGATAGTCTTTCAGGCACCTTTCTGTGGCAGAAACCTTCACCAACTTCTGGAAGCCAAAATCTTCATATAACTACACATACATCCTTAGAAATAACAAGAAGGATCATAAAACATGCCATAGGTCCTCAGCAACATATTCTCATCCTTAGCATGGCATAATGTATCATCATTCATCTTAGTGCTTCTAATTCCCATCTTAATATTTCATCATGAAAATGCCTTTTGCTGACCAACAATTTGACTTGACACTAATCAAGACATGACATCCAACCATGAACTATATTTTCTTTGTTGGATAGGACATGACATCCAACCATGAACTTCTAATTCCCATCTTAATATATCTTCTCCACTGTCATTGGATAAGACGTGACATCCAACCATGAACATTAGGAACATCACTACATCTCATTGCTTTTCTCACCTTAAGCATGCATAATACACCTTGTTTTGACATTAATCTGGGCATGACATCCAACCATGAACATTAGTAACCCACTATGAAGCTCAAGAATATCACTAAATATCAACAAACCTAAACATCAGCATCACCATTGTATCTTACTGCATCTTTGTATCTCATTGGTGTATCATCATCACAAATTGAGTGTTGACCTTACTTTTGGTGTTGACATCAATGACAACACATATTACCAACAAAACCCTTCCCATATTGAGTGATTTCCACACCAATCCTCGTCAAGAGTTTATCATGGAGCTAAATGAACCTCACCGTTGAGTCCATAAGGCCCAAGACAGTAAGAATAACCCTTTGGCATTTTTCGATAAAGTGAATTTTTCAACAAAAAACCTCACCTAGGGTTTGTACGGTCGTACGACCTCAAATTCGTAGTGTATGGATTTTTTCAAAAATTTGTAAATTTTTTTCTATAGAGGGCACATAGGCCCCCTACAATTTTTTGTTTGGGGTCAATTGTGGATTTTGTGTGTAGGTTTTTTTAAAATTTGAGGCCATTTGGCCTAGTTTCTTGGCCTCATAGGCCCCTTTTCGGGTGATTGAATCCACATTTGCAGACTCTACCCTCAATTCTAGTTCATGGCCCATTCATAGGCCCCCTTGGCCCTAAGTTTGAGCCTACTCAGCCATATTTGTGCCTTGTTTGGACCTCTTCTTCAGGCATCTCTAGATTTTGGCCCTTTACGGACACACAGGCCCTTTCAGCCCATTCCAAGCCACATTTTCAGTCACACTCAGTCCACATTGGATGTTCCTTGTCCCATTTTGGGCCGCTCTTCAGCATTCAGCATTCAGACTCCACTCAAGACCTCCTACATTCATCTAGCTTAGCTCTTCAAGGCTTGACTTGACCTTGGCCCTGGATCCAACCTTACTAGTCATTCATTTTCGGCCCCTTGGCCTCTACAGTCTACATCTTCTATTCCAGCTGGTGTTTCAACTTTGTATGCTTCAGGTTTGCATTGGTTTTGGTTTGTAGTTTGCAGTTTGATATTCTTTGGTCACTGTTGAAATAACAACTTCACATTTTTTGGTCACATGAACCATTTTCAAGTAGTCACCAGCATTCAAAGTCTTTGCCACATTCAATAGGTCAATGATTCAAGGATGTAGATCATGCTGGTGTTGGAAATAAGCCACACCCGAACCGATGATGGATTGGTCCAAGAGGGGCCAGTAGCTCAGTGGTAGAGCACTCTAGCAGTGAATGGAAGGTCCTAGGTTCGAGTCCTAGCTGGTCCATGTCTCATCATGGTATCAGAACCAGGCCCAGGCTAGGAGCCCCAAGCACACGAGAGGTGTGGCTTAAGGGGGGGTGTTGGTGTTAGAAATAAGCCACACCTGGACCGATGATGGATTGGTCCAAGAGGGGCCAGTAGCTCAGTGGTAGGGCACTCCAAAAGTGAATGGAAGGTCTTAGGTTCGAGTCCTAGCTAGTCCATGTCTCAACAGATCAAAAATCTCAGGAGGTTGTCATTCTAGTCTCTTTTTTACCACAGGTCGAGCAGTCTAATTCCCATGCTCAACCTCCAAGCTCTACTTTGTGTTTGCATGTTTCAAAGCTTCATTAAGCTTGGTCTTCATCCAACATATTGCCTTTTATTTCCAGTGAAGACTTCCAAAACTATTGCACGTCGCTTGTGATCTGCACATCATAGTCTTCTAGCATCAGTCTCCATAACTCATGGTCTCATATGACATTTCATGCCCATCGACTACCAAATGTCCAAGGTCGCAATTTTTTAGCAAGAAAGTCTCCTCTCACCGACAGTGTTTGGAGTTTACTTAACACTATTTGTTAAGTTTAACATTATCATGTAGCATTGTTTACATGTTTGTAAAGGTATCATGTTTGTTGGCATGTTTGTTAAGGTGGCATGTTTGTAAAGGTAGCATTTTATGTTAACCTCCAGCAGACTACATATAAACAGTAAACATTTTATGCCAGTAGTTTACCTTAACATTACTACTAACCACTAAAAGTTTCTCCAAACCTCCAGAAAGATAAAGTAGGCCTTTTTTTTTTCATAACTTTCGCCCATGGAGGCATTTTTTGGCAAATTTATAGTCAACAAAAAGGTATTTCTGTCCTCTTCGATGTGGTATTGAGATGATTTGAATTTTGTGTTGTTTTGATACATTTTTTGGCCTTTGAAGTCAACTGTTGTAAGTAAATTATGACATGGCATATCTTTCACCCCAATTATCAAAATTTTGTAAACATTTTTTTAAATTGATCGGATTTCAAAATTGTAATCAATTTTAAGATTTAGATAGCCCATTTTGTAACAATCACTGTGCATTATAAACAGTTGATTTGGCATCCAATCTTAACTCAAGTTGTAATTTCTCTTGCACATCTTTTGGGGGGGCTTCTAAAAGCAACATAATCATTTTGGGGGGGAAACTAGTCTTTCTTCTTTGAATATTACTTAGAATTTGATCATGTATATTGTTGTGGATGTCACACATAATCCCTTCTATTCGAGTATTCTCAATAAATCTTGTAATAAATGAAAAATCAAATGTGGATATTATGGGATGAAGAGGCATACAACAGATTAATATCATTTTCATCAAATCAATAAAATGTAACAAATTCTTCATGACTGTGATATTGCTATAGCTCATTATAAAGCACTTGCAGCAAATACATCTAGTCTCACTCAGCCATCTTATGAGACAACATCTTTTCGGGATGAACAATCTAGTTGATTGACTTGCATTGAGATCTCATCTCCACCATCACCTAATACTACATTCGAATCCAGAGTTGTCTCATGTATGGATACCAATATCATCTTTCTAGATCCACCACATTGGAATGCATATCTACTTGATATTTCGTGTCTTTTCGTAGAGTCCTGCATTTTAGATTTGGGAGACACCATTGAGGACATTTGTCTTCTATTTGATGTCAACTTCGATGAAGTTGCATCACCATTGTCTTCTTTAGATATGATTGGTCTTGCTTTTCCTACATCAGCTTCTATAGTGATAGATTCTACAAGTATTTATGAGTCCACAAATTTGATTTCGTCATCATTGATTTTGACATCCTTTGCAAAAGTATCAGATTCTCATCAGTCCAATTATCACCATACATCTATGGTCCTTGTTCTTGAATCTTTTATGGTACATGATTCATGTTATTAGCACTTGTCACACGTTGTCATTGGCTTGGAGATACTTGAGCATCCTTCGAAGATATCATGGGCATCATCTCAATCTTTTGATCATGTGCAACATTCAAAGACTTTCATCCTTCTTCCTACATGTTCCTATCTAGAATGGGAAGATCATTTGCACACTTTTGTGGTTCTTTTTCTTCCTAAGGGGAGAAATGTGGTTCAACATTCATGGATCATCTTCAACATCTAGTGTTGAGCTTATGCAAACGCTATAGGAGGTATTTTGAGGGGAGGATGCATGGTTTCTCTTCTTATATCAATTTTGTGAGGCCTAGCTAACCGTATTATTGAGACTATTATTCAGATACCTTGTTTATGTTTTGTTTTATTGATTATTATGTGATGGTGTGCTATTTTCTTCATGTATGGTTTATACTGTCTCCACAGGATCATGGATATTGATTTTAGATATATATATATATATATATATATATATATATATATTTGTGTGTGGACATTATCTTTTAGATTATAGTTAGTATTGGATGGCTTAATTTAATGAAATGCTTTTAACTATGTGATTTATATGATTGTGTATTAAAATGTTAATTGCACAAAAATAAATGTTGTCTTTATTATTTATGAAATTTAATGAATTATTGAAATGAGGAAATTTTGATTTATTAATCTTTTATTCGTAAGATATTCTAGAAATTTGATATTTATTTTTATGTTGCTTCGGCTATCTTATTTCCATGATATACTGATGTTCAAAGTTGAGTTTTGTAGGTGGGAAACCTAGACCTTAGTTTCTCAAGACATTTATTTTGTTTGATATTTGTTTAGCTTTGCCTAACCCATAAAGGGGTAGAAAGGCACTTCTTTGATTGGCGGGAGTTATTTGGGTTAATTATCTTGTACTCTTGTCTTAATTATTTATTATTGTTTAATTTTAATTTTCATGGTGTGTTGAGGGATAAATGATTATATTTCATTTATATTGGTTATTTTATTATGTTTGTTGAGTTATGAGTTATTTAGGAATTTGAAGAAATTATATGATATTTTATTTTTTTCAAGACTTCCATTTGGGAAGTTGAAAGGTTGGGAGTTAGGCATTTTATTTGGGAATATTTCATTTTGATGGGTCAATGCATGAATGGTTTTTTTCTTTGGGTTGAGAGGAAGAATTTGATATTGCCTTGCTAAAGAAGGAATTTGGTGATGAAAGAGGGCTTGAAGGTGCAGAAATTTTAGTTTGGAGTGGGTTTCTGTTGAATTGGATTCCATATTTTGGGCTACTCCTAACTTGGACAACCAAGGTAGGGTTTTGTATATTTATCTTTCATTGTTTTGAATGCAAGTAAAATCTGTGGTTGTGGAAAAGTTTGTTGAATCTAAAATTTTAAGTCATATTTTAGTTTTGTGTTGTTGGTTTTTGGATTTGGGTAGTGCAGGGAGTGGATCTCCCCTGAGGAGTGAGAGCCTCCCTTGTGTGGGGTTGAGAGATACGTGGCACCTCTCTTGGGGAAATGTTGATGGATATTGTGAATAATGGTGGATGGGATGGTTGTGGTGTTTTGGGTGTGCTGTGGTATGGATGGAATGTTTGTGGTGTTGTGGGTATGCAGTGGTATGGGGGTTTGGAAGAATAAGGAGATGGTGGCTATGTTTGTGAATTGAGTAAGAGAAAATGTGTTGTTCTTTGTGATTATTTTGGCATTCCCCAAGAGGGATGAGTATTCCCTCTCTCCCCTTTTGTAGAATCTGGAATGGATTCTTTGTGAGTGAGTCAGCCATTTGGGAAATTTGTTTTGTTTAAATCTAAATTTTTCTTTTGGTTGCATTATCTGTTTGTTTGGATCTTGAGAATGTTTCCTGCTCAGGGGTGGGTTTGAAAATCAAACCCTATGGTTGGGTGGAGAGTAGGACTGGGTTGTTCATTTTGTTTCAGGTATTCATTTCTAGCCAGTGAAGAGATTTTGAGCTTGCATGCTCTGTATCAATGGATAATTAAATCCATTTGACATCTGTAGATGTTGTTCCTTCTGTAATTTTATTGGAACAAAATACTCTATGATTATATAATCTCTTTGTAAACTGGTTGAGTTCCAGATTTTGTTTTATCCTCTATAAAAATACCTCTAATTTGGAAGAAATTTCATAAATTTGGGCATGTGAATTGCTTCTATATGCTAAAAATGGTTGTAAATGTGTAGTATTCTCCAGTGTATATGGATTGGGCATAATTTTAATACCTCTATATTTAATCTTTTATGTGTTGTTCTGATTAGAATAAATATGTATTCTATTGTTACTGATGGTTTATGGTATTAGTTTTATAAAATAAAATATAAGAAAAATTATATAGTTTTTATGCTTATAGCCCTTAAGGCTTCCATGGAAGTCGTGGAGCTTCCATAGCTACTACAACTTCCTTATGAGTTGTGGGAGCTGTAGGAGCCACAGCTCCCATGGCCGGCGGCCTTGGCAAGGCTTTAGCCAAGGCCGAGCCTACCAAAGGTTCCGTCCTAGCCTTTAATTTGCACAACAAACTATTATTCATGTGAGTGCATTATGTTCTATGTGATATGTATTTTGTTTTATATATATATATATATATATATATATATATATATATATATATATATATATATATATTCTATCATTTTAATATCATTTTGGAAATATATATATACTGCCATCTCTTTGTTATCAAATGTAATCTTTTTGGAAATATATATATAATATAAATTATATATATATATATACATATATAATATTATGTGTGTGTGTGGGTGAAAGGGCGGGAGACCTTCCACATAGCCCAATGTGGAAGGTTCAGGGCTCGATGGTAGCAATGGGTCTGGTCAGCTTCCTCATGACACGGTGGCACATCCTCTTCAGCTCACATTCCTCGATGAGACCTGGCAATCATTTGAAATCTTCACAACTGTAAATTTTAGTACTCTATCAGTCTCTGATGATGGCATACTATACCCAAGCAGATGATGAAAGATTGCAGAGATAAGGGGAAGTTAAGAGGATGATTAAGGCATCGGTGGACTTCAGTACTTCACACCATTTTGGCACGTGAAAACTACACCTTCAATTCTTTGTAGAGGAGGAATAATCATTGCCATATATAGGAAATGCCATAGCTTCATT
Organism: Cunninghamia lanceolata; assembly: GCA_027924645.1. Taxonomy (NCBI): domain Eukaryota; kingdom Viridiplantae; phylum Streptophyta; class Pinopsida; order Cupressales; family Cupressaceae; genus Cunninghamia; species Cunninghamia lanceolata. The sequence continues at coordinate 2,157,859 of BSBN01001336.1, forward strand.
GGCAGGCAAACCGACACATACTCCTCTTTATTGGTCAAGGCATCCCAGTGGTTTTTTAACCATCATTGGCAAAAGTCTTTCTCTCATCCCCTTGGTGTGCGTTATAGAGAGCAGCTATGGATACCCCAGTAAGACTGGTAGGCAAAAAGAGCCAAATGGCATTCCTTGGCAAGATTTCTGACCTTCAACTCTCGAGGATTATGAAAACTAGTCATCCCTTGGCAATAGCAGCGATCAAAAGGATTCTAGGCAAATATTTCTTGCAGACCAGGGACCGATACAGAGTAAATTCTGATATATCCTCCTGCTTCATTGCCTTGTTGTTGGACCTAGGCAAGGAGAAATCAATGATCATCCATCTCGTAAGGGAGCTCTTCAAGCCTGAGCTGCTAGGCAGTTTGGAGGAGGCCGTCGAGATGGCCAAGGTGGGGGTTGGCTTTACGCGCATTTGTGATTACGAAAATGTAGGGCAAGAATGGAGGACATCCTGTGGATTCCATTTCTGGGCAACTTCGTTGAATCCTCTCTGATTGAACATTGTGAGAGGGCCAAGGAGGGGTGCATCTTCCTGAAGTGCTTCTCAAACTTGATGCAGCCTTTCGAAGTGCAGTGGTTATATGAGTTTGCAGACCTGGTCCATGTGAAAGAAGAGGTGGTAGATCTAGATTAAATCCCAGTTCCATCTAGGTTCCATTTTTGTTGATGCGTATTCTATGGCGGCCATGTCACTTTCTCTTATTTTACTACTATTAATACAATGTAAATGTTGATAGGCAATCTAGTTGTATGGTTCGGGGGTTAGGCATCTATAGAAATGTTATAGGGATGGAATATTTAAGCAATGCTTTTGGCCCTGCATGGCTTTTTGATATCATGCCTTGTGTGGCCACTATGAATAGTATCAGTTTGGGTAGGGGGTACAAATTTGAAATAGCCATGGCGGCTCTTACATTGTAACCTTTTTGATATTCCTATATAATACAATATATCTTACCGATCGAAAAAAATATTATATATATATTTCTAACCTTTCCATTATTAAATGTATTCTATTTTTGAAGGAAGAAAGATACATGTATATATTTATATGTCTATACATAGAATGATATATGTATATATAATGTTGTGTATACATATATATGAATGAATATATATATATATATATTCAGTGAATATACTTATGCCGAAATTAATTGAGTTTGATAAAATGCAATTAGGAACAAATTCTATTATGAATATTTATTTGATTTTCAATTCATTATGAATTTTAGATTGGCCAAATTTTAATATGATCATATATAATTTGATGAGTTAGAATTAAGTGTTTTTATTTCAAGTCAATTGTTACATTTGTTTGTTTACTCTAATGTACTTATGTAATGCCTACCCATGAAAAATATCAATAAATAACAATAATAAATTAAATTAGTAAGAAATAATGAAAGAAATACGATGACAGGGGAAAATTCACTTACTCTAACTTAATAAACTTCCTATAAATATAAGTTTTGTATCATTCATCATAAATGAAAATTTAAGATATAAAAATTTCTTATACAATTATACATGTTTATAGTAAATGCCATGTGATCATCTATTCGCAAAGTGGGAAAATGCTTTCTTAGCTCCAGTACCCTGCATGTTAACAGACCTGAAACTGCACAACTAAATGTAAACATTAGTTCCACAAAGTCAATAAATATACTTAATATATATCAATTGCACAAGATGATGTGACTATAGGCCCTAAGGGCTAGACCTAATGTCTCGGGGCCTCATGATGGCCTTGTCTACGTACGTGTAGCACAGAGACTTCGTAGTTTGAAGACTTGAACTTGTAAAAATTAGTTTTATACAATTTATAACTTGGGTTAACATATACAATAGAAGCTTTATAATCTTAATAACTCATAAGGGAGACAACATATACAACATCCAACGATGTGTTCTCATAACCAAAACATACTGGTACAGGAAGTTATACATTATATCATCAACACAAGCCATTATAGTAAGAACATCATTTCGGAAACCAAGTCTTAACAAACCATAAGATAGTTATCAATCTTCATTAAGAGTCTAAATAACTTCTTCCAAGATGTAATTTAGTCTTCTTTCCTACAAGATTATATTAACCCAATCTAAATCATTCTCACATAAATACCACAAGTCCCCTCATGATCCAATTCACATTAATAAAGGTTCCTAAGTTTACCTCATTCGTTATAGGACTCTAATCATAACACCATCTCATTATCTGTACATACTAGAGATTCAAGAACATATATTAGAGATAAACAAGCAATTAATATGGCTTCCAAAACATGTAAAACTAATTAATCAAAAGCAATAAGGTTCCAAGATACATAATTTCTATCAATGTAATTCATAAACTAAATAATCGCAATAACAATTCCATAATCATCTTACAAAGAGTAACCAACAAAATTTTATAAGTTTACTAATATAACAAATACCTAGTTAATCTAGTCCTAATTTTAAATTGCACCTAATATCACATTAGTCTATGTTTTTGGTTAGCTCACATTGCTATAAATAGAATATCAAAACTCACATATAGTTCATTCCTCGTAACATTTACCATGGTTCAAGGAGCAAAATACTATATTAACATCAAACACATAAAATTCTCAATATGATTCAAGCGTATCCCCATAAAATAAGATCTATTCTTACCATATTTTATTTATAATAGACAAGGTATAAGTTAAAGTAACTCAGATAAATAAATATAAAAGATGTGATTTCTAAAAGAGCCAAAGTGATTTAATTTTTTTTTTTTTAAATAGAATATTTAGATTCTAAGGAAATAACTAGATTTCTATTAATTAAACTATGACTATATAAACGTTATGAGTGTCCATAAAGCTAACCCTTAAACAAAATCTCCTACAACAAAAGATCTCACTTCTCAATTAATAACTTATCCAAATAATTCATTCTTACAAGTTACCTTATTAATACAAGGCAATGGAATCATATACCTTAATAATCATAACAAGTATTGCTTTCAGGAAATAATAAACTATTACCAATATTATGCCTTTATCTATCATAATAAGAAAATTTCATTTATGTATGACCAAGATAAATACCTTTCAAAATAATTCAATACTCATAAACATAGAATTAAATTTATATTTATACTATGTGTCATTTCTTTAAAATATAGAATAATTATACCAGGATCGATTTATAATTATAAGATAGAGGAAGATTCCTTTATAATGAAGAAAATCATAAAAGAATAAAGTTTCCTTATTAGTAAAATAAATCTTATACTAGATGATTAATTTTCACATGTTGAGTGATAGCTTTATATATGAGTAAATAGAGATTCAATTCGGTTGATAAGGAAAGAGAAGACGGTCTATCCAATATGATAATGTCTATAGTCTCAAATTATATTCAAATTTAAATGAAATAAACCACTGTTACATTATGAAAACTGGCAGTGAAGGCTAGACAATGGCTCACTAAGCATAAAAGTGACATCTACAATATTGACAAAGAAATAATAACTAAACTTAGAAAGAGTATGAATTGAATGGTTATCAAAAGATTCTTATCTGGTCCTCAAGGTAAGAACACTCTAAACTTAGCATTAAGAAATTGTTCTAGCAGAGTAATTTTTATTAACGCTGGGTCTGATCTGGAATTCCTAAAAGTAACATAATATTCAATTGATAATCTAAAAGCAAGTTAAGATTTATGATGGTATTAAAACAAAATCCCACGACCAGAGGCAAGGCGGCAAGCTAGATAGAAAGGAAATTAAACTTTGAAACTGAACGAAATCAGTGCCTAGAGAGGGTAAAGGTAGCGATTAGGTTTAAACAAATGCAACAACACTCATGCACAGAGATAAAGAAATCTCACGATTTGCAAAGATTGCAAGATAAACATAAAATGGATTCATTCAAAAGGCTTTAGAAGTCTTAGGCCAATATCTACACCTTTACAAAGAGTAACATAACTAAATAGATTTTAAATGGAAATTCCTAGATCAGCGACGCTTCTCTTTGCTTTATGGTCACTGATAGAAAGTTTAGAGATAGAAAATGCAATGAATTTAGAAGGGATGCTAAAGATTGCCTTGCAAAAGAACATTTAAAGAAGGTAGAAGGAATCACCTTTCTAGAGTTAAAAGCATTCACACAGGAAAACAATTCTAGAGATTAAAATAGGATCTCAATCACAAATAAGTGATTTTTGAGACAATACTACCAAGAGATCTCTCAAAGGAAATCGAAGGGACTTATGAAAACAAGGAGATCACAATGAGAAAGAAGAGATGTTTTGAGGATATCACATTTTAATCATAAAAAATAACCTGAAGCATCACAAAGGAATTTGAATACACGGAGGCACATCATGAGTGACATAAGGTAGCGCTAGATTCACTATGACTTAAGAGACAATTCAGATAAAATGAAAGCATGACAAATACATATGTATTGGTGAAATGAAGAAGTCTTAAATCCAGATAAGGTAATTGCACGCAATTATTTCGTGGGTGTTCAACTAAGGAGCCAACAAGGCAAATCCTGGTAAATAATTATTCAAACATATAACCAGGGTAGCAGAGGGTACAAACAAGCTAGAGAATCTGATAAAATATAATACCAATATCAAGGAAATTTTAGTAGATACAGAAGCAGAAGAAGGATCAACAAGTCACACAGCTATAGATAGATTCTGAGGGTGAGAAGAAAATTTGAAGTCTTCAAAGAATGTCAACTACTTAGAGGTTTGATCCTTATATCAATCTCTTAAGAAATCCCAACAAGACAAGAAAATAATTCAGATATAACAACCATATTAAATTCCTTTCTCATAAAAACAAGAAGTGCATACTTGGAATTCCAACACTTTTTCCCCCAAAATTCCTGCCTCTTTTAGATGTTGATGTAACCAAAAATTTCATCTAACCTAGATCAAACAGTCACACAATAGAGTAAAAAAATGAAATTGAAATAATTAAAAACATCATAAAAGCCTAAAACAAATTTTATCCTAATTGCACTCCATTATTCTCCTCTATTTCACCTTGGGAGAAATGGCTTGAATGAAGCTTTGCTCTCAGATTTCTTGTAGCACAATTCACATAAAAAATCAAGTAGAGTTTTGTTGCATTGTCCAAGGTGTTAGAAGAAAAAAATCAAAATAGAGGGTTTATATAGATTTTTTGGTGGAAGAGAAGTGGGAAAGTTGCCATTATTCAATCAGGAGATAAATTGAAGTTAACTTATGAAGATTGGAGAAAATTTCCAAAATCAAGAGATAGAAGATAGAGATGCTAAAAGGAGAGAGAGGAGAGAGAAATGAATATGGTAATTGTATTTAATTAATTAAAATAGAATCTTAATTAATTAGTGGCATGAATAAATAAATAATAAATATTTATTTAATTATAGAAGAAAAGGTAGATAATAAAATTAAATAAATATAAATATTTATTTAATTTAGAGGAAATTAATAATGATATTTTTTTGTGTTCCGTAAGATATGGGTTAAGGGCCCACTCCCATATAACATAGAGGACATAAAAATAAGAATGCTTCAGACCTAAAATTGGGGAGCAGAAGAGACGAGAGGGGACAGAGGAAATTACATCACAGTGACTTAAAAAACCAATGAAGATATACTAATAGAGCCACAAGAAATCAGCCTTTCTTTTGTTTTCTTTTGCTTCTTGTGAGAAGTTCTTCCATTGTCCACTGAGTGCCTTCATCAATCGCATCTTGGGCATCCAATCTCAGCTTCTCAACTTCAGTTTTCCTTCCCCTACACTTGCCATCCTTACCCAAATTTGAATCCCTTCCAGTAGTGAGGGGAATGGAGCGATGCTTTGAGCCAGCCATAGCAATCGCCTGAACCAAAGTGCCTTGGTCATTTGAGAGAACCAACCCTTGCTCCATATTCCTTGAGACCCCTAAATTCAACTACTTATCCCTATCCACTTGCTGGTGTTATGCATCCTCTGCTTCACTGGTTGGAGGGGAAATGTTTTTAGACTGCTTATCAACCCCAACTTCAGGAGAAGATGAAGAGCAATGGTCTAGGAACATACCATGATTTCTCCAAACAAAATCAGTGTTAGGATTGCCCTCCTTATGAACCCATTTCTTAAGATTGATGGCCCGTTGGCCATTGCTAGTTTTGGAATGGCAACCGGCAATCTTATGGCCGAGTTGATTACACCTAAAGTATCTCTCAGGAAGCCCTTTATAATTAATATATTGTATCCAAGAGCCAAGAGATGAGTTGATGCGAATCATATGAGGCAAAGGCTTGGAAATATCAATCAGCACACAAACTTTGGCGTACCTTCTGGGATCAGCCCCTTCCTCAATCTTAATCAAGGTTCCAACCTAGTTGACAAAGGATTCGATTTGAAATGGGTTTCGCAAAACCAGAGGTAGATTATAGAGGCGTAGCCAAATTGGAATGGTAGAAATTTGGAACTTTGCAGGATCAAAGAAAGGAGACCATGGGGACATAAATAAACCTGATCTACCAAAAAACCATGGTCCATTGTCTTGGACGAACCTACAATCCTTAGTATTTTGAAAGATAACCAAAAAGAAACCATAATCCAGCAATGTCATAGAAGGGGGAGTCAGATTGTCCCATGAACTCTTGCACCAAGCCGTGAAATCATTAACCGAGGGTCGTCATCCCTCCGATCTAAAGATCAAAGACCGTGATCCAATGTCTAAGGAGACTTTCCTTATGTACTCATCAGAAATATGATAATTGACGGGCTCAAAGGCTAGATCCACCCTGCAGTCCCCCAAAAGCCAAGAGGTACACGAATCGGGAGGGGTAACTACTGGAGGGGGCGGGGGATCCGAAGCAGCAACAATGCTCTTATTGGGTGTCATTGTAGAAATGGAGACAAACCCTAGGTCTGTCGTAGGGTTGAGGGAGAGGATCTGCTCCTTGTAAAAGTCGCTACAGACATGGTAAGGATTCAGAGAATTTTTGCATAGCCTATAGTTACCCGTCGTGTGAGCTTTCGCACCAGAGGAGGGAGACACAATGGTGAAAGGGTCTAGGGAAGGAGATCATTCACTCCTAATAGTGCCCTTCTCCCACCAATGCTTAACTTCCTCCACCCTCTGCCGAAGAGCAGCCAAAAGCTGCTTAAAGCTATCACTGCCAAACGTCTCCAATGAAAGCACACCATATTTCACCACCCTGTGAACAACATCCAAGGCCAACCTTGTTGCACGGTCGCCCGCCTGAGTCTCTTTGTGCACCTCTACTCCTGGTTGTGTGCTCACCTTCTTCATCTATTCATTTTTGTTAGAGAGAAATAAAGCGGCGAAGATGCAAAGTCACGCACGCAGACATACTACTTCTCTAATAAGAGTGTCTTGCCATTATGTTCATCTAACTAATAATGATAATTAAATTAATTAAATATTTATTTAATTTGGAGGAAATTAATAATGGTAATTAAATAAATAAAAATATTTATTTAATTTGGAGGAAACTTAAAACATAATAATTAAATAAATATAATATTTATTTAACTATGGAGTGAATTAACAATGATAATTAAATAAATAAAAATATTTATTTAATTATAGTAGAAATTACCTAGGGTAATTTTTAGTGTCTACATTTTTCCCCTCTTTGAGATGGTGTTGCGAAGCAACATCGTTTCAAAGAAAGATAAAATATAGTGCTTGGTTGGATAGAAGAAAATGATAGGATTGGGGATGATAATGCCCCAGTGAAATGAAGAGATGAATGAAAGATGCCCCCTTGGGAGTTTAGACAGAAGAAATGAAATTGTGAAGGAGAAACTCACGAAAAGAAGATGAAAGACAGGATAGAGATAGAGGAAGAAGAAAATGAAAGATGAGGATCAAGAAGAAAGTTAGTATGGTGAGAGATGGTGAGAAGATAGTGAATGCATATTAATGTCACAAAATGGAGAGATAGATGGATAGAGATGGACGTCCATGGATAGTGCTTGCCATTTTGTGTTGATTTTTATCATCATAGAGCATTTATTTTGGAAGGTGGATATATGCATACTAGGTATGACGGACCATAGTAGCTTTGGTATCCATTGTATGAACTGACGACTCTGCAAACAAAGAAAGAATATTCCCATATATACTAAGACGTAGTGAACCTTGTTGGAATATGTGAAGAATTGTCATTCTAAACACGATAGTTCAGATGCCCTTAGATGTAGTTTGATCTTGTAGGTATATAGACTATTAAGTAATGTTAGAATTAAATTCCATACATACAAGGAACATTTGTTGCCCCAGTGATGCCATAGAAACACTTCACAAACACATCAAATGAAATGGACTGACAATGCCCCATTCTACTATTTGCCACCTGCTAGGACATTGATCCTAGATATTTTGAGTCCTCGCAGAAATGAGACCTTAAGATAAATCAAGATAAAAGACACATATATGATATCACATACAAGCAAGCATGCACAAATGATTCAAAAACAAACAAGATATTGCCCTTGTCAAGCTGTAAACTAGTGATTGATTGATCAAGGATTAATTGGATTGGGTGAGGATAATGTTGTCATTGTGGGGAACGATATATCCCTAGAACAACACAAGGATGTGGGAACGATATATCCCGTTGATGATGATTGGATAAATGATCGATTGATTGGTTTGATAGCAAGGTTGGAACAAAATCAAAGTATGTGTTTGGATGATTGGCTAGATTACTTGATTGGATTAGTATGGATTAAAGAGGACATGTCTTTTGATTGATTGCTTGAATTTTTGGAATGTTATGATGTGTTTGGATTTATTTGAAATATTTTGATTTTTTTGGATTTCGGATGTTATGATTTTTTTAGATTTTAGATGTTATGATTTTTTTGTATTTTTGTAATATTTTGATTTTTTTGGATTTTTGTAATATTTTGATTTTTTTGGATTTTTGTAATATTTTGATTTTTTTGGATTTTGGATGTTATGATTTTTTTGAATTTTTTTGGAGTTTTGAAATGTTTTGATGTTTTTTAGGATTTTGAATGTTTTGATTTTTTTGGATTTTGTAATGTTTGAATTTTGTGGATTTTTGGAGTGGTAGGTGAATGGGATGGATTGTGATAGATGGATGAAGTGAAAGTTGGAAAATTTATTATGGATTGGGATGGAAGTTGGGTGTATCGTATGTGCCTGAGTACTGGATACTTCCTTTGTATTCCAGACTGCTTACATACCCTGTGTCCATAAGATCAAGGCACATTATGACGACAACAATAATGATGATATGTAGTTCTTGTTTGTGTTGATGATATGGGATGTTGACGATGTTGATTTTTTTTTTGGGAATTTGTGGTTTTTTTTAAATGTTTTTGGGTTTTTTTAATTTTTTAAATGTTTTTTTGGAATTTTGAGGATGTTTACATTTTTTTGGTATTTTTTTGGATTTTTAGGATGTTTTGATTTTGTTTTTGAATATTTTTGGATTTTCTAATTTTTTTTGGATTTTGAGGATGTTTTGATTTTTTTGAATTTTCTAGTTTTTCTGCTTTTTGTTGTACAAGGATCCCTTCCTAAACATAGGTTAAGGAAACATGCCCCCATTCAGGTAGAGGTTTTATTATGGAGAATAAAGGATGAACTGACCATAGAGGACACTAATGGATGACCACTGATACCAATGATTTCAAAGCCATGATAGATGGGAAAGTGGAAATGCACAAGTCAATAATTTTATTATGGGTGGATGGGGATTTTTTTTATGGAATGAGATGGAATAAGATAGAATAAGATGGATGTAAGACTTATAAGATAGTGGATGTCGACTCTACACATAGTGCTTGTTTGCCAGGTTTTCACTATGGTACTTATCCAAGGCCCCTGTTTACCAGGTTTTCACCAGAGAACGAATGATTTTTCTTTAATATTTTTTTTATTTTTTCTATTTTTTTGTATTTTTTTATTTTTTATTTTTTTTTTATTTTTTTATTTTTTCATTTTTTTTGTATTTTTGTATTTTTTATTTTTTGTATTTTTCTAGAAATACTCCGAGGATCAAGCATAGAACTTCTTGAGATGAACATTGTTGATGGGTTCATCTAAGGGAATGCCTTTAGGTGTTGACAAAGTGTAAGCTCCTAATCCATAGACTGTTGGTGCATGTATCAAATCTCCATGCTACTGACATTGAAGACACTTCTTGGCAAGCCAGAATGCATCTTGTTCTATTGTATGCCAATAATAACCTATCCGGAGTAGCTTCTTAGCTAGATTAGGACCGGTGGAATGTGCTCCACAGACACCTTCGTGTGCATCTTTTAAGGTAGCATTAGCTTTGTTCGAGTTAAGACATCTAAGAAGGATACCATTGAGACTCCTGCGATAAAGGGTATCACCCAAAATAGTGAAACGAGAGGCTTCACGGATGAATGTTTTGCATTGGTTAGATGTAAGGTTGGATGGGATGGTGTTGGTATGGAGATACTCATAGATAGTTTGGGACTCAGGGGAATTGAGACCAACAAGTGTGCAGATTAGTTCAATTGTAGGAACATCAACAGCCGGTATCAACAGTTGCTTGATTAAAAATTCACATTGTTGAGTGTCTGTAGACATATCCACAAGTGACCCAATAGTAGCCCTCTGATAAGTAGCTCTTGCATTCTTTAGACAAAAAGGTATGACTTGCAAACAATAGGTACCCCAAGGACATGTAAAAGTTGTATTACGTTGGTCTACTAGCGCTATCATAAGCTAATTGTATTCGGAGAAGCCATTCATTAGAAAAAACATTTCATGAGTTGTTGTCAAATCCGTAATGATATCCATGTTGGATAGTGGAAGGTCATCTTTAGGACATGCTTTATTGAGATCTTTGAAGTATGTGCACATACGGATGCCCCCATTTGGTTTGGCAACAAGTACAATGTTGGAGACTCACTCTGGATAATCAATAGGTCTTATGAATTTTACCTCTAGCAATTTTTGGACTTCTGCATTAATCAAAAGTGTTATCTGAGGGTGCATCTTTCGAAGCTTATGTTTGATAGGTTTGGCGTTTGGAGATACTACAAGGTGATGAACCACTAGTGAAGGGTCCAATCTAGGCATATCAGCATATGTCCAAGCAAAATTGATTGGCCTTTGCAAGAAGAATTTTATGAAGTCCTTATGTTCTTGTTCTGATAATGAAGTTGTTAGGAATGTAGTCTTTGGATTATGAACTGTACCTAGATTCATTTCCTATGAGTCTTCCACCAAGAGAATAGATTTTCTTAATACTTTGTAGGTAAGGGAAGGTCAAATCCTCCATCCTTGGGCACCTCAAAGAGGTTTTCACCATTGGATACGTCCTTTATTTTTACTTTTTTGTGATCAAGAGGTGCCACATTATGGTTTTCACATAGGGATCTATTTTTATTTTCACTTTTGCAACTGGAGGATTTGGAATTCTCACCAAAGTACGCAGCTTGATCTAAATCCATGAAAAACCTAGCTTTATGATCACCAAGCGGGATACCATCCGGAGTCCCATGAATTTTGCTATAGCCTCATCATTCTGAAAGATGTCGAGAATAGGTGCCTCTTGTTGGTCCCAATCAATAAGTTCAAGGTAGATGAGTGGAAGATTTTGGGTGTTCATATTGGAAGTGAGGGAGATGGATGATATCATAAATATCGAGGTTTCTTGGAATAAGTCTGTGAGGTGTAGGGAAGAGTCCTCAATAGTATCCTCTTCAGAGATCAAAACCATGGGAAAAGATTTTGCTACCTCATCAAGAATAAACTCGATGTCCGAGGCACGTGGTACCTCCTTACCATATCCTAAACCCTATTTGTTGTATCTCTTAGTCATAATAATTGGTTCTAGCTTTCCTTGACTGTGTTTTCCAAGGCCACCTTTGCCCTTATAGCCCAAGTTTTTAGAAATTCTGAGACCTATACCATATAGTTTGACAGGAAGTGTGATAGGATCTTTCTCTTTATATAACCAAGAGGATATATCTTCAATGGATTCTTCTTCTAGAAAGTCTCCATCAGTAAATTATGTTAACGAAGCTGGTATTGTTGTCTTTTTGGTAACTTTTGCTATGGGCAGTTTGCCATAAGATTTTGGTGAGAGAGGCATTCTCCCCACACAACAAGATTTTGAAATGTCATATTCTCCAAATCCTATGTCCCTAAAGTGGACTTTGATCTCTGGAATGGGTTTATCTACAGAGGCTTTTTGCAAAGTATCTGGGTCAATATATAATGGAGATGATTGAGCTTCAACATTATTTGGGATTTGGTTGCTATTTTGGTAACGCCCTTGCATGGCATGACAAAACTCAAATAGATTAGGATCTCCTAGGATTGTGATTTAGTAACATTAAATGGGAACTTGAGAGATTGATGGTACATAGAGGGTACATCACGCATGGCATGAATCCATGGGCATCCTAGGATGATATTATAGGGAAGCTTAATGTCCAATTCTTGGCATCTTGTTTCTAACATGATAGGGCCTACTTGAATAGGCAAATGGATCACACCTTTTGACTGACACTTTGCATCATCATAAGCTTTGATAGTGATAGACTGCTCAATATTTATGCTATCCTCAAAGTATCCTAGTTGTGTTAGCAATTTGAGTGAGCAAATGTTTAGACCAACACCACCATCTATAAGTATACATTTGATTTTATGTTGATGGATGAGAACTTCAATGTGGAGTGCATCATTATGACAAGGATCGTGAGATGGGAGGTCCTTTTCAGAAAAGACCACATGGTAAGGTGATGCAATGTGACCTATCATGGCTTGAAAGTCCGTGACATCTATATTGTTGGGAACTGATGACTCTTGTAGGGCCTTTTCAAGCATTGCTTTATGGGTAGGTGATGACTTCAAAAGGTCTAAGATGGAGATTTGTGCTGGAGTCTTCCCTAGATGTTCAATGATATTATAGTCAGAGTTAATAGGGGTATTTGGTGTTGGCCCACGAAGGGTGACACGACCATGATGAGTAGTAGTAGCAGAATCAGGGGTTTTTCCCTTGATGGTAAGAGTGGACACATGACTTTCTTCATGGCCTATAATGGAATCATAGGAAGAGGAAGCCTTGTTGACATTTTTACCTTTATCAGGGTTATTACCTTTACCATGTGGAGGGAATGGATCCTTGTACATATCTAGGTCCATGTTTGTGGTTTGTTTTGGAGCATCATCAACAATGACTTCTCCTCTATCTATGAGATTCTGGATGAGATTTTTTAGTTTCATGCATCCAATGGTTTTGTGCCCTTTGACTCTATGGTACTCACAGTATTCATTGTCTTTGTACCAAGTGGGTTTGAATTGGGTTTCATCATATTGACATAGTTTTGGTAATGTGATTAGGCTGTTTTGAACAAGTTTCTTGAGGACCGTTTCAATAGGCTCTCCCAAAGGAGTGAATTTTCGTCTAGGTGGAAAATCCTATTTCGGTTGCTCTCTAGGAGTAGATGGAATAGTCTTTGTAGGTGATTGAAGATTGATTGGTATTTGGACGGTCTGAATATGTTTTATGTCCACAAAACCATCATTGACAACATTTTTGTTTTTGGACCAAAATCAGGGTTTTCAATTAGATGCTTGAGGATTGTCTTTAGTTTCCTTAAAGGTTTTGACTAGACCTTTAGCAATAAGGGCCTTTTCAATGTTAGTCCCTTTTAATATAATGTCTTAAAAGGAACTGGCGCATTGGATTTGTAAATGAAAACCTAGCTCTCAATTTAGGTTTTGAACAAAGATGTTTACCAATTGCTTTTCAGGTATAGGCCATGGGAATTTGCTTCCCATATTTCGCCACCTTTGAAGGAAAGAGATAAAAGTTTCCCCTTTTCATTGTTTATTGTTTACTAGGTCATTCATGGAAATCTCATGTTCAAAATTGAAGGAAAAGTGAGGCAAATTTCTCTGCCAACTCACTAAAAGGTTTGATACTCAGAGGTAGATGAGAAAACCAATCTATAGCTTGCCCTCCTAGGCTGCGAGGGAAGAGGCATAAAAGATATGTGTCATTATAAGAAACCTCTAAACAAGCTATATGGAACTCCCTAAGATGTTCATTAGGGTCCCCTTTTCCTTTATACTTGTCAAATTTGGGTATTTCGAAATGTGGAGGAAAAGGCACCATAGGTAGTGACCTATCAAATGGATAAGGACAAACTTCATCCAATGAGAAGGGTTTCTTGGTTTGTCCTAAATTGATATCTAAGATTTATTTTTGAAGACTTGAAAATCTAAGATCAATGTCTGACATGGGTGGTTGATTTGAAACAAGATTTTGATAATGTTGTGCTTGGGAAACTTGTGGAGGATTGACGTTGATAAGGTAGTTATGTGATGAGTTGTAAGGTGGGATATAAGTGTTTTGAACTTGAGAAGCTTGTGATGGTATCTAGTATATGGGTTTTGAATTTGGGAAGCTTGTGATGGTATGGTATATGGGTTATTTGGAATAGGAGCTTGGAATTGTGACCCATAAGGTGGATTACCATATGTCATGTTTTGATTTGGATTTTGAAGTGTATGTGACCCAAGGGGTGGATTACCATATGACATGTTTTGATTTGGATTTTGAAGTGTATGTGACCCAAGGGGTGGATTACCATATGACATGGTTTGGTTTGGATTTGAAGGTATTTGTGACCCAAGGGGTGGATTACCATATGACATGGTTTGATTTGGATTTGGAGGTACTTATACTCCAAGAAGTTGATTGATATATGACGTGTTTTGATTTGGATTTTGAGGTACTTGTGATCCAAGAAGTGGATTACCATATGACATATTTTGATTTGGATTTTGAGGTACTTTAATCCCAGAAGCTAATTGATGTATGACATGTTTTGATTTGGATTTTGAGGTATTTGTAATCCAAGAGGTTGATTGGTATATGACATGTTTTGATTGGAAGATTGTGGTACTTTTAATCCTAGAGGTTGATAATTGGTATATGACATGTTTTGATTGGAAGATTGTGGTACTTGTAATCCAAGAAGTTGATTGGTATATGACATGTTTTGATTGGAAGATTACAGTGCTTGTGGTTCATGAGGTTGGTTAACATATGTCATATTCTGATTGGAAGATTGGGGTGCTCAGGGCTTAAATTTGACAATTGTATAACTATATTTAAAGATTTTAGTTGTAAAATACAATAAAAATAAATATTTGACTGTATTGATATACTTGTAATTTATTTTTAAAACTGTAAAAAAAATAATTAATATGAAAATCTGATTGTATATATATATATATATATATATATATATATATATATATATATATAATTTTTATTTTTAATTTTTTTTATAGGAACTATTATTTAAGAATTTAAGAAAAAATTTCCCAAATTTTTAGATTTGTTTTTTAATAGAATATATTCATTCTAAATTATATAATATATATCTTTTTTCCTTTTATTTTTAAACTTTTTAATATGAATTTCTATTAGAAGAAAAAAATTCCCAAATTTTTAGATTTGTTTTTTTATAGAATATATTCATTCTAAATTTTTAGTTTTTTCCTTTTATTTTAAATATTTTAATAGGAAAAAAATTCTCAAATTTTTAGATTTGTTTTTTTAGAATATATTCATTCTAAATTTTTAGGCTTTTTCAACACAACTTTCTAAGCTTTATATATATATTCTTTTATTTTTTAATTTTTTTATAGAAACTTCTATTATTTTTAAAAAAATCCTTACATTAAAATATTTTATTTATCGTAGGCTTTTTCAACACAACTTTCTAAGCTTTTGTTGCACATCAAAAATAGTGAAATAGAAAGAATTGGCAATAGTAGAATTTGACTTTCATTTAAAAAACTTGATTGTCATGTGAAAGGCAATAATTCCTACTAAACTGTAGGAAAAAAATTCCTTCACAGGCAAGGTGGACTGTCAAATTTAAGCCTTGGGGTGCTTGTGACCCATATGTCATGTTTTGATTCAGATTTTGAGGTATTTGCGATGGTGTCACTTAAGGAGAATTAACATATGACATGTTTTGATTTTAAATTTGAGGTATTTGTGATAGTGTCCTTTGAGGAGGATTAACATATGACATGTTTTGATTTGAAAATTGAGGTGGTTGTGATGGTGTCACATGAGGAGGGTTAATGTATGACATGTTTTGATTTGAAATTTGAGGTGCTTGTGATGGTGTGACATGAGGAGGATTTTGTTTGATCATATATGATGGTGTGAGAAGGGGTTCTTGTGGTGTGGTGACATTTGAAAGAGTAAAGTCTTTTGATGTTGGGGGTTCATATAATGGGTCTACAAATGGGTTTGTGGATGATGCTAGATTAGAGTTGTGTGGGTGTTATGGCTATAGTAGGTGCTTTGGTTGATATGGTTGGGATGGAAAGAGAACGTGGGTTTCCCATAGCTGAAAAAGTTGTGTCAAACGAATCTTGTTCTTTGATTGTTGAGGTGTCAAAATTACTAGGTAATTTAGCTCCTTGTTGAGCAAGCTTGAGGAAGAATCTATCAGGATCTGAGTTTAAGAATCTTTCTATGGCAGCTAAGGTATTAGGATCTTGTTGTTCTTCTATTTGGTCTTGTGAAACTTAATGTGATGTTTGACCAAAGTCATGTTGTGTTACTTGACTAGATGCACCTATTGTGTAACCCCTAGGAAGAAAAACATGAGGGTTCATTCCAGTGGTAAATTATGTAGCATCTATGAGAGATGGGGGATTATTTTGGGGATTATTTTGGCTATTCTCCATGGCTTGATGATATTAACTAGTTTGAGGCATTGTACTTCAAATTTGAGATGACAATGATGTGAGGATGAATGGGATATTGTTTGGACTCTTGTGACAAAGTTGAGACTCTAGGATGTTGGTGTTGATTGATTGATTTGGATTGATTTTGGATGGAGGATAAAATCTAGAGCAATACTTGATTTGATTGGGGGTTTGATTATCTTCCAAGAGATAGACTCATGACCTCAAGGAAAGACAGATAGGATAGTGATTTATACCAACCAAAGAGAAGATGTACTCCTAAGCTAGCTAATGCCACTAGATGATTGGATGATGACTGGGTAAAATCAGGGCTTGTTTTGATTGATGATGATGTTGATAAATCCTAATGTCTCAAAAGCTCTAAAAGTCTAAAAGATGATATGAAGATGGGTGAAATTGATTGGATGACTGATAATCTGAAGGTATTGATTTGGGTGAAGTCAGGTTTGCTGCTAAAATGGATTGGAGATGCACAGTTTGAGATTGATTTACTTGTTTGTAATGTTTTTAGGGGATTTTGTTGATTTGTGAAACTTTCTTGGTGATAACTATTCAATCCCTAGGTGGCAAGAGATTCAAACACGCAAAACAAAGAAGACAAAGTAGTTTTGACTCAACTTTTCAAGGTCATAGGCTTGTCCTTAACATCAAAATGTTAAGTGGCTCATTTACTAGTATTTGACATTGAAAACACGTTGAAAACACACTTTACAACCCTAATTTATTCAAGTAAAGAGTATCTGCATAACTTGGGCCCACGACTAAATACCGTAGGATCAACCTCTCCAATGCACAAAAGGTCCCTATACACTGGGGGCTTTCCACTCTCAAGAATCAAGAGATAGAGTTTTGGTGACACAGGCTCGATGGCACAAGCACACCTTCACTCTCTCATTTTGGAGACTTTGTCTTCCATGGATTCCTCTATAATTCAGTATGATACATGGTGAGTAACTTCAAGCATGGTACTGTACTTTGCACCAAGCTACACAGACGGCCAATAAGGACTTTAGGCTTCTAAAACAAGGGTTCGTAGTGGAGGTACTCCGTAAACACCAATCCATCTACAAGTGTGAGTCAGGAATGTCAGTTAAGATGCTCGAACCAACCCTGCACCCCTATCTTGGTATCACCCAAGCTTCGAGATTTCACCAAACACGATGATGATTGGATTGAGGTATAGCTTTTGCTCTCCCCCCTTTATATAGCCCACCTAAAAAAATGTGTTGAAGGTCATCCCTTGGGTGATGAGGTCCCAAGGCAAGCCTTCTCTACTGAAAAATTTAAAAAATTGGGTCATTGGTATTTCTCGTACACCCTCGATTGCATAATGTCACAAGGGGAGAGGATATGTACCAATTGGCGGGAGACAAGACTGACTCACAAAGTGCAAGCACACAAGACACGGCAAACAAATTTGTTCATTTTTAAAGCACTGAAATCCAAATGTGAAAGTTGAATTTTAAAGCACCAAATGGAAATGTGTGAGTTGTTGGTCAATTTTAGAGCACCAAATAAAATGTGAAAGCTGTCTTGTTCATTTTAGAGCACTAAAACAAAATGTGCAAGTTGTTTGTTCATTTTAAAGTACCAAATGAAATGTGTGATTTGTTTGTTCATTTTAAAGCACCAAATGAAATGTGTATTTGTTTGTTCATTTTAAAGCACCAAACAAAATATGTATTTGTTTGGTCATTTTAATGCCTTAAAAAAATTGCTTTTTTCCAACGCCACACACTGCACAAACGTTAGCTTAAAAGATTAAATTAAATGCTAAAGTTAGTAACTAAAAAAAAATTAAATGCTATAATTAAAAAAAAACTAAAAGATTAAATTAAAAGCTAAACTAAAAAAGAAATTAAATGCCATAGTTAACAAAAAATAATAGATTAAATTAAAAGCTAAACTAAAAAAGAAATTAAATGTTATAGTTAACAAAAACTAAAAGATGAAATAAAAAGCTAATGACTAAATTAACCACCCAAAAAAAGGGAAATGTTGTTTTTTTGTTTTTTTGTTTTTTTATTTTGTTTTTTAATTTTTTTTTTGTTTTTTTATTTTTTTAATTTTTAATTTTTGGTTGTTCTTCTATTTGGTCTTGTGAAACTTAATGTGATGTTTGACCAAAGTCATGTTGTGTTACTTGACTAGATGCACCTATTGTGTAAACCCTAGGAAGAAAAACATGAGGGTTCATTCCAGTGGTAAATTGTGTAGCATCTATGAGAGATGAGGGATTGTTTTGGCTATTCTCCATGGCTTGATGATATTGACTAGTTTGAGGCATAGTACTTCAAATTTGAGATGACAATGATGTGAGGAGAATGGGATATTGTTTGGACTCTTGTGACAAAGTTGAGACTCTAGGATGTTGGTGTTGATTGATTGATTTGGATTGATTTTGGATGGAGGATAAAATCTAGAGCAATACTTGATTTGATTGGGGGTTTGATTATCTTCCAAGAGATGGACTCATGACCTCAAGGAAAGATAGATAGGATAGTGATTTAGACCAACCAAAGAGAAGATGTACTCCTAAGCTAGCTAATGCCACTAGATGATTGGATGATGACTGGGTAAAATCAGGGCTTGTTTTCATTGATGATGATGTTGATAAATCCTAATGTCTCAAAAAGCTCTAAAAGTCCAAAAGATGATATGAAGATGGGTGAAATTGATTGGATGATTGATAATCTGAAGGTATTGATTTGGGTGAAGTCAGGTTTGCTACTAAAATGGATTGGAGATGCACGATTTGAGACTGATTTACTTGTTTGTAATATTTTTAGGGGATTTTGTTGATTTGTGAAACTTTCTTGGTGATGACTATTCAATCCCTAGGTGGCAAGAGATTCACACACGCAAAACAAAGAAGACAAAGTAGTTTTGACTCAACTTTTCAAGGTTAGAGGCTTGTCCTTAACATCAAAATGTTAAGTAGCTCATTTATTGGTATTTGACATTGAAAACACACTAAAAACACACTTTACAACCCTAATTTATTCAAATAAGGAGTATATGCATAACTTGGGCCCACGACTAAATACCATAGGATCGACCTCTCCAATGCACAAAAGGTCCCTGTACATTGGGGGCTTTCCACTCTCAAGAATCAAGAGATAGAGTTCTGGTGACACAGGCTCGATGGCACGGGCACACCTTCACTCTCTCGTTTTGGAGACTTTGTCTTCCATGGATTCCTCTATAATTCAATACAATAAATGGTGAGTAACTTCAAGCATGGTACTGTACTTTGCACCAAGCTACACAGACGGCCAATAAGGACTTTAGGCTTCTAAAACAAGGGTTCGTAGTGGAGGTACTCCATAAACACCAATCCATCTACAAGTGTAATTCAAGAACGTTAGTTAAGACACTCAAACCAACCCTGTACCCCTATCTTGGTATCACCCAAGCTTCGAGATTTCACTAAACACGATGATGATTGGATTGAGGTATAGTTTTCTCTCTCCTCCCTTTATATAGCCTACCTGAAAAAACATGTTGAAGGTCATCCCTTGGGTGATGAGGTCCCAAGGCAAGCCTTCTCTACTAAAAAATAAAAAAAATTGGGTCGTTGGCATTTCTCGTACACCATCGATTGCATAATGTCACGAGGGGAGTGTCATGCCCACATTTCCCATGCAGTCACAACATGCAACACATGTGTCATGTCCACATTTGTCATGTGGTCATGACATGAAATATTGAAAAAAATTTCCACGCTTCCCTAGAAACCCCCTCGTACACGCAAGTGTGCTCGGTGGCGTATGCTTAAGGCGTAAACAATACAGTTGTCAGCGGGGTAATACGCACATGTGCGCATACCAAATCACAAGAAGGCCAACAAGGGGGTCATTGCGACGCGGTTAACATCGCTACAAGGGTTAAACTTACTAACCTACTAAACCCTAATTTTTGAGAAAATCCAGCAGCATAACGCCTCATGGGCGTGAGTAGGGTTTATTGTACTAACACTAATTTTGATCACGAGGTTTCCTGATATGGTTAATAAATTTCTTACAACTCACTAATTACATTGGTAACATAGTTGATTAAGTTAATTGAACATTTTTTAACAAAGTTTGATCATTTGTTCTCTTTCCTATTTTTCTGAAATTTAATTTTAATTTGTTCTCTTTCACGTTTTCTAAGATATGAAACATTTTTCAACAAAGTCTGATCATTTGTTCTCCTTCCCATTTTTCTGAAATTTAATTTTAATTTGTTCTCTATCAATCAGAGTTATCGCTGCATCCTTTACATTATTCCTAATTTCTTGGTAGATCAGTTCTCTATCAATCAGAGTTATCTCTGCATCTTTTACATTATTCCTAATTTCTTGGTAGATCAGATCACGTAAACAGGACTTACTAACTTCGTTTGATGAAGTCCACTAGGTTTTTGCTCTAGGTTTAATTCAACGTTTGAATTAA
Source organism: Cunninghamia lanceolata (assembly GCA_027924645.1). Classification (NCBI taxonomy): domain Eukaryota; kingdom Viridiplantae; phylum Streptophyta; class Pinopsida; order Cupressales; family Cupressaceae; genus Cunninghamia; species Cunninghamia lanceolata. The sequence goes on from BSBN01001336.1 coordinate 2,179,088, forward strand.
TTTTGTTATTTAAATTGCCCCCAATCATGATTAAAGGATTATTAAAACTTAATTAGTACCCTTAGCCTTATTTTGGACATGTCATGCATTTTCTCCTCTTTGTTTTCACTTTTATCTTTCTTTCTCTTTTTCTCTCATTTTTCTCTCATTTTCTCAAATCGTCAGGTTGAGTTTAAATAGCCAGATATGAAATGCATATAATGGCTTTCAAGAATTTGTGAAATTTATAAATACATACACACACACACACACACACACATATATATATGCTTGTTGTATTTATATCACTATGTTTTCTTTTATAAGTATAGCGAAAAAAAAATTTATTTTAAAAATGTATAAAAATACATATATAAATATATATATTTTACTATGAGCAAAGTTTTTTTTTTCTTTTTTATTTTTTATAAATACCATGTATTTACATTTTTTTTAAAGGCTTCCATTATAAAATTATTAATATATATATTATTGTGTTACAATATTAGGTTTTCTTTATATAACATATGGATAATGTTTTATTTCATATTTTCCATTTGCCCACATTGAAGCCCTAACTTTTATTTTGTTTGTTTTGGTAGGGTTGTTGCAAAGGCGGCGGCAATGAGGAGGCCACAGGTGGAGGGGCGCAGAGATGGGCGGAGGTCAGGAGTCAAAGGGCGGTGTTTGTAGTGGGCACGGGACAGAGAACACAGGCGGCGGAGGGCAAAGGGAGGTCCGTAGTGAAGGAAGGCCGCGGAGGAGGTGTCGGGCAGTGCTGGTAGTTCGGTGGCAGTTTGAAGTTAGCCACTGGGTGAATGCTGGGCGCAGGGAAGATGAGGCCCGTGGGGGTTAAGGGGATAACGGGGAGTGTGGAGAGGGGATGGATTCCCCACCCACATCCCACAACGTGGGGTGTGGGTGGGGGCTCCGCCCCCTCCCCACACCCATTGAAAATAGCAGCGGCGGTGGGGGGTTCGAACCCCCCCCCCACCACTCTTTCAAATTTTTATTTTTAACAGTGTTCATTTACCCAGAACTGTGATCTGTAAATTTATTTCCTCATTGAATTTTATTTGTTAAATATATATATATATATATATATACATATACACACACACAGTAATTTATCAATCTAACACAATTCATAGTTTCATTAATAAAACATATAACTATATATATATAGAATATTTACATAAATATATAAATATATATATATAGAGTACTGTCAATTAATTTTGTAAGGCAGAATATAAAAAATCAGTATATATTTTTTATTTTCATATAATATATATTTTCAAATGCACTTCTAAGATAAAATTATAATCTCTTTTTTTTTCTACCATTTCACATGGATAAATAAATCTCTCCTTTTTAAAAAAAATCAAATCTACTTCAAGGCAATAACTTATTTAAAATATAATCATCGTATAATTTATATTTACCCATTTTCTTTAAAGGAAAGAAATAAATGTATTTGCAATTAATTAATAAAAAAAAACTCTAATATTTAACTACAACCAATTTTCATTTCTTCCAAAAAAATAATTTATAATTTCTTATTTGCCACAATAACAACTAAGTCTCAACTTTGCTAATAGAAGTATTAGGAAATATATACAAGCAATATCATTTTAAAACAAATTTCCTTCCTTCATCCTTACTTAAATGGTAAAATTTAAATCAACAAATTATAACTAACAATACAATGATAAATGTCCAACACAACTTCAAGAATGTAATTTTACAACCAAAGGAGAGAACTAAATTCTCATCTTTGACAACTAACAATGGTAAGATCTCCAAGAAGGCCAAGCTCTCTCTCATGAGCTTAAGAGTAAAGGAAAATAAAATATTTTCCAAGACAAGAAATTTCTTCAACTTCACACTAAGCTCCAAGGAACCTACATATCACACAAGGGAAAGAAACACCACACATCTTGCTCTCCTCCCTACCGTAGACTCGCAAGAGGGTCACCCCCGAGCTAGTGAGGTCATCTACACACCTAGGGAACTCAATTTCACTTCACAACAAGGCACACAAACATCCCAAAACACAATATTACACCCATAGGAAAACACAACACACGAACTCATCTAAGGTGAGTTCAAAGGGGTAGGAGAGTGGACACACTCAACTCAAGAGTGTCACTCCTTCAAAATATCTCAACACAATTTCTCTTATGGCCTCAAGCCAACATGTTAACAGCATTTCCAAAAGTGTTCATATTTTAGCTCTCAAGCCATGTATCAAATTTCTTAAAATCACATAAATTGCCCTCAAGGCTTTCAACATCCCAAAACTAGGTAATGACCCCGAGGAGGATCACTCCTCCCCTACCCCACACTTGTTGAGCATTCTCTCCCAAGTGGGAGAGGCTCTTACAACACCCAACCAAAATTCCCCATAATAACAATAACACTCAAGGAAGAAAAAACACACACATAAGCAAGCAACTAAAATACAAGGGGAAGGCCTTAGCCTTGAAAACCAACCTTTAAAAGCCCTAATATGGAAGAAGTTGATGTAGAGCTCCTCCAAAATCCCCTCCAACATAAGCCACCAAACTCCCTCTATCTTTTTCTCCCAAAAACAATTTCAAACAATAAAAATTCTCAAAAATTCAACAACCCCTCACCCTATCCCCCTCACCCTATCCCAAGTGGGATTAAAAATAAGCCCAACCCATGAGCTTAGAGGAATGGGGTGGTGACACTTGTCACTTTCTCACTCTTCCTCCCCACTATAAGTGTGTCCCAAGGGATGGGTGTTGACACATGTCACTCGCCCATCCCCAAAGTCTCCCTCACCCCTTACCACATGTCCTCTCTCCAACACATGGGAGGGAAAAGGGGAGTTAAAGAGGGAAAGGGTGACAAATGTGTCCCCTTCCTTTCCTCTCATGAAAGACCACACAACTCCATGGGTACTCTCACCAATTGTGAGAGAGAGTTAAAGTCAAGTCCTCCACAATTGGTAGGTCTTGGAGTCATCTCTAACCTTGGGAAGTGAAAAGGGATGGGTTTGAGTGTTGGTACCACTCATCCTATCCCTCCCATGCCTCCAAATTCGTCACTTAACTTCAGTGTGAAGTTAAGGTGACCATATGGAGGTTTACCAAGGGTTACCCAAGTCAAAGGGACCCTAGACCCATGGGGTATAACCCAGGGTCAAATTTAGCCTAGTTAGAACACCCAAGGTCAAGTTAAAACATATGAAAAGGGTCTCCAAAAATTTAACATTTAAAAATGTAATTCAAAGACAATTCTTACAACACATATCATAATTCAAATTAAAAGAGGGTAGACTTAACCCAATTAACCTCATGCAAATTAACATTACAACATTTCATCATACACAGAGTTGATTTTGGTTCCTCGTGGAACTAGATCAGCTTCACAAGGGATTACAACATCAAGTGTGGGATGATCTCCAGTATTTGTGGTTTGTTAGAAATACCTGTGCACTCAATTGCAAAGTTAATTTCCACATATATAAATAATAGCCGAGGCAATTTAAGAACATACACTTGCATAAAATATAACAAATTCACTTAAGCATAAAAGAAATCACATTACAATTTTCTAACTAACATCACTCAATTAGTTTTCCTTTAATATAGAGCATCTATCTAATATCACCCAATTAGTTTTCCTATAATATAAACATCTATCTAACATCACCCAATTTGTTTTCTTTTAATACAAGCATCTATCTAACATCACCCAATTAGTTTTCCTATAATATAAATAACTATCTAACATCACCCAATTTATTTTCTCTTAATACAAGCATCTATCTAACATCACCCAATTAGTTTTCCTTTAACATAATAAAGTCTAATAGTTTAGGAATCCGAGATCAACAGTCCCACAAGTATAAAAGTATCAGCAATAGTAAGGTAAATAGTCACATGAACAGAAATGAAAAAAGGTAGGCCTCACATCCTCCCCCCTTAAGACTGTACTTCCTCCTAGAAGTCATCAAAGAGGTGAGGATAAAGAGTCCTCAATCTCGCTCCATCCTCCCATGTCGCAGTGACCTCATCGTACATGTCCCACTGGACTCTAACCTGGTCCATCTCTCGACCTCAAAGGCCTAGCGTCCGACGAGCCAATATGTGAATTGGCTCCAAAGCCAGTTGACCATCTGCCTCTACCTGAAGAGCACTTCAATCCAATACGTGAGATAAGTCAGAGATGTAACGATGTAAAAATGAAACATGAAAGACATCGTAGATACGCGACAGGCTAGGTGGCAAGGCTAGACGATAGGCTATAGGTCCTATCTGCTCCAAGATCTCAAAAGTTCCTACAAACTGAGGTGTGAGCTTAGAGCCCTTTCCGTAATGGATTGGACTCTTGTGCAGTCGCACTCTCAAAAATACCTTGTCACCCAGTGAGAAGCTCCGATCAGTTCTCTTAGCATCGGCATACTTCTTTTATCTATCTTGTGCCTCCTAAAGTCTCTGTCTAATCAGTGTGACCTGCTGCTCCATATCCTGAACTATCTCTGGACCAATGGCAACCCTGTCCTCTATCTGATCCCAACTCAAAGGTGTCCTACATGGTCTGCCATATAAAGCCTGGAAAGGAGGCATACCCAACGAGCTGTGATGCCCATTATTGTAGGCAAACTCAACCAAATACAGATACTCCTCCCATCTAGACTGATGGTCCATAACATACATACGAAGCATGTCTTCCAACACCTGATTAACTCTTTCTGTTTGTCCGTCGGTCTCCAGATGGTAAGCTGAACTGAAGTTGAGCTGAGTGCCAAACGCCTGCTGTAAGGCTCTCCAAAAAGCTAAAGTGAAAACTGAATCTTTGTCAGAAATGATGTGGCGTGGTACTCCATGAAGTCTGACAATTTGATCTAAAAACACTTTCACCACAGATGGTACATTGTACGTTGTGCGTACAGGTGAGAAATGCGCCACCTTGGTCAACTTGTCAACTGTCACCATGATGGCATCATGGTGACGGGATGACATAGGTAAACTAACAATAAAATCCATGGAAATGGTGTCCCATTACCACTCAGGTATCTCATGAGGGTACAACAGTCTTGCTGGATGCTGATGCTCGGCCTTGACCCTCTGACACTCAAGGCAACGAGCAACATATTCTGCAATGTCTCGTCTCATCCCATCCCAATGATATAACTATGTCAAATCAGCATGCATCTTCTTCACTCCTGGGTGTGCTGCATAAGGTGCCCTATGAGCCTATGAGAGAATCACTGAACGTAGATCACCCACATGGGGCACATAGATGCGATGTCAATGTCTAAGCAAACCATCAAGCTCAAGGGAATATCCTATGAATCTGCCCTTAAGGGCCCTCTATTTCTGGATCTCCTATTGCACCTCAAGAAACCACTCGTCCTAAGGCAGATGCTATAAGATACGCTCTTTCAAGTCCACCCTCAATGTCAAGGTCAGGATCTCATGGCGCCTTCGACTCAAGGTGTCGGCGACCACATTCTCCTTCCCTTTGATGTAGTGGACATCAAAGTCGTACTCGCATAAGAACTCCATCCAATGCCACTAGCGGGCGTTCAAATTTGGCTGTGTGAAAATGTACTATAAGCTATGGTGATCTGAATGGAGCTCAAAGCATCGACCTAAAAGGAAGCGTCTCCAATGAACAAGAGCATGAATAACTATTGCGAGCTCTAAATCGTGAGTAGGGTAGTTTAGCTCATGTGTCTTGAGCTTACGCGATTCGTATGCAATCGCTCTACCACCCTGCATAAGCACGGCTCCCAAACCCTCTAATGATGCATCTGTGCAAACAACAAAATCCTCTGCAGGATCTGGAACCGCTAATATGGGAGCGCTGGTAAGACACTCCTTGAGGACCCCAAAGACCCTCTCACACTGTTCGGTCCAAGTGAAACCTTTCCCTTTCCGCTGAAGGGAAGTGATGGGATGCACTAATCTGGAAAAGTCCTCAACGAATCTATGGTAATAATCAGCTAATCCCATAAAGCTCCTGACCTCTGTCACACTGGTGGGTGCTGGCCAGTCCTGAATTGCTCTGATCTTCAATGGATCTACGGAGATGCCATCACCTAATAAGATGTGCCCCAAATACTGCACCTTTATCCTAAAGAAGGCACACTTTGCCAGGTTGCCATAAAGCTGCTGCTCTTGTAAGCACTGCAAAACCTGACGCAAATGATCCACATGCTCCTCCTCAGTCCACGAATAGATAAAAATATCGTCAAGAAATATGATCACGAATCGATCCAAGTAAGTGCGGAACACCCCGTTCATGAGACTCATGAACACTGCAGGGGCATTCATCAAACCGAAGGGTACCACTGTGAACTCGTAATGGCCATATTCGGTTCGAAAAGTAGTCTTATGAATATCTACCTCTGTGATGCGCAATTGGTGATACCCAGATTTTAGATTAATTTTTGAGAACACTCTGGCTCCCTGCATCTGATCAAAGAGGTCGTCAATCCTAGGCAGAGGATAACGGTTCTTTATCGTCACCTTGTTCAACTGCCTGTAGTCCATGTATAATCGAAGAGACCCATCCTTCTTCTTCACGAAGATAACCGGTGCACCCCATGGTGAAATGCTAGGTCAGATGTGCCCCTTCTCAAGTAACTCCTCTAACTGCAGCTTGAGTTCTGTAAGTTCATGTGTAGTCATCATGTAGGGTGCATGAGACACTGGCTTGGCACCTGGCACTAGATCGATGTGGAAATCAACCTCTTTGCGTGAAGGCATACCTGGTAATTCTGGCAGGAACACGTCGGCAAAATCTCTTAGGATAAGGTGATCGTCTAGAGAAGCCTCAGGCTCATCCTCTGATCTGTCACTGACCGTGATAGCAAACATCTGACACCCTTTCCGCATGCAGCGCTTAAGCTGTTGAGCAGATATCATACGTATTGTCGCGAGATTCTATATGCCCACTAACTCAACCAGTGAGCCATGATCGTCTAAGCAGCTAATCATCCTCTGGTGACAATCTAGCTTAGCTCTATGAGCCGTAAGCCAATCCATACCCAAAACTACACCGTAGGATCCTAATGGCATAACCCTAAGGTCACATGATGTAGTAAAGGAACCCAAGGAGATCTCGCAATCTCTAACCAAGGTATCTATTGACATCCTGGCCCTAGAGGCCAACTCAACCTCCCACCTAATGTCCTGCCTAGAAGCCACCAGCCTGCAACGTTCCACTAATGATATAGACAGAAAAGAGTCGGTAGCTCCAAAGTCAACAAGAATAGAGATGGGGAAATCCCCAATCATACCTGTTGTCTCAATAACTAAAGCCTGGAAGTCATCCTGGTGGTTGTCAACTGTTGCAAACATGCGGTGGGACTTGCCCACATCACCTACAGTCTACTTAAATCCTCCTGCATGGGGCTATCCCCCTGCTGTAAATCCCTGTGGACACTCCCTGGCCAAATGCCCTACCCCACCACATACATAACACGGGCCCCTAGCCTGTAACTGTCCTGACTGAGTCCTACCTGACTGCTGTTGTCCAATCCGTCCTATGGACCCCTGTGAACCTCTGTAAGACTACTGAGACCTCGCGGGTCCCGCAGATGATCCATGTTGTCTCTGATCTCTACGTGGGCCCTACTGCTGCCAACCACAGTTATGTCCTCCTTGAACCCTCTGCTGGGGTCTAGACCTCTGCTGATGTTGTTGATGCTGCTATGGAGGCCTAGGAGGTAATGATGAAGAATTGAATCCTCCTCTCTGTGGTGTGGATTGTGGTCTTCGAAAGTTCTACTGTTGCTGGTGATTACGGTCTTGAAATTGTGGGCATGAATTCTGCCCTCGTCCTTGAATTTCCTCTACAATAAAAGCCTTTTCGACAGCCTCACTCATAGTCTGGGGGTCTGCCATACACACTGGTCCTGCTATCCCATGATTCAGACCTCTGATGAATTTGTGCACTAGGATTTTCTCATCATGGAGATACTCTGCGTAATGGGAAAGCTCAATAAACTAGCTCTCATACTGAGCAACTGTGAGTCCTCTCTGCTGTAAATCATGGAACTCATCTATCTGACGTTGTCTATAGTGATCTGACAAGTACCGTGCATTAAAGCACTCTATGAATATGTCCCACGTGAGTGTATCTAAGGATAACCAGCGCTTTCACTCCTCAGTGCACCACCAGGTAGCTGCTACATCCCTCAAAAGGTGTACTGCCACTCGTGCTTTCATGTTGCTCCCATAAGGTAGCAACACAAAGCACCTATCTAAACTTATAAGCCAAGCCTCAGCCACAGCTCCCTCTGTAGCTCCTACGAAGGTAGGTGGATTGAACCTAAGCAGGTCTCTAAGTCCTATAACCAGCTCATCCAACCCATACTCATACGGTCCATGATGTATCTGCTCTACTCTCATGATCTCATCTCGTCTCGAAAGTCTCAGAGGACTCCTACTCTGTGCTCGGTAGACTGACCCTACCTCCTCCACTGTAGCATCAGGTATCTCTACGAAAGGCTCCATATGTGGCACCTCTCGCGAATCGACGCGGGGCTCCACACGTGGCTCAGCACGTGACTCAACACGCGGCTCCTTACGTGGCTCCTCTCGCAGATCGACGTGAGGCTCATCACGTGGCTCTGGAATAGCTGGTGGTAACCTTTCTAACATGGCCTGCAATGTCTGTAAAATTTGAGGACCTATGTCTAGTACTGGTGGTGCCTGTGGTACTGGTTGATCTGCTATGACTGCAGGTCTCTGTCCCTCTGCAGAGGAATCACTGTGCACCTCAACGGACATCGTGTTGCACGATCGCGCTCGTCGAACACGTTGGGGAGGCATCCTACAAAACAAGGTAGGCACTAATTAATCGAAGTTGCGGAATAAATAACGTGCCCAAATATGCCTAGTGTTTAAACTTGGGCTTTGATAGGGAGAGGATATGTACCAACTGGCAGGAGACAAGACTGACTCACAAAGTGCAAGCGCACAAGACACGACAAACAAATTTGTTCATTTTTATAGCACTGAAATCTAAATGTGAAAGTTCAATTTTAAAGCACCAAATGGAAATGTGTGAGTTGTTGGTCAATTTTAGAGTACCAAATAAAATGTGAAAGTTGTCTTGTTCATTTTAGAGCACCAAAACAAAATGTGCAAGTTGTTTGTTCATTTTAAAGCACCAAACGAAATGTGTGATTTGTTTGTTCATTTTAAGCACCAAATGAAATGTGTATTTGTTTGTTCATTTAATACCTTTAAAAAAATTGTTTTTTTCCAACGCCACACACTGCACAAACGTTAGCTTAAAAGATTAAATTAAATGCTAAAGTTAGTAACTAAAAAAAAAGAAATTAAATGCCATAGTTAACAAAAAACTAATAGATTAAATTAAAAGCTAAACTAAAAAAGAAATTAAATGTTATAGTTAACAAAAACTAAAAGATGAAATAAAAAGCTAATGACTAAATTAACCACCCAAAAAAAAGGGAAATGTTTTTTTTTTGTTTTTTTTGTTTGTTTGTTTGTTTGTTTTTTTTCGATTTTTTTTGGCTTGTTTTTAATTTCTCCAAATGATTAAAACAGTAAAAAAAAACAATCTTTCCCATGGTAAAAACAAGTTTTTTTATTTTGTTTATATATATATATATATATTGCTTATTGCTTTTTTTAATAAACAGCCACTAAAACTATTTAAAACTAATTATGTAACTGAAAATTTTATCATAACTTAGATCAAATAGTCACACAATAGAATAAAAAATAAAATCGAAATAAATAAAAACATCATAAAAGCCTAAAACAAATTTCATCCTAATTACACTCCATTATTCTCCTCTATTTCGCCTTGGGAGAAATGGCTTGAATGAAGCTTGGCTCTCAGATTTCTTGTAGCACAATTCGCATAAAAATTTGAGTAGAGTTTCGTTGCATTGTCCAAGGTGTTAGAAGAAAAAAATAAAATAGAGAGTTTATATAGATTTTTTGGTGAAACAGAAGTGGGAAAGTTGCCATTATTCAATTAGGAGATAAATTGAAGTTAACTTATGAAGATTGGAGAAAGTTTCCAAAATCAAGAGATAGAAGATAGAGATGCTAAAAGGAGAGAGAAGAGAGAAATGAACATAGTAAGTACATTTAGTTAATTAAAATAGAATTTTAATTAATTAGTGGCATGAATAAATAAATAATATTTATTTATTTAACTAGTATATTTATATTTAAAAAATATATCTAAAGTACGCCGAGGGATATCTTTTTCCATAGTTTATTTGAAAAAATAAAAAATAAAAACCAAAAAAGAAATTGGAAAAAATTAAAAATTAAAATTAAAACTAAAAAAGAAATTGGAAAAAATAAAAAATAAAAAATAAAAAAAGAAAAAAGAAATTGAAAATAAGAAAATCACAAAAACTATCTAACAAAAAAAGAAATTGGAAAAATTAAAAAAAAAAACCCAAAAAGAAATTGGAAAAAATAAAAACTAAAAACTAAAAAAGATATTGGAAAAAATCAAAAAAGAAATTGAAAAATAAGAAAATCACAAAAACTATGGAACCAAAAAAGAAATTGGAACCAATGATCTTCAAATGAAAATAAGTTTCCTTTTTAGAATTTTAATTTTTTTTTTCTATAAATTTAGGCAGAAAAATAAGTGCTCTCATCCCCACCCCGATGTGACTATACTAGTATATTTATATTTAAAAATATATATCTAAAAGTACGAGAGATATCTTTTTTCCATAGTTTCTTTGATTTTCTCAATTTTTTTCATTTGCAATTTCTTATTTAGTTTTTATTTTTTTAATTTTTCCAATTTCTTTTTTCGTTCCATAGTTTTCTTGATTTTCTCCAGCTTTTTCTCCTCCCTTCCAACAGTTTCCAATTTCTTTTTTGGTTTTTATTTTTTATTTTTCCAATTTCTTTTTGAGTTTTTATTTTTTTATTTTTTTCCAATTTCTTTTTTGGTTCCATAGTTTTTGTGATTTAGTTTTTTCTCCTTCAATCATTTTTATTTTTATTTTTAGTTTTTATCTTTGATTTTCTTAAGTTCTATTTTTTATTTCCTTTTTGGTATTTTAATTTTTTTTCTTATAAATTTAGGCAGAAAAAATGAGTGCTCTCATCCCCACCCTGATATGACTGTATAACGCATCTCGACGTAATTATAGAAGAAAAGGTAGATAATAAAATAAAATAAATATAAATATTTATTTAATTTGGAGGGAATTAAAAAATTAAATAAATATAGAGGAAATTAATAATGATAATTAAATAAATAAAAATATTTATTTAATTTGGAGGAAACTTAAAACAATAATAATTAAACAAATATAAATATGTATTTAACTATGGAGTGAATTAACAATGATAATTAAATAAATAAAAATATTTATTTAATTATAGAAGAAATTACCTAGGGCAATTTTTAGTGTCTATAGTTGCTCTTTTATTTTTCCAAAGAGAGAGATGATGATCCCTCCGAGAATACCTAATCTCCCCAAAATTTCTTATTTAAGGGTTATTTGGAGCATCTTTTTCTAACGCACGCTCAAGAAGGAAAATAAATGCAATTAATTTTCCCATCCCAAATGAAATGATAAGAAAAGTATTTAATTCCTATAACTTCCTCACTCAGATTCAAATTGGTAAAAGCATTTAAATGCCACTATCCCACTTTTGTAGCATCTTCTAAAATTAGCCCTACTAAATTGAAACTAAAAAAAAATATTAATTTCTAAGATTCTCTCGATGGGTGGATTGATGGCGTCGCTTTCTGGTTGTGCGTGGGCTAGGACAGTCATGCCCTAGCTCCTTTGTCTGCTCTTGTGCGTGCAAGGGAGGTCATTTTCTACCTGCGCGGGTGGCCTAAGGGAGGCTGCAGGCTCTTCTTTATTCTCTGTTGGCTCACGTGGCTTTGAAGCTACGTTTTTTCTTGGTGAAGCTTGGTGTGGGTTTGGTGGCAGTGGGTTATGTGGGGTTGCTCTGTGTGAGCTTTGGAGGCAGTGTGGTTTGGGGTATTTGTTTCTTCTATATCGTATGGTGGCATTTCTTTGTTTTGATCTCTGTTGTGCGCCTTTGCATGCCCTCTTTGGGGTTCCCTCGGGGTTGCCTAGATCCTGTTTTGGTCTGTGATGGCTTTGCATGGGTCTGTTGACAAGGCAGATCGGCCTTCTACTTCATCTAGTGATGGCTCTGGGGTTCCAATCTTGTCTTCTCCGGGCACAAATTTTGTTTGAAATGGAGGGCTTAAATTGCAAAAGATTAATGGATGCTTGGAGAGGGCCCAAGAACGGCCGATGTTAGTAATTCAATCAAAGTCGGTGGCAAATGATGTGAATTACTACAGCTCTCATGTTTTGATATGTAAGTTCATGGGGATGAGGGTTTCTCTCCCATTTCTTGATTCTTGGATCCGCAAGACATGGAATCCGGAAGGAGATTTTGATATTTTGATGGTTGCAAATAACTTTTTTTGGTAGCATTCTCGTGCATCTCTGATCGGAACAAGGCTTTTGAAGATGGTCCATACTTTTATAATTAGGTGGGCCTATTCATTAAGCCTTGGCATGCTAGTTTTAACTTGGCAGAGGAGCTTCCATCTAAGGTCCCAGTGTGGGTTCGTCTCCCTCGGCTACCGCTTGAATGTTGGAGAAGTGACATATTGCAGTCGATCGCTTTGCTACTAGGAAAACCTATTGGGCCTTCTCAGCAAACTTTGGATAAGAGGTTTTTTCCCTATGCAAGGGTATGTGTTGAAATTGATCTAAGTCATCCATTGTCGGATTCAGTTGGCATGATTGTTGGTTCTTGATCCTGGACTTAGTCATTGGATTATGAGACGTTACCTTTTAGGTGTCGGCTGTGTCATGAGTATGGCCATCTTCAGAGGAGGTGTCCCCATGCTTCTAGTGCAACTGGTATAGGTAATGCCCCTTCTCAATCTAATTCAAAGGCGAACAAGGGTAAGGTTCCCATGCAGGGGGAGGCAGTTGATAAAGAAGGTTTTGTTCTAGTGAAGTCTCACAATCGTGGTAGGGGTCAAAAGAGATCCCTCAAGGATAGGTAGGAGGAGGAGACCTTCAATAGGTTTGAGGCATTGGAGGGTTTGGTCCAGGAGGAAGGGTTTGGCGTAGACCTGCAGGCAACAGTGGGTTATTTTACAAAGGATGCTCCAGGTGACCAGTCTACTGAGATTCCCAGTTCGGTTCTGCTTGGTGCATTGGATTCTCAAATGGATACTAATTTGCCTACTCCTGACCCTTCTCAGGGGGCTTTGGGTTCAGTGTTGGAGGCTTCTAGGGGTTCCATTGGTGTTAGTGGTGGTCTCTCAGAGGTGCGGGGTGCTTCTGACTTAGGTAAAACTAAGTCCCCTTCTATTGCCCTGGGTCTGCAACAAAAAACCCCAAAAAAAGGAGTTCTTGAGAAATCTCTTAAGGTTGGTAGAAAGAAGGATCAGGAAAAGGTTAAGCTAACTAGTGAGACATTAGCGGAGTCAGGTTTGGTGAAGACTATTAATGCTTACTTCTCCCAACCTCAGCGATGATTGTGTTTTCTTGGAATGTGAGGGGTATGAATAGCATCCCTAGACAAAATGTTATTCGGTATTTAATTAGTAATCATTCTATGGATGTAGTTTTCCTTCAAGAAACTAAGTTATCTATTGATAGTATGACAAGTGTGGCTTCGAGGATTTGGAGTCACAGTCAGTGTCAATGTGTTGGTGTGCTTGGTAGCTCTGGTGGGGTTGCTTGCTTATGGGACCCACATAGAGGCAGTCCAATTTGGTGGTACTCTTGTAGAGGTTTGATTTCTTGTATTGCTTCTTATCTTGAGTCTGGAGAGAGAGTACTTTTTTCTAACATATATGCTTCGACTGACTTTCATGGCAAGGTCTTGTTGTGGGGTCTTGTCAAATATGTGAGGTCTTTGGATCCTTATCTCCTGTGGATTTTGGCCAGGGATTTTAATGTCATTGTTTATCTGGAGAAGAAGAGAGGAGGTAGTGCTCGTTTGGAGCCTTCTTCTAATCTCTTGTAGGATAATGTGTCTCTCTTGAATTTGGTTGACATCAAGCCTGTTAATGGGGTTTTTACTTGGAATAATAGGAGATGTGGGGAAGTTGTTATCTCTAAATGCTTGGATAGATTCTTAGCGTCCAGTTTTTGGTTGGGGAACAGGTGGCTGACTAGCTCTGAGATTTTGGATGGGTGGGGTTCTGATCATTGGTTGATCAAACTTATTGCTGAGTTACCCTGGTGTTGTGTAAAGCAGTCTTTTAAGTTTTAGCTCATGTGGCTCAGAGATGAATCTCACCATGATCTTCTTCCTAGTTGGTGGAATCTAGGGAAGCCGTCACATGGGACTTCTATGTACTCCTTCTCCAAGAGGCTCCAGTATGTGAAATAATGTGAAATATAGGTTGAAACGGTAGATTAGGCAACACTTTGGTAATGTTTTTCAAGAAAAGTAGTTTGCTCAATCTTATTTGGACTCAATCACCAAGTAGATTCATGATTGGGGCCTCACTAAGGATCTGGGTTTGCTGGAAGCTATTGTTGTGACAGAAGTTGAGGAATGGGAATTACGTGAGGAAATCTTTTGGAAACAAAAGTCCTGAATCGAGTGGCTTTAGGCAGGAGACCAAAATAATTCTTTCTTCCACAATTCAGTTACAGATAGAAGACAAGGTAATGTCATTTCTTCTCTCAGGTCTTCGAATGGGGAGATTCTTTCCTCCTCTATTTCTATTTCTACTAAGTCTATTCGCTTCTTTTCTTCTCTGTTGTCTGAGGATTCCCTTCCTGCAAAAGAGGATGAAGTTGTTAATTTGGATAGCATTCCACCCTTAGACACCAGTGAAATGAATGCTTCTTTGCTTAATTCTATTTCTTTGTCAGAGATTGAGACTGTTGTGTTCCAGATGAAAAAAGGAAAAGCTCCAGGGCCTAATGGTTTCCTGGTTGAGTTCTACCATGAGTTTTGGGAAGTGATTAAGTTGGATATGTTAGAGGTCATTCAGGAATCTTTCATGAATAAACAAATGTTGAAATCCATGAATGCTACCTTTCTTGCTCTCATTCCAAAGGAGGATGGGGCTAATTCTCTAGACCTTTTTAGGCCTATTGCCTATGTAATATGGTTTACAAGATTATTACTAAGTTGATTGCTAAGCGGCTGAAACCTTGGCTAAGCAAGTTAATTTCTGAAGAGCAAGGGGGTTTTGTGGTTGGTAAGCAGATTATGGATGGTGTCATCATTGCAACTGAGATAATTCATTCTATGTATCATTCTAAGGATAAAGTTATGTTTATTAAGTTGGATATGGCTAAATCTTATGATCGTGTTAAATGGGCCTTCTTATTTAAGATTTTGGGAGTGTTTGGTTTTGCTGGTGAATGGATTGAGTGGGTCAAGAGCTGTGTTACTACTTCTTCTTTTTCGGTGTTGATTAATGGTGAGCCAACGAAGTTGTTTGGTGCTTCTAGGGGGCTCAAACAAGAGGATCCTTTATCCCCTTATATGTTCATCTTATTGGCGGAGGGCTTGGGGAGGTTTATTAGATCTCAGGTGGAGACTGGTTTGATTCAGGACTAGAGTTTTAGAAATAATATTCCCCCTCATTCTCATGTGCAATTTGTTGATGACATTGCTCTAATGGCAGAGCCAGGGTTAAGGAGGCTTCCAGTTGGCACAAGATTCTGGATTGTTATTTGGCTGCGTCTGGTCAGAAAATTAATGAGGGGAAATCTTTTATCTACTTCTTCCATACTCCTCGGGCTTTTCAGAGGAGAATTGTTGGCATCTTTCATTTCTAGATTGGCACTCTCCCTTTTGTATATCTTGGTATTTCACTTGCTATTCACTCGCTTCCTAAATTGTTCTAGCAGGAGATTATTGATAAGTTCAAAAATCTGGTTAGTCATTGGACTTACAGGTGCCTCTCTTCTATGGGTAGGGTGACTCTTCTAAAGTCTGTGGTGCAGGCTCTTCCTCTACACAGATGTTTTGTTTTTTTTTCACCTTCTAGTTTTATCAAAGAATTTTAGAGTTTGTCTCGACAGTTCCTTTGGTCTAGCAATCTACTTCACAAGAAGTGGAGTTTTGTTAAGTGGGAAGCTATTTGTAAACTGAAGCAGGCTGGTGTTCTAGGTCTACGTAGGACTAATTTGAATGGGCAAGATTTAGTAGCTAAGTTGTATTGGCGATGGCGTTCACAGTAGCATCAGTTGTCGGCAAAAATTCTTACTTCAAAGTATCTGGGTACGGTTGAGAGTGTGGATGTTGCTTGCTTCAGTTTGGAGGGGAAGGGTTCTATGATTTGGAGTACCCTCAAAAGGGGAGCCAAGTTGGTTAAGTAGGGGTTGTTTTGGATTTGCAATGTGGAGCAGGATGCTCTCTTCTAGCATGATTATTGGGATGGTCATCCTCTCATTTTGTCTACTCACCCCCACCTGTAGAATTTGAGTAGGCATTTTGTTGATGTCGGGTGGTGCCATGTTGCTGACTTTAAAACTCTTCAAAATTTGGGGTAGGTTAGTGTGTATAGATGGAAGGATCTGTAGGAGTGGCCTCCTGGTGGTGCAGCTAGGGATTGGTAGGAGCTTGTTGGGATTCTATCGGGGCATGTCTGTACTTCTCTTCCTGGGAGAGATGTGTTGGCTTAGGGTCATGATCTGAAAGGTAAATTTTCTATTGCCTCAGGCTATCATGTTCTTGATAAGCAAATGTTTGGGAGCTCGGAGGTCTCGTGGTGGAAACAAGTTTGGAATAAGTTTGCTTGGCCTAAGTGTAACTTCTACTCCTGGTTAGTAGTGCAAGGAAGGTGAATTACCTGGGAGAACCTCTGGAAGCATGGGTTTCAGGGGCCCTCTATGTGTGTTCTATGTGTTGGGCATGAGGAGTGCATCCCCTATCTCTTCTTTCAGTTTTCCTTTGTGAAAGTTATTTGGCATTTCTGGTGGAATCTCTTGCATACACTGTGCAGACATGCTTCTTCTTTCGAGGACTTTTGGAGGAGTCTGGGGTCTCCCCCTGTAAAGACCTCTTTTCTTCTCATAGCCTGGATCATTGGCCCCAATTTGATAATTTGGCATATTTGGTTAGAGCGCAACCATAGAATTTTTCTAGACAAAAATTTGCTTGTTGGTCAACTCTGGTTGAGGATTTTGGGGGGTCTACAGGAAAATTTGGTTGCTAAGTGTGATATGTATGTCCCTGTTATTTCTGGTGACTATGATGTTGTTGATGCTATGGGTCTCTCTATGAGTGGATGAAAAAATTTGAGGACTGTTCAGCATGGGCGTGGGAGAGCGAGGTTCTATTGTATTGGTCACTGGTGTCCTCCTGCTGTGGGGGAGCTAAAAATCAATTCTAATGGATCATCTAGAGGTAATCTTGGGCATGCTGGAGTTGGTGGCATTGGCATGGACAATTTAGGGGTGGTAATTTTTTTCTTCTCTATATACAGAGATCAACATACTAATAATCTCATGGAGGCTATTGATATTCTTTTGGTGTTAGAGCGTGCTTGCACCTTTGGTTGGAGGCAGATTGTTTGTGAATCTGATTCTCAAGTTGTCATCGATATGCTGAATAAGAGACAATTTGAGGAGGTCAACTAGAAACTTGTGGTGGTGGCCAAACAAATTATTTCTCTGAGTAATTCTTTAGATTCTATTATTTTTTGTCATGTACCACGGGAGTGGAATAAGGTGGCAGATGGTTTGGCGAGGTGTGCGTCTGAGCAGATGGGGACTTGGAATGTGGATGACTAGGGCAACCTTCCTGGTGATTTGGACCTTGTTCTTGAAGATTGGGTTATGGAGGATATGAGGAGCTTTTTAGGTGTTACTTAACTCTTGGTTTTGGTTGTGCCCCTGGTGGGTGTGTATCTTTCTGCTTTGTAATGCTTTTTTGATTCAATAAAGTTTTTACCCCTCTTTTTTTTAAAAAAAATCTAAGATTCTCTCTTGAAGATGCATAACTGTCATTCCTTGTATGTGGCACAAAATAAAAAAATCTCTATAAAATATGTATATAGAAAAGTATATAATAACAATGCATGATTTCTTTTGTAAACAATATTAAGTTATCTAAATAATTATTTTAAACAATGCAACTAATTAATTATTCTTAACAATATCAATAATTACATCATCATAGTTAATAACTAGAGTTTAGGTGTCCTTACATACTTCCCCCCTAAAAATGGACTTCCTCCTGGAAGTCATCAAGAGGAATGAATATTTCCTAACTACAACACATCCAACAAAAGTTAGATTTCATCGAGAGAATTCATCTGTACACTATTAGATGCTCTATTTGAAATCGAACACAATACAAAGTGTAATAGAACTAGAATTCACTAGATCATCTTTTGTCCATAAACAAACTTCGTAGTTACTAAAACAACAAGGATTATCAACTTAGTAGTTAACAAAGTGGTAAAATGTCATAACTTATTATGAAGGAAAGAACTTAAATCAATTCTATCATTCAAAATTTAGGTATTCCATTCTACACATTAGAATTTTGTAATATCTACAACATTATCACTTAACCAAGGAGCATGTTTATATCATCAATATATTACCACTTATCAAATTCATTGCAAACATATTCTTTCATAACAACTCTTAACATTTAAACATCACAAGTATCAACTCCGTACATAATACATCATGTATACTCCCAATGGGATGAGGATGATCACTACCAAATAGAACCATAGTGCCACAAATAGATCTTACACAACATGACAATAAACATTCCCCAGACCATCTACTCCCTTATACAACCTGTAAGGGACCCCTCTTGGGTATGGTAATCTTCATGATTCACATTACTCCATACAAGACAGTAGCAATGAACATTGATAAAGCCTTAAAATAAAGAAGTTTCCAATGAATAAAATTTCAAATAAAATCAATTATTAAAACAAATTAAATGCCAGAAGTCAAAACAACAGTTAAAATTAAAACTAAAAACCTTAATAAATTAGTCCTCGAGGCAAAAGGACAATGATCAATGAAATATCTTAAAGAAATTTTAAAACTGTTGGCTCAATAAAACAAGGGAGAAAATAACAAAATAAAAATTTCAAAAAATTTCATAAAAATTTACATCACTAGATCACCACGTGACTTCAAATGAGCCACCTAAGGGGAGAAGGGGAATGTGGTGGTCTCAAACCACATAGAGCTCATTAATAGATTATCATATCACAATGTGCATATCCCACACAACCCGAGATAGCCATATCATATACCACAAAAGGAATTGATCATGAAATTTATACAAAATGTAATCACTAACATTATACTTTCTAATAAATTTACAGTTGAAACAATTACGAACTGTATGAATAATTAAATCACAGTTTACTTTGATATCCACAAAAAATATAACTACTCATTCACAAAGAATTCACACAAGGAGGGGCACAAATATAACTCCCTTTGCATAAATGTAGCTCCCTTTTCACAAATGTAGCTCCCATTTCACAAATGTAGCTCCTTTTTCACAAATGTAGCTCCCGTTTCACAAATGTAGCTCCCATTTCACCAATGTAGATCCCTTTCAAATGTAGCTCCAAAACATTCACCCAACTCCATACAAACTCCCAAACTCCCAAAATCCTAAAATTCCCCAACTCCCATAACAACCAACCTCAACACCATCACCAACTCCACAAAACCACACACACAGGTTTGTCAATATCTTCACAAATAAAACAAAAATACACATGCTTAACAAAAATCATTTATTAACATCACAGAAACTTACAACCACAAGAATACATCCATGAACATATACATATGTTGAAAATGCTCTATTAGACATTCAATCAAAATTTACCTCTACTTACCATGGTGAGACTAAAAAAAGGGGTTTACGTTACTAATACTTCTACCCCCAAAGCTCCCAAGTGTTGCAACCTAGTGCTCTGATACCTATGTAATGCCTACCCATGAAAAATATCAATAAATAACAATAATAAATTAAATTAGTAAGAAATAATGAAAGAAATACGATGACAGGAGAAAATTCACTTACTCTAACTTAATAAACTTCCTATAAATATAAGTTTTGTATCATTCATCGTAAATGAAAATTTAAGATATAAACATTTCTTATACAATTATACATATTTACAGTAAATGCCATGTGATCATATATTCGCAAAGTGGGAAAATACTTTCTTAGCTCCAGTACCCTGCATGGTTAACAGACTTGAAACTACACAACTAAATGTAAACATTAGTTCCGCAAAGTCAATAAATATACATAATATATATCAATTGCACAAGATGATGTGACTACAGGGCCTAAAGGCCAGACCTAATATCTCGGGGGCTCATGATGGATTTGCCTACATACGCACAACATAGAGACTTCGTAGTTCGAAGACTTGAACTTGCAAAAACTGGTTTTATACAATTTATAACTTGGGTTAACATATACAATAGAAGCTTTATAATCACAAGAACTCATAAGGGATACAACATACACAATATATACAACATCCAATTATGTGTTCTCATAACCAAAACATACTGGTACAGGAAGTTATACATTATATCATCAACACAAGCCATTATAGTAAGAACATCATTTTGGAAACCAAGTCTTAACAAACCATAAGATAGTTATCTATCTTCATTAAGAGTCTAAATAACTTCTTCCAAGATGTAATTTAGTCTTCTTTCCTACAAGATTATATTAACCCAATCTGAATCATTCTCACATAAATCCCACAAGTTCCCTCATCTTCCAGTTCACATTAATAAAAGTTCCTAAGTTTACCTCATTCATTATAAGACTCTAATCATAACACCATCTCATTATCCATACATACTAGAGATTCAAGATCATATATTAGAGATAAACAAGCAATTAAATTGGCTTCCAAAACATGTAAAACTAATTAATCAAAAGCAATAATGTTCCAAGATACATAATTTCTATCAATGTAATTCGTAAACTAAATAATCGCAATAACAATTCCATTAGCATCTTACAAAGAGTAAACAACAAAATTTCTTTAAGTTTACTAATATAACAAATACCTAGTTAATCTAGTCCTAATTTTAAATTGCACCTAAGATCACATTAGTCTATGTTTTTGGTTAGATCACATTGCTATAAATAGAATATCAAAACTCACATATAGTTCATTCCTCATAACATTTACCATGGTTCAAGGAGCAAAATACTATATTAACATCAAACACATAAAATTATCAATATGATTCAAGAGTATCCCCATAAAATAAGATCTATTCTTACCATATTTTATTTATAATAGACAAGGTATAAGTTAAAGTAACTCAGATAAATAAATATAAAAGATGTGATTTCTAAAAGAGCCAAAGTGATTTAGTTTCTAAAAAAAATAAAAGATTTAGATTCTAAGGAAATAACTAGATTTCTATTAATTAAACTATGACTATAGAAATGTTATGAGTGTCCATAAAACTAACCCTTGAACAAAATCTCCTACAACAAAAGATCCCACTTCACAATTAATAACTTATCGAGATAATTCATTCTTACAAGCTGTATACGCCTAAAAATGACACAAATCATCCTAAATAAATATTCTAAATATTTATTCCATTCTTCTATTAATTAAATAAATATTCCAAATTTATTTAATCAATTCACTATCTCACAATTAAATAAATTCTATTTATTTAATTAAAATTCTTCTAAAGTCCTTCACAATTAAATAATCATAAATTATTTAATTAATCCAAATTCCTCTATCCTAAGTTCTAAATTCTAAAAATCCACATCACCTTTACACATCACCTTTTCCACCTCACCTTGTCCACCTCATCAGGTTGCACATGTAATTAAATATATTTAATATTTAATTACCTATTTTTCTCTCACCCACATGGCCTATTTCTTCTCAAATCAGAAGTTAGTTAACTAATCAATCAATTCTGTTAACTGATTAATCATTTGAGTTCACTGGTCAATCTATTCTGTTGACTCCTCAATCAACCCAGTTCACTGGTCAATCAATTCAGTCAGTTCCACAATCCACTCTTCTAACTGATCAATCAAGTCTGTTAACTGTTCAGTCAATGGAGTTAACTCTCCAATCAGTTTTGTCACATCCCCCCTTTCATGATGGAGCTGGGACACTTGTCACATTTCTACTGGTTGCACATTCCTCAACCATCCTCAGCCATTGATCTTCATATCTTCTCTCAACCGTTGATTCCCATTCTTCCAAGTCTATAAATGAAGCTTCATCCCTCCATTCTAATCATCTAGGCTTTTGACATCGTTACTCTGCAGAAATATCACCAGCGCGCCTTTGGCACCCACTTGTCATCTACAAGCTTGAGATCACCATTGTTGCATTGGAGCTCACCTTCATTGCACATCACACCATAGCCGTTCACCATCGACTTCCTCAAACAGCTAAAAAGATTGCACTCCCTGAGGGCTCATCTCATCTGCGAAAGGACGATTCGTGATAGGCGAACAACAGAAGTTTCGAAACGGAAGAGGTTTGATGTGTTTGTTCATTGCTTTGTTTACTTGAATCATCTTTGTTTCTCTATTCTGTTGATGTTTGGGTCATCTATTATTCATTTGATTGATCACTATTTTACCCTCACATTTTTGGCGCCCACCGTGGGGCCGTTGCCCCTTTATTTCACCATTTTTGAGCTTTTTTGAAGGCAGGTTCCGTACAGGTCCCGCAGAGTCACGCACAGGTTCTTTTGGCGCATCTGTTCATTTTTACGGTGCTTTTGAAGACTGTTACGGTGCTTTTGAAAATCCTGCGCATCTGTGTATTCTTGTTGCGCTTTTACAGACTGTTACGGCGCTTTTGTTAAAACTGCGCATTTGTTGACTGATACTGCGCTTTCATAGACTGTTGCTGCGCATCTATTATAACGGCGCATTTGTTGACTGTTACGGCGCTTCTGACGACTGTTGCTGCGCATACATTAAAACTGTGCATTTATTCATTTTAACGGCGCATACGTTCAAAACTACGGCGCATTCGTTAATGCTGCGCTTCTGTTGATCACTTCTGCGCATCTGATCACTGAAGCTGCGCATTTGTAACTAGCTCAGGTTTTAGTACTTTTCTAGAGGATTTTGCTAACGCTAACCCTTTTGCAGGTGTTTGCTGGAGCGGTTTTGCAGGATAGGCTCAGGTTTAGTTACATGTAGTTGCATCTAACTAGCTCACATTTCATTTTCTGGGAAAGAGTAAAATGGTTGTTCATTACAAATCTTCATCTAGTCTTAATTAGGGAGGAAGTAACTGGTTTATTTCATGCTTGCATTGCAAACAACTTCCAAGTTATTGCTATCTAAGATTTAAAATTGAACTCATCACTGATCTTGCAGTTAAAATGAACCATTGCTATATCGTGAGACCTGAATTTCAAAGTTAACAATCTCGTGCAACGTGGACTTAAAATTGAACTCACAACTGCTTTTTGAAGTTAAAATGAACCATTGCTATATCGTGAGACCTGAATTTCAAAGTTAACAATCTCGTGCAACGTGGACTTAAAATTGAACTCACAACTGCTTTCTGGGATTTAAAATTGAACCACTGCAATATTGTTGAAATCACTTCAAAGTTCTGTTTGAGTAGCTTAGCCCATTTAGTTTTTATCTTTTAACTAGGGTGGATCAATCAGTGTATTCTATGCTTGCGAATGACAATAGGCTTATGCTCTCCCCTCTTCTGGGTGATCAGAGTGCCAGACTTGTCATTCTATTTGTTTAAACTTTAGGAGGGGCCTGCCCTTAGATGCACGCTTGTCCAAGCGGGAACGACCCTGAGTGGTAACAGGCTAATGCCAAGCCCTACCGAGCCACTTAAAATAAATTGTGCTTGAGGTGAAAACTTCCTGCAACGAGTGCTGTTATGTTACACCGACGGCCAACCTCCCCCAAAACCCTCTCAGGCGTAACCCTTTGAGGCTGGGAGACTCCATAACGGAGAGTAGCGCCGCCGCACGTGTAACCACTTGAACGGTTGCCTGAATTAAATACCTCTTGTTTTAGTGGCCCAAATCCCTTATAATCCATTTCTCGCCTAGGATTTTGTGCTTGCTTTTGTTCAAAATAGAGTCGAAAAACTACAAAAACAAATGGAAAACTACAAAATACTCTTTGTGCTTGCTGTGTTTTCTTGCTAAATTAATTCATAATATCAGATCAAGAAGACCTTCTCCAGCCAAAGAATACCAAAAACAAAGAAAAATCCCAAAAATTTGCAAAAAATACCAGAACTGCGCATATATCCATTTCTGCGGCGCATATACAGCGACTTGCTGCGCTTTTGCACCGACTGGTTGCGCATACATACCTTTCTGCTGCGCATATACACATTTTTGCTGCGCTTTTACAGCGACTTGCTGCGCATGTACACCGACTTGCTGCGCATATACTTTTCTGCTGCGCATTTACACACTGTTGCTGCGCATACATACTTCACCAGAGCGGCGCATATACAGTGACTTACGGCGCATTTGCCCATTCTTGCTGCGCATCTGTTTTTGCGCATGTGTGACAGTGAACACCTGCCCTATTTTTGAGAAATTTTCGTCAGCTGTTCAGAGTACCCATTTCAGCCTAGTTTCATTTTCTGAGGTCAGAATCAACCTTGCAGTCAATTTTCATCCATTTCACGCATTTCTCTCTCTTTCGACGGTCGTCCCAGTCACCTTCTGTCCTAGTCACTCTTGCCCCAACGTCATTCTGTCCCATACCGATTCGACATAGGTCCTTCTTTGTTTCATTAGTGAATTCACGTAAGCCTAGTAGGTCACAGTACCTTTTGCTAGTAGTCTTGTTGAACGACTAAGCCCTACACAGTGAGACTGGTATCGACTACCCTTGCTAGTGGCTAGAGTCTTGTGTCAACCGTCTTACCTGAAGTCATTGAGCGAGAGAACCCTTTGTCCAAGTCTTGTCCTAGATATCCCATTCATTACAGTCTTAGTCGGCACCTTGCCAAAATTTCTAATCCTAGTCCATTTCATCCCACCCCACCTTGCATGGTTCTTA
This sequence comes from Cunninghamia lanceolata, assembly GCA_027924645.1. Classification (NCBI taxonomy): domain Eukaryota; kingdom Viridiplantae; phylum Streptophyta; class Pinopsida; order Cupressales; family Cupressaceae; genus Cunninghamia; species Cunninghamia lanceolata. The sequence continues at coordinate 2,204,104 of BSBN01001336.1, forward strand.
CTCGATCCCAGTACAACAAGCTAACTGAAATGGCCGACTCTTCCGATCACATCGCCCCACCACGCGATGAGGATGAAGAAATTTCTCGTGAAGAATTACTGGCACACATGCAAGATAGCAAATTCCAACGCCTAGTGGAGAAAGTGCTCCTTGAGGACCCCACCAAATACTTCCATCATCTTGCTAGTCTCAGAATCAAACTCCCCGCAGACTTTGACATTAGCTCCATCAGGGAAAATGCAGACAATGAACGTGAGAGGGACACAAATGACACGGTCCCCCAGGCCAATGAGAGAGGAAAACAACCCATTGACCAAAATGCTCCTATGGCGGATGTGAGACAACAAATTGAGAATCTAAAGCTAGAAATCTCCAACCTTAAGATCGGCACCATTTCCTAGAACTACTCCTTGGAAGATATAGCACCATACCCCTTTGACAGAAGTTTGGTCATGAAACCATTCCCCTTTCAGTTCGGAATCCCGAAATTTGACAAATACAAAGGGAAGGGGGACCCTGTTGGCAAGAGACACTATATGGATTCATGGTTGTTGTCATTGATGGCAACAAAGGTCATTCCACATATCCGCAAGTCATGATATATCTCTACCGGAAGTCAGATTGAAGATTGTTGTGGTCCGGTGAACAAGAACAGAGCATGTGGCAAGGTCCGACAGATTGGTCCGGATCTCTCAGAGGAAGTGTCTTGGCACAGTGCGGATCTGGGGAAGTCAAGAGGACTATCTTGAGTAGTATATTCCAAGGATTTAGCCTCCGGAGATGGACAAGGAAAAAGATATGAATAGTTGAGTACCGGATTCCTGAGAGACAGTGAAAACAGAGAAAGAACTGACTGACTGAGTATCAAACTACCTTCCGGATGTGTTACAGATGATGATAAAGGTTGCGGAGGCATGAATCATGTTTGGCCGACATAATTGATGATATCTACAAGTATATGCTTGATCCGCATTGCTTGGTGAGCAAGGATTCAGCCGACAGAACTAAGTTTGTAAGAAACTAGACTGTTCCGGATGCCGACTAGAAAGATGATGAAATTACTTGTGCGGATATATATAGAGGATGGATTTAGTTGTGAAATGTGTGTGAGGATATGCGAACAAGTCCAGAGTAGAGCAGAAGTAACAAGAAAGATCCGGTATGTGAAAGGACAGCAGACCAAAGAACAGAGGAAAGATGAAGTGCAGCAGATCAGTATACTGAACCTAACCGGAACTGAACTCCAGCATATGCAGATGCTCCCAATCAGTTCAAGACTGTGATTCTAATCACTTTGTAAGACAGTGTGTCTTCTTGTAGGCAGTGAGCCTCTTGTGAGCAGTGTGCTCGGGCAGTGAGCCCTAATTGGCAAGTGCCATTTTTGTAATTTCCTATTCTTCTAACAGAGAATAATTCTTGGGTTAATCACCCCGTGGTTTTCTCCCTTAACAGGGTTTCCACGTCAAAAATACTGTGTCATGTGTTTCTTATTTCATGGTTTATGTTTGTGTTTGATTTTATGCTGCTTCAATTAAAAGGAAAGTTTAATAAGGGAAATAATTAGGATAACTGATTCACCCCCCCCCCTCTCAGTTATCAACAATTGGTATCAGAGCCAAGTTCCTCCTAATAGAGCCTAACAGCTTGAGGAAGATCTGGGATTTCAAATGGATGCATATGGTTTAAAGGAGCAACTCAAGACTGCCCTTGAGGATCTTGAACAGTCAAATTCTGAAGTCAGTGAATTAAGAGAAAGACTCAAACAGGCTGATGAATTCATGAGGGAATTAAAAGACAAATTAAGTCTCTCTATGAAAAAGAGAAAGGAGCTGCTCCAACAGTTGGCAAGACAAAGTGAAGAAAGCAATACAAATGAGGAATTGACTGAGCAAACCAAGTTATGTGAAAAGTTATCAAAAGAAGTCATTATGTTAAGACATGAAATGGAATCAGGAACTATAAAGTTCACTCAAGAGATTGAAGAAAAAAGAAAGGCTGAAGACAATCTAAAACAATCTCTCAAGGAAAAATCAGAAGAATGCCACCAGATGGACAGGATTATCAGACACCTTGAATCTGATCTTGAAGATTCCAAAGATAATGAAGGAAAACTTGAGGATCAAATTGCCTCTCTCAAAAGAGACCTTCAAACAGCAAATGAATATAAAGAGAAATTCAAGATAAGTTCTGCTCAACTTGAAGTTCTTCTTGGAAGTCAAAAGAGGACAGATGACAAGTATGGCTTGGGATATGAGAAAGGAGAAAGCTCCGGATCCGGTCAGAAGAATCTTGGATCAGAAAATCCAAGGAGCAGGCCTAGAAGACCTCCGGTAAGACAGCCAAATGCTCAAAAATATCCATCCTTCAATGGATACTGCCACAGCTGCAACCATTTTGGTCACAAAGCTAATCAGTGCAGAATGAGAATGAATCAGATTAATTCATCCTTCTCCGGACAGTGCTTCAACTGCAAAAGGTATGGACACAAATCCCATGAATGCAGAATTATGCAAGTAAACAAATCATTCAAAGGTAGATGCTTTACATGCAATAGAGTAGGTCATATGGCTAATCAATGCAGATCAAGGGGATATCAGTTAAATATGCAAAGAAATGTTATCTGCCAAATCTGCAATAGGTCCGGTCATAATGCTAAAGTCTGCAGAAACAAGAATCAGGACAAAAGAGGTCCGGTGTATAATCAGAATCAAGACAAGGGTAAACAAAAGATGAATGCGGATGAAGTTAGGAATCAGATGAGCAAGATTTGGGTGAAGAAAAGCTCAGAGAATGTAGAGGTTGGATCCGCACCAGATTCTGGTGCTGATATTTCTTCCGGAAATTAAAAAGTGAGCTCAGGCTCAGGGGGAGACTCAAAGAAGATTCTGTTCCCCCAGCCAAACAAGTTGTGCCGGATGTGGCACAAGATGCGGATTAAAGGGTTTGTAGATATAAGTCCTGAGATGCTTCAGTCAAGTTTTCAGAGGTCCGCATGGAGTTATGAAGAAGCTGTGTTCGATTAAGTTAGACCTGTTCAGGGAGGTGCTCCGGTATGATAAAGGATTACAAAAAGGTCCGGAGAGATCCGGAAGTGCACGATCTTGTCTTGCGGATTGGACAGAGTGTTTGGGATGTTCTTGTAATATGTTACCTAGATTTATTCATGATTTAAAGATTCGGATGATATTCAGTGATCAGGACTAATCCGGGATACTCCAAGCTGTCCAGACATGGTAAACCGGAATAATGCAGGTGAAGCATTTATTGCAGACAGATATTAGGGTTTGCGGAGCAATATAAGGGATTTCTCAAAAGTTATCTGCTCATTCTACACTTGAGAAGAAGCGAATAGTGGAGCTCTGCAACAAGGTTCATCAAGCACACCAAGGATCTCCTGCCGAAGCTATTGCATAAAGAAATCAATCCAACCACTCCGTGCAAACCGAAGGCGCATAAGGTATTCTTCGTTTTTCATTGCCTCACTGCAAATCTTTGAAGAATGGCTACTCCAAACATAGTTAAGATCTCTGATAGACCTCGCCCCTCATTCAAGAAACATCCCTACAAATCGTTGGAGGTAGATCCACTAGGAGCCTTCTCTAGTGTTCCCCACGGAGTCTTACATACTGAAGATATTAGGGTTTACATACACGCAAACATTGAGGAATTTGGGGAATTCAAATTAAGAGACCTCTATCACAAACAACTGATAGACAATGCTTTTGAGCTCAAACCAGAGTATAAGGGTATCCAGAAGAAACAATTTGAGCAATTCATTCATTTCCCTAGCTTTGAAGAAGATGAATGGGTCCGGTATGTACTGAGCAGGATGCATGACAACTTCCTTTGGCTAGATAGACCCTGCAAGATCACAAAAGAAGCAATTAGAGCAGTAACTGGTCTATACTCTTCCGGGGGGGTACCTATCCTCAAATCTGTCAAGAACAACGTTGTAACTGAGGCCACCGGATCAAAATATGATAAGAGAGCAATGACCATTGAAGATATTTCGGATCCGGATATCAAATATGCATCAATGATAATAGGATACAAGATCTATCACTCCAGCAGGGAGAATTCTGTATCCGGTACTGCAATATACACAGCATATGAAATGCTAAGAAAGAATGCAGATTATGATCTTTGTGAACTACTACTAAGCCAATTGATGGAAAATGTACAGAAAATCAAGAAAGACAAGAAGAACTCCTTTAAGTATGGTACTCTCATTGTATGTCTCTTCTTTTACTTCATGAATGAGCTACCCGGAACAAGTGGATGGGTATGGCAGAATGACAAACCTGTTGCAGTCCAGATAAGAGACTATTTGCATGGACTTGGGGATGCAAAAGCGAGAAATACAGCTCTATGGGGATACTTCAAAAACTTTCAGAGCATGATGCAAGCAAGAGAGAGAATTCCCCAGTCACTCATTGAGAAATACAAGGACTCAGTATGTTTTATGGTTGACACTGATCAGTGCCTAATGGAGGCAGTGGAGCCAAGGACTGTCTGGATCATGCCCATGGGGTATGAAGTTGATGAACAGATAGTAGAGCTGCATGTTCAACACATGCTAAGTCAGCCCAAAGATCCTAAGGCAGAAAGGTTTGGAACCTTTGAGGAGCTGAGCGTGAAATTACATGTAGAACTCAGGGAACCTGAGATTAAAAGAAAAGTGAGAAAAGAAGTAGAGCACATTGCTCAAGGCCTAGGCATCTCAAAAGAGGCACTTGATGCCAGCCGGGAAAAGAGGAGAAAGGCTGAGGAAGAAGAGAAAAGCACAGAAAGTGTTCCGGTTGAAACCCCCACCCGGACCAGATCATCAAAGAGATCTGCACCTTCCACAACCAAAAGCTCAAAACCGGAAGTCCAGGCATCCGGTAAAAGATCCAAGACAAAAGCATCAAGGGCTTATGAAAGCCAAAAGGATGAAGAGGAAACAGAATCAGATAAGGAAGTTAGAGAAGTAAAGAAACAGAAGAAGAAAGGATCCGGTAAGCCCTCCACAGGCCAAGACAAGGATGAAATGGCAGAGGTAACTGTTGAAAAGCCCACTCTGTCACTAGAGAGCATAATCAAGTCGGTCACGGTGGATGGAAACCTTCAACCAATGACTGAATCCTATGATGACTTCAGTGAGGCAGACCAAAAGACTCTGCAGGAGGCCACAGTGAAATATCTCAACATATATAATAAGGCTTTCATTGAAATAATATCTCTTATTCCTAAAAGCCTAGAAAAGGAAATGGAAGTGAGGAAAAATAATGCTCATGCTAAAGATCTTGAGATCCGGGAGCAGATAGCTATTCAGCTATATCCTCAAATTGATCCCAAGACAATGAACATGATCTTCAAGGACTGCAAAGATGAGTTCAGAAGTAAAGCCAGGATGAATCAGCTCATGCTTGGTGAGACTGACAAAGTGGCACAAGAGACAGAAGAGATCCTCCGGAAGGCCTTCAAAAGGTTCAATCTTCCTGTTGTAGAGGACTTAGGTGCAGAAACAGCTGCTGACTTGGAATCTTCTGTTCCGGAAGAAGTGAGCCCTGAACAGACAAGTGAGGACTTGGGACCCTCTGCTCCAGAAGAAGTGACCCATGAACAAGCAAGCATCTCTCCTCCGGTTTCCCCTACAGTCTCCGGATCCAAAGAAGAAGAGCAATTGCAGGAGAAGGAAGCAGTGGTGACAGACAAAGAGGTTGACAGTTCTAAGACTGCAGAAGAAAAGAAACATCTGTCTCCGGCAAGAGACACTGCACAAACTGTTCAACAATTTTTGAGCAAAGAAACTCTAGAGATTGATGAACCGGAGCTTCTAAAAGGTCCATTTGATTTTGACTCTCTCTCTCCGGTACAAACAATGAAGATAGCCTCATTTGCAAATGCCAAGGCAAATGAAAAGCTCCTGAAGTCTCATATGGAAGACTGTGAGTTGATAGAGGCTGCTTCCGGAGTACTTGTAAAGATCATGCCATCAATCCAAATAGATCCGACTGCCTCCACTTCCGGTAATCTAAAAACCTTAGTCAGCAGTATTGATACACATTTTAATTCTCTAGAAAAATCAGCTGAAGACAAGGTCCGGAAGGAATTTTTGGATAAGAGATTTTCTGAAATATTAGAATTAATCTCTAAGGATAGGAAGATTGTAAGCATTGGAATAAAGAGCTTAGAAAATGCTCTTAAGGATGGCGGTGACATCTACAAATTTTGTATATCTTGGTCAAAGGCAACAACAGCAATTGACAAGAAAATAAAAGAAGAACAGGACAAGCTTCAAAGCTTATCTCAAAGTTTTGATCCTCTCTCTTCCTCTATAATAAATCAAGAATGTCAGACTATTGCAGTCTTGAATGAAATAAAGAATCTTGAGAAGGAGAGGAAGAACATTACCAACCGGATGGGAGAACTTAGAAGGATTATAGTCCCTAAGTTGGAAACGATGCATGAGGCCATCAGTGATGCCCAGACCACCGCCCATACAAAAGATCCGACAGATCTCAGGCGGGCAGAAGCTTTTGCATTTTTGTTGAGTGGTCACATTTCAATCCTGGACAGAATGAAGCTTAGTTGGGCTACTGAAATGGTTCAACTGCAGACATCCTTTGCAGACATTCTGCAGTATATGTGAGTATGTAAATATGCGGCTATATATAGAAAATTTTTTGAAAATTTTGGTGTGCGGACCCTACCCTTTGCCATTGATGTCAAAGGGGGAGTGAGGAGCAGTGAAAAATGAGGAATCCAACTCAGGGGGAGTTCCGGAAATTGTATATAAAGACAGAGAAGACAGAGCATCAGCAAAGGGGGAGCATAGTGTAAACACTTAGTCATTTTTCACTAAGTGTTGCCATCAATGCCAAAGGGGGAGATTGTTGGCAAGAGACACTATATGGATTCATGGTTGTTGTCATTGATGGCAACAAAGGTCATTCCACATATCCGCAAGTCATGATATATCTCTACCGGAAGTCAGATTGAAGATTGTTGTGGTCCGATGAACAAGAACAGAGCATGTGGCAAGGTCCGACAGATTGGTCCGGATCTCTCAGAGGAAGTGTCTTGGCACAGTGCGGATCTGGGGAAGTCAAGAGGACTATCTTGAGTAGTATATTCCAAGGATTTAGCCTCCGGAGATGGACAAGGAAAAAGATATGAATAGTTGAGTACCGGATTCCTGAGAGACAGTGAAAACAGAGAAAGAACTGACTGACTGAGTATCAAACTACCTTCCGGATGTGTTACAGATGATGATAAAGGTTGCGGAGGCATGAATCATGTTTGGCCGACATAATTGATGATATCTACAAGTATATGCTTGATCCGCATTGCTTGGTGAGCAAGGATTCAGCCGACAGAACTAAGTTTGTAAGAAACTAGACTGTTCCGGATGCCGACTAGAAAGATGATGAAATTACTTGTGCGGATATATATAGAGGATGGATTTAGTTGTGAAATGTGTGTGAGGATATGCGAACAAGTCCAGAGTAGAGCAGAAGTAACAAGAAAGATCCGGTATGTGAAAGGACAGCAGACCAAAGAACAGAGGAAAGATGAAGTGCAGCAGATCAGTATACTGAACCTAACCGGAACTGAACTCCAGCATATGCAGATGCTCCCAATCAGTTCAAGACTGTGATTCTAATCACTTTGTAAGACAGTGTGTCTTCTTGTAGGCAGTGAGCCTCTTGTGAGCAGTGTGCTCGGGCAGTGAGCCCTAATTGGCAAGTGCCATTTTTGTAATTTCCTATTCTTCTAACAGAGAATAATTCTTGGGTTAATCACCCCGTGGTTTTCTCCCTTAACAGGGTTTCCACGTCAAAAATACTGTGTCATGTGTTTCTTATTTCATGGTTTATGTTTGTGTTTGATTTTATGCTGCTTCAATTAAAAGGAAAGTTTAATAAGGGAAATAATTAGGATAACTGATTCACCCCCCCCCCCTCTCAGTTATCAACAGACCCTAGAGATCATATCCGGGAATTCACTGCAGCATGTTTAGAAGTAGCTCACAATGAGACCTACTTAATGAGACTATTCCCAAGATCTCTAGGAGGTCAAGCTATGGAGTGGTTCTCACGTCTTCCACCAGGAATCAAAACTTTTGATGAACTTGTCAATAAATTCATAACGCACTTCTCTTACAACATAGAACACGAAGTATCTATACTAGACCTATGCAACACCAAACAAAAAGGTGGTGAGTCTTTCGCCACCTTCTTACAACGATGGAGATAGCTAGCTAGTAAGTGTTCTTACGACATGCCTGAGAAACAACTATTGGAAATGTTTGTCCACAATTTGAATCCCGATCTTAGCTATCAGATTCAGATACAATGCCCTACCTCATTCACCAAAGTCATCGAAATGGGGCTATTCATTGAGAAAGCTATGATCGCTAAAGGAACTCTCAAGCTCTACAAGGACACACCTCCTTCCAATTACACAACTGACAAGTCAAAGTTTTGGACCAAGAACAAGAATGTGGTCAACGATAGAGTAGTGGATGCCAAGGCGGCAGCCCCTAAACAACAACCCATATTCACTCTTAAGGAAGAAGCAAATAACGGTGCACTCAACAAGCCACCCCCTCGGGAATCTAGACCTTGGTTCAATTCAAATCCAAGAAGAAAATTCACGCCGTTAGGAGAATCTCAAGAGTCTGCTCTCAGGAAGCTGTTGGCTAACAATGAAATTTCTCTACCGCCAACAAGTGACTATGAACCTATAGTCAAACCTCCCTATTGGAAGGACACAGACTATTGTGAGTATCATCGAGGAAGGGGGCACACAACCAATAATTGCATCCGTCTTAAGAACGTCATACAGGATATACTGGATCAGAATCAGGGAGGGACACAACAGCATACCTCCAATGAATCTCATGTGGCCTACCGGGATCCTCTCCTAAACCACAACCGGCCGTATAACAACAATCACAACAGCGGTCACCACAACAATGGTCACAATGGCAACAACTCCAATGGCCATAACAATAATGACAACAATCGCAACAGGCCAAACCAGAACAGTGGGTCGAGTAATGCTAACTATGCAAGCGTTCCCTTTGAGTACACCATTAACTGCATTTCTGAGCATGTTCCGCAAGTCAATGTCATATCCCCCAACCAACAACCAGGACCTAACGGAACTGGTTGTAGTATAATTACCCGCAGTGGTAGAGTCATGATCAACACCACTCCTCCAAGGTCGTCGCCATCTCCGTCTAACTCTCGCCCATATAATGTCATCGACCAATTGCAAAAGACTCCGGCTCACATTTCTATATTGGAGCTCTTGCGTCTATCTCCTTCTCATAAGGAGATTCTTGAGAAAGCCTTAGTGGAAACTACTGTCCCCACTAACCTAGCCCAAGAAAAGTTTCAAACCATGGTGGGTAATTTGACATCCTCCACTTCCATCTCGTTTACAGAACAAGATGACCTTTCCATGTCTCAACCCCACAACACTCCTCTACACATTGTTGCATTCGTACACAGGCACCGCATCAAGAGGGTTCTCATTGATGGGGGTGCCGGTTTGAATATTTGTACTTTGAAGCTAGTCCTTGCATTGGGGTTCTCTGAACAGGCAGTAGATCCAAGACGGAAAATTACTATCAAAGCCTATGACGAGGAGGAACGAACCACAAAGGGCACGGTTGTCCTACCCATTCAAGTGGGACCGGTAATTAAAGATGTGGTGTGCCAAGTCCTTGATCGGGAGCTTGCTTACAATATTCTACTAGGGAGACCATGGATCCACGCCATGAAAGCTGTCCCCTCCACCTACCATCAATGCATAAAGTTCCCACACGATGGCCAGCAGGTCACCATACACGGCGACCCCGACCCCTACCAACATTGCAACTCTTTCCAAGCAAAACCGGAATGTGTCATACCCAACAATTGAGCCCATTTCTCCCCTACTCTGCCACAAGACCATACTGCCGAAGCTTCCTCCTCACGGCCCAAACCAATGAAAATCACCATAAAAGAAAATGGCGTGGGGGAATACCAGATTGAGCACAGCCTCAACCTTGCAAAAATGCCCTTGTCTCCTCGCTCCTTTGGCCAGCCCAAGCATCAACCCAGGCATTTTCCAAAGCCCTCTGCTCCTCCTATCACTCCCGCAAACCCCTTTGTAAAATGGGGGACCTTATCCGATGAATCAGAGGAGCGAGATCTCTTGCAATGGCTTTATGCCGAAGAAGAAAACACACCCCAAGAGCCACCTAGACTCCCTACAGAACTCTATGGACGGGGTGAAACCATCTTGCATAGGATGGGATATGAAGGACAAGGCCCTATCGGCCTCAGAAAAGAAGGGATCATCGAACCTATACAACCTTCTTCCTCCTCTTCGGCTAGAAACACCACTGGCTTGGGATACAAAGGCAAGGGCAAAGCCAAAGAAAATGCCTGCCTAGTGGAGACAATTCAAACACTCCAAGAGGATAGTGATGCAGATTCGGATGATTCCAATCAGTATGAGTGGGACGAGCTAACAGAGCACTCCTATGATGACAAAGAGATTGACACCATCCAAACTCTTAGCCCATATCATGAGAGACAAACGCAACGGGACAGACCACTGGAGTCTGATTTGCCCCTCCCTGAGGTTATGGCTTTCGAGGAAAGTATAGATTCCATTGCGATAAACAACCTGGAAGAAAGTACCACCCAGAACACTACCCCCACCTGTGCTCCTAATATTTCCATCCACACTATCAATGAATCAGGTCTTTCATCTAACTCCCTTCCCCTCTTACACCCTGAGCTTATTGACTGGGACCTGCAAGGGACCCCTCAATTAGATATGTTCCAGAAAGATGATGCCTACATTGACTATATGGGACTTCGAGATCACTTACCAAAAGGAGATCATAAAGCCAGTTTCGCTATCGAACTCAATACTATAGCTTACTTCGAGGAGGGTGCCAGCCTTCTAGTCGCAAAAATGTAAAGATCAAAAAGGGATCTGACGGTGAAAACTGCCATGCGGCAGTGTCAGATTATAAAATAGTAAAAAGAAAGGACGTATCTGAAGGTGAAAACCCAACTGTGGCACCTGACGATGGATTGCTTGACACCCTCCCAAGTGATATGTATCAAGAAAGGTCACAGATCGTGGTAGAGCCAACAGAGCCAATAAACATTGGAACCGAAGAGCAGCCTCAGATTATCCACTTTGCAAAATCTCTCACGCCGCCTGAGAAAACCAAGTTTGTACCATTCTTTAAAAAGAAGAGAGGCAGCTTTGCTTGGTCCTATGCCGACATGCCAGGTTTGGACCCAAACCTGATTCTACATCACTTGCCATTGGATCCAGGGGTGAAGCCCGTAAAGCAAAAACTGAGAAAGATGCATCCCCATATAGCCCTACTGGTCAAGGAAGAACTCAAGAAATTGTTAGACGTGGGGTTCATCAGAGCCATAGATTACCCTGAATGGATATCTAATATTGTGCCGGTGTCTAAACCAGATGGCAGGGTTCGACTATGCAACGATTTTAGAGACATAAACAAAGCATGCCGAAAAGATGACTTTCCCTTGCCTAACATCGATATCATAGTCGACCTCACGGCAGGACATACAATGCTGTCACTTATGGATGGATTCTCAGGGTACAACCAGATCAAAATAGCACCAGAGGATCAGCACAAAACTGCTTTCACTTGTCCATGGGGTACCTTTTGCTGGAATGTCATGCCATTTGGGCTAAAAAACGCAGGTGCTACATATCAGCGGGCCATGACAACTATATTTCACGACATGATGCATGTGACCATGGAAGATTATGTTGACGACATCTTGGCAAAATCACTCACCAGGGACTCACACCTGGACACATTAGAGAAAGTCTTCCAACGGCTGGACCAATTCCAAGTAAAATTGAACCCGAAGAAATGTGTGTTTGGGGTAACATTGGGCAAGTTGCTAGGCTTCATCGTGTCAGCAAACGGCATAGAGGTAGACCCGGCCAAGGTCAAAGCAATAATGGACATGCCTCCGCCCAAAACTCTAACACAGTTGAGATCCTTACAAGGCAAGCTACAGGCCATCCGCAAGTTCATCTCACAGCTGGCAGACAAGTGCCATCCTTTCAGCCATCTCCTACATAAGAACGTTCCATTTAAATGGGATGAGCAGTGCGAAGAGGCATTCAACAAACTCAAGGAGTACCTCATGAATCCTCCTATACTCATGCCTCCGATCCAAGGAAAACCTTTGATTCTCTACATATCTGCTACACCTACTGCTCTTGGGGCTCTCCTAGCGCAGCAAGACTATGAGAACAAGGAAAGAGCTGTGTACTACATCAGTCGAACCTTAGTGGGCTACGAGTTGCAGTACTCACAGGTGGAACGTTCATGCCTTGCGGTGGTTTTTGCCTCACAAAAACTCTGACACTACATGTTGGCACATCCTGTCAAACTCATTGCCAAGATCGACCCACTAAAATATCTTCTCAGCAAAGCAGCTCTCACAGGTCGACTAGCCAAATGGGTTATGCTTCTTAGCGAATATGATATAGAGTATGTGGATAGAAAAGCCATCAAGGGGCAAATCATCGTTGACCAACTAGCTGAGGCACCATTACAGGACACTTCACCAATGCAGTTTGAGTTCCTCGATGAATCTTTATTCACTCTGTCAACATCTCCTTGGAAACTCTACTTCGACAGGTCTTACACCAACCATGGATCGGGGGCAGGTATCTTGTTCATCACTGCCCAAGGTGACACAATTCCAAAGTCCTACAGGTTGTTATTTCCATGCACTAACAATATAGCGGAGTATGAGGCTTTGGTAATTGGTCTCAAGATGGCCACTGAGTGGAAAATCCAAGCACTATGTGTCTACGGTGATTCTCAGCTCGTCATAAACCAGGTCAACGATGAGTATCAGACCAAAGATGAGAAGCTCATCCCATACAAACGGATGGTCGACGACCTCAAAGAACATTTTGGGACCATCTCGTTTGAGCAAATACCCAGGATAGAGAACAAAGCAGCAGATGCAATGGCGACCATAGCCTCTCTTCTTGAGATACCTGAACATGAGTCGCGGTATGAGTTCTTAGTAGAAACAATTCGACAACTGGCTTATGATCTCCTCGAAACCCATTCCATTTGCCACCTAGTAGGATCTGATTCGCCTTGGTACGGTAAGACCTACACTTACCTCAAGGACAATGTCCTTCCTTTGGACCTCTCTTCCAACCAAAAAGAACTTTCATCCGACAAGCCTCCCTTTACACCATTATCGCCAATACCCTTTACCGACGTGGTCTGGATGGTACTTTACTCCGTTGTCTAGAACAAGAAGAATCTGTAACTGCCTTGCGAGACGTGCACGAAGGGATCTGCGGAACACACTCCAGTGGTCCTTCCTTAGCTAAGAAACTCATGCATTTGGGTTATTACTGGCCCAATATGGAAATGGATTCATATCAGTTCGTCAAAAAGTGCAAATAGTGCCAGATACATGGGAACCTGATTCATGCACCTGCTCAGGAGTTGAGACCTCTAACGACACCCTGGCCCTTTTGCCAGTGGGGACTTGACCTCGTGGGAAAGATTCATCCGCCCTCTTCCAACGGCCATAAATTCATCATAACCGCCACTGAGTACTTTACAAAGTGGATTGAAGCCGTTCCCTTATCAACCGTCACAGGAAAGCAAATTTCCTCTTTCATTCTGAATTACATTATCTGCCGATATGGCATCCCTTCATCCATCATAACGGATAACGGGAGACCCTTCAAAAATCAGCATGTCCAAGAACTTTGTGAATGTTTCAAGATCCAACATCGCTTCTCCACTCCATATTACCCCCAAGGTAACGGCCAAGCTGAGGCATCGAACAAAACTATTCTGAAAATCCTAAAGAAGACTGTCAATGAAGCTAGTCGCGATTGGCACGTCCAACTCAATCCCGCTCTGTGGGCCTATCGAACCAGCATACGCACTCCCACAGGTGCTACACCCTACGCCCTCGTCTATGGTTCCGAAGCCATCCTTCCCATTGAGGTCGAACTCCCATCCCTTCGGGTGTCATTGAAAGGTCTCATATCAGACGAAGAGTACAGAGTCTCCAGACTACAAGAGCTAGAACTGCTAGAGGAAAGGCGCCAGAAAGCTTTTGACCATCTCAAAGCCTATCAACAGATGATGTCAAGAAGCTACAACCACAAGGTTAGACCAAGATGCTTCAAAGTTGGGGACCTCGTCCTAAAAGAGAACCCTCGCAATCAGCCGGACAGAGAAAAGAAAGGTAAGTTCGAGCCTAACTGGCTTGGACCCTATGTAATTGTAGCGGCTTACGGATCGGGGGCATATCAGTTGGCCACATCAGAAGGTGAGTTGTTTGATGATCCAATCAACAGCATGCACCTTCGCCGGTTCTATATCTAAGAGAACCCCAGTGCAAGGGGGCACAATAAAGTCAAAAAATCAAAAAATCAAAAAAATCAAAAAAGTTACAAAGAGAAAATACAAAAAATAAAAAAATCAGAAAAAAATAGCAAGCATACAAAAAAATCGTCCTTTAGTGAAAACCTGGCAAACAGGCGCCTTGGATAGGTATCATGGTGAAAACCTGGCAATCAGGCGTCATGTTACTTTCTAGCTTCTCGTGCAAATAAAAGCAAGTGATGAAAACCTGGTAAACAGGCGTTACTTGTGACAAACCGCATTCTCCATCTTTGGGAATCCAATCACCTTGAGCCCATTCTCCCTCTATTTTCCCCATTCGACCCATATCCATCCCACAATAAACGCTTGACAATTACCTATCATGGCTTGATACTCACCTTGTGGCCTTGTCAACCAAGGTTTTGTCCCATACCGTCTCCTCAATGTAAGCCTAGTGTAGTGTCTCTCGTCAGTGTCTGTGGTCCGAATCCGTGAACTACGTTGCCTCTGCGCCGTCATGTAGGCAAGGCCATTATTCTAATGCGCCCCCGAGCTTCCATCTCTCCCAAGGTCCCATTCGTCTCCTTTCCTGTCTTCATTCTGGTCGTCTTTCTTCTAGTCCATCCAAGGTCCATTAGGGTTTACCCCGAACTACGTTGCCTCTGCGTCGTCACGTAGGCAAGGCCATTTAGCAATGAGCCCCCGAGGCACTAGGTCAGTCCCTTAGGGTCCGTCTTCTCAATAAGGATTGTGCAACCTTCTCATCAAGTAAGCAAATGCAAGCAAACACCCGCGCTTCGAGCAGAAATCTTGACTATGAGCATCTTAACCTATCTAATGCAAAGCAAATACCCAAGGTCTTCTAAATGATTTTATGCAAATTAAGGCAAGAAATAAACATATATCAACGCAAATATGGGTTAAGTTACAGAGTCTTGATTTTTGCTATCATACCTTCCTATGCTACTCAAGGATGCCAAAAGCTAGAGATGCTATGATGGGGGCATGATTACTTCCTTTGTTTGTTGTTTGTGGATTAAACTTTAGTAATGCGATGCCTTGTCTAAGGACATGATCAGCAAAAGATCATCGAGGACATCCAAGGCCTTACATGAACGGGGGCAATCCTTGCTTGTTGAAACGCAAGAAGTACTCAGGTCATCTAGATTCAATTTTGACTAGATGCTTGTATTAACTTGCTCAATCACACTCCATGTAAGCGATACTCAGGTCATCTCGGTTCAATTATACCTAGATGCTTGTATTCACTTACAACATTTCAGAAAAGTACCAAAAACAAAATGTCCAATGATGAAATAAAGCAATCTAAAAGCAAAACATCCGTCCTATATCCATACACCCATCCATACAATCCTCATTATTCAAACTATGCAGAGTAACGATATCAAGAAAAGTTCCTAAGTCATTCTTTCGCAACCATTCCTCTATCCATCATGTCATTCTTATGTCGATAGAGTACATTTGGACATCACAAAAACAAGGCATATAGGAGCATATCATATCATTCGTAGAAACTAGTCATGCACATGATTAGGTTAGTAGAATGCACCATCCAATGCATTAGGTCACCAATACATTTGCATCACATCTTAATCTTAAAAGCCCAGAAAATCAAACAACATAGCTAAGTGCATCACATATACAGTTACATCATAACATAGAAATCATGTTTCATATACATACATTTACATTAGATCACATAGACATCATATTACATTTTGCATTCATTTGTCACATTATATCATATAGACATCATATAGCAGCATATCAAAGTATTTCTCATATAGCATCATATAGACCATCTAACTATGCAATAGAATCACATCATACAATAGAAGTAAAATCATCATCTCATAACGCATGCAATAGATACCCAAAGCTGCATCATCATCCATACTATCATATACAAAAAGGTCCAAATGTACAATATCACCATCTCTCTTAAAATCAAAGTGTCATATACAATATGCGTCTAAATAGACGGTGATACATGTCCCAAAAATGTACAAAATCTGGTCTGTGTCTACCCCTGCTGCTGTGGGCCACCACTGCCAGCTCCTGACTGCTGAGGTCCCATCACGGATGCCCCTGACTGCGAAGGACCTGCTCTGTGAGCCACCCCAGACTGACTCCTGAAACTCCCTGCCCTCTGGCTCGACGCCACGGCACCATGGTACAAGCCTCGGTAGTACTGTGCCTGCTGCTGCGCTCTGGCTAGGTCTGTCTGTGCCTGTGCCAACTGCATCTGCAACTGGCCTACCTGTGCCTGTGCCTGCTGCACCTGCCCAACCAGAAATGAGCTCGCTGCGTCTGTACCCATGGCAGCCACTGTTGTGTCCCTCTCTACTCGGATAAGGCGTACCCGGGCATCTACCATGTCTCGCTCGCGAGTCAAACCAGCGATCACCGCTGCGTCTGTATCTCGCCTCCTCTCCACTCTCCTCAGCTGTGCCTGCAGCTCTCGCACCTGTCCCCTCAGGCTGGCTATAGTCCTCTCATGTGCCTCACCCTGCACTGGCCCCTGTGCTGCCTCTGCCTGTCCTAGCCCCTGCTGCTGGGGCACCTGCTGCTGTGGCACCTGCTGTTGTGGCACCTACTGCTGCGGCACCTGCTGCTGTGGTACCTGCTGCTGTGGTACCTGCTGGGGTGGTGGCATCTGTGCCTGCTGCTGCACCTACTGCTGTACCTCTCCCTGTCCTGGCACTGCCTGCCCAGCCTAATCTATCCTCCTCCGCTGCCTCGGCCTCTCGGCAGCTCAGCCACCCCGTCGTCCTCGTCCTCCTCTCGCGCCCCTCCGCCCTAGGCCAGCCTCTCCCTCCTCATCCTCTGAGTCTGCCTCGTCAATACGAGGCACCAGCATGCCAGGTCCTGAATATCTCAGGAATGGATGTGCAGTAATTCAGTCCTCATACTCCTGTGTGACCCCCGCATCTGCTATCTCTCGCCTCATGTCCCATGCCACGTAAGGCAACTGCTGGAACTCTGCCAGGGCCTCCTCATAAGAAGCCATCGGCCCCCATCGGACCCTCTCTGCATGTGTCCGTGCAAACATGGCCTGTCCCTGCGGCATGCCCTGTCTCCTGCCGAACTGTCTCAGCACTCGGCCCACCATCTGCCTCTCCAGTATGTGCCGTGTCCGGCCTATCAACCACCTGGTCTGGAAGCAGTAGGGTAGCTCATCTCCCTCGTCATCCCAGGGCTCGCAATCCAGATACGGCCACCAGACGACCACATCTACCCCATCCAAGGTATGCCGCCAGTACTCTAGCTTCCCCAGCCTGTGCTGGGAAATCACTCCTGCATAGCCATAGCTGTATGGCTCTCCTCGCTGCCTAGCAAAGACGCATATCGGCCTGGTCACCGCTATGTGCTCCCACAGCTAAAACTGTAACAGCAACACCCCGGCCGATAAACTCGTGCTGCGGTGGTACACCACCTGATGCATGTCGTGATATAGGTGGGCTAGCATGCAGGGTCCCCACGCATATCGGGTGCCCTCGGTCAGCATCCGCTCCATGATCCTGCCCCATCCAATGGGGAACCCATGCGATCTCCTGTCTGGGCATACAACGCCCGCAATCAGTCCAGCCACAATCCCAGGGAAGTAGTCGTAACAGTCATAGATATCCTGCCACGGGATGACCTGTCCCACCAGCTCGGGATCGTCAAATACTCGCTGACACTCGGCAAGTCCCGCGTCCCGCTGTGCGTCATACTCCACTAACTCGCCTACCACGGGCAAGTGCAGTATCCTGTAGACGTCCTCCAGCGTCACCGTCATCTCTCCAGTAGGGAAGTGGAAGGTCCCGTCCTCACTGTGGAATCTCTCCACGGCAGCTGTCAATAGTCCTCGGTTCGCCCGCACCTCGGGCATAAAGCAAACGTAATCTAAACCCATGGCACCAAGCGCCACTCTGTCAGCCTCCGTCAGCATGTATCTCTGCAATAAAGGCATGGGGAACGTCTCCCTCGACTGCAGAGTCTCTCGTATCTCCTCCTGCAAACACGCAAAGCAAGGCGTCAGTCTCAAGCTGCATATACCATACTCAACATATCTATTGAACTATATCAACTAAACTTAGCATTTCAAATTGATCAAAACAGCACACTACATCTCTTGACTAGATTTCTGCAATCTCGGAGATAGCTCATCGATTCCTGCGTCAAACAGGACGCTAATTGAATCAATTTGGCTAAGTAATTTGCCATCCCAGGCGAATGCGCCACTACAGGTGGTAAAAGCGCCGTTTCTGGTATATGCGCCACAATAATCAACATATGCGCCACAAAATTGCATATGCGCCGCTACAGGGCACATATGCGCTGTTCTAACGCAGGCGCCGCAGAAATCCACGTATGCGCCGCGAAATTACCGATGCGCCGCAGGAAGTCACATATGCGCAACTTTAACAAATGCGCTGCTACATTTCACGCATGCGCGGCAGAAATACAAAAGCGCCGCCCAGTTACGAAAGCGCAACTAGAATGCACAAAAGCGCAGCTTTAACGCATGCACCGCCGAAACAGACATATGCGCTGCGAAAAAGCAAATGCGCAGCTTCGCGAGGCATATGCGCCGTTCTGCGTTTCGGCGCATCTATTTCACCTATTTTCTACGTGCATTTATGACACCTAAACTCGACCCTAGGAGAAATTTTTCAAAGCACATACCGGGGGTCCTGCCTCTGCTGGCCGCCCAAATCGTCAGACTCGCTCGAATCGGTGCTCCTCGCGTGGAATGTCTGCTGCTCTGGCTGCCATGCTGCTCTAAGTTTTCTCTGAGCTCTCCTTCTCCAATCCAGATCAACCAAGTGTGCAAATGACTATTCTTGTGGACCCAGCTCCTATTTATAGCCTCCAAACCCTAATTCTGGCTAGGTGATGACTGTGACTACTTCCCGTGTCCGTTTTTCCTCCCGTTTTCTTCCCGCATCCCTGACCGCGTCCCTTTTCCTCCAACCTATCCTAACCCCTTCCTCGTCGTGAGATCGTCCGTCTCCAAAACTTTCACCGTTTTTCCCGTCCAATCTCCCGAGGGGGCATCCTATCGTCATTTAACCTGTACCAGGGGCAAACTGGGGCATGTATCATCATTCAGACTATCAATTTCTTTGAAGCAACGCTGTAAACTGCATTGCATCAAAGAGGGGCAAAATGTATACGCCTAAAAATGACACAAATCATCCTAAATAAATATTCTAAATATTTATTCCATTCTTCTATTAATTAAATAAATATTCCAAATTTATTTAATCAATTCACTATCTCACAATTAAATAAATTCTATTTATTTAATTAAAATTCTTCTAAAGTCCTTCACAATTAAATAATCATAAATTATTTAATTAATCCAAATTCCTCTATCCTAAGTTCTAAATTCTAAAAATCCACATCACCTTTACACATCACCTTTTCCACCTCACCTTGTCCACCTCATCAGGTTGCACATGTAATTAAATATATTTAATATTTAATTACCTATTTTTCTCTCACCCACATGGCCTATTTCTTCTCAAATCAGAAGTTAGTTAACTAATCAATCAATTCTGTTAACTGATTAATCATTTGAGTTCACTGGTCAATCTATTATGTTGACTCCTCAATCAACCCAGTTCACTGGTCAATCAATTCAGTCAGTTCCACAATCCACTCTTCTAACTGATCAATCAAGTCTGTTAACTGTTCAGTCAATGGAGTTAACTCTCCAATCAGTTTTGTCACATCCCCCCTTTCATGATGGAGCTGGGACACTTGTCACATTTCTACTGGTTGCACATTCCTCAACCATCCTCAGCCATTGATCTTCATATCTTCTCTCAACCGTTGATTCCCATTCTTCCAAGTCTATAAATGAAGCTTCATCCCTCCATTCTAATCATCTAGGCTTTTGACATCGTTACTCTGCAGAAATATCACCAGCGCGCCTTTGGCACCCACTTGTCATCTACAAGCTTGAGATCACCATTGTTGCATTGGAGCTCACCTTCATTGCACATCACACCATAGCCATTCACCATCGACTTCCTCAAACAGCTAAAAAGATTGCACTCTCTGAGGGCTCATCTCATCTGCGAAAAGACGATTCGTGATAGGCGAACAACAGAAGTTTCGAAACGGAAGAGGTTTGCTGTGTTTGTTCATTGCTTTGTTTACTTGAATCATCTTTGTTTCTCTATTCTGTTGATGTTTGGGTCATCTATTATTCATTTGATTGATCACTATTTTACCCTCACACAAGCTACCTTATTAGTACAAGGCAATGGAATCATAAACCTTAATAATCATAATGATTATCTTTTTCAAGAAATAATAAACTATTACCAATATTATGCCTTTATCTATCATAGTAAGAAATTTTCATTTATGTATAACCAAGATAAATTCATTTCAAAATAATTCAATACTCATAAACATAGAATTAAATTCATATTTATACTATGTGTCATTTCTTTAAAATATAGAATAATTATACTAGGATCAATTTATAATTATAAGATAGAGGAAGATTCCTTTATAATGAAGAAAATTATAAAAGAATGAAGTAGCCTTAATAGTAAAATAAATCTTATACCAGATGATTAATTTTATCATGTCGAGTGATAGCTTTATATATGAGTAAATAGAGATTCAATTCGGTTGATAAGGAAAGAGAAGACTGTCTATCGAATATGATAATGTCTATAGTCTCAAATTATATTCAGATTTAAATGAAATCAACTAGTGTTATATTATGAAAATCGGCAGTGAAGGCTAGACAATGGCTCACTAAGCATAAAAGTGGCATCTACTTATTGATAAAGAAATAATAACTAGACTTAGAAAGAGTATGAATCAAATGGTTATCAAAAGATTCTTCTCCTGACGTAGGGTAAGAACACTCTAAACTTAGCATTAAGAAATTGTTCTAGCGAGTATTTTTTATTGACGTTGGGTCCGATCTAGAATTCCTAAAAGTAACATAATATTCAATTGCTAATCTAAAGGCAAGTTAAGATTTGCAATGGCATTAAAACAAAATCCCATGACCAGAGGCAAGGCGGCAAGCTAGATAGAAAGGAAATTAAACTTTGAAATTGAACGAAATCAGTGCCTAGAGAGGGAAAGGCAGCGATTAGGTTTAAAAATGCAACGACACTCACGCACAGAGATAAAGAAAGCTCACAATTTGCAAAGATTGCAAGATAAGCATAAAATGGCTTTGTTCAAAAGGCTTTAGAAACTAAGTCTTAGGCCAATCTCTACACCTTTACTAAGAGTAACATAACTAAACAGATTTTAAATGGAAATTCCTAGATTAGCAGCACTTCTCTTTGCTTTATGGTCACCAATAGAAAGTTTAGAGATAGAAAATGCAATGAAGTTAGAAGGGGCGCTAAAGATTGCCTTGCAAAATAACATTTAAAGAAGGTAGAAGGAATCACCTTTCTAGAGTCAAAAGCATTCACACAGGAAAATAATTCTAGAGATCAAAATAGGAGCTCAATCACAAATAAGTGATTTTTGAGAGAATACTGCCAAGAGATCTCTCAAAGGAAATTGAAGGGACTTATGCAAACTAGGAGATCACAATGAGAAAGAAGAGATGTTTTGAGGATATCATGTTTTAATCATAAAAAATAACCTGAAGCATCGCAAAGGACTTTGAATACACGAAGGCACGTCATGAGTGCCATAAGGTAGCACTAGATTTGCTATGACTTAATAGACAATTCAGATAAAACGAAAACATGACAGACATATGTCTTAGTGAAATGAAGAAGTCTTAAATCCAGATAAGGTAATTACATGCAATTATTTCATGGGTGTTCAACTAAGGAGCCAACAAGGCAAATCCTGATCAAAGAATTATTCAAACATATAACCAGGGTAGAAGATGGTAGAAGCAAGCCAAAGAATTTGATAAAATATAATATCAATATCAAGGAAATTTTAGTAGATACTGAAGTACAAGAAGGATCAACAAGTCACACAACTGTAGACAGATCCTGAGGGCAAGAAGAAAATTTGAAGTCTTCAAAGAATGTCAACTACTTAAATGTTTGATCCTTATATCAATCTCTTAAGAAATCCCAACAAGACAAGAAAATAATTCAAATATAACAACCATATTAAATTCCTTTCTCATAAAAACAAGAAGTGCATACCTAGAATTCCCACGCTTTGTCCCCCCAAATTCCTATCTCTTTCAGATGCTGGTCTTTTCTTTTTCCAGAGAGAAAGATGACGATCCCTTCAAGAATACTTGATCTCCCCAAATTTTCTTATTTAAGGGTTATTTGGAGCATCTTTTTCTAACGCACACTCAAGAAGGAAAATAAATGCAATTAATTTTCCCATCCCAAATGAAATGATAAGAAAAGTATTTAATTCCTAAAACTTACTCACTCATATTCAAATTAGTAAAAGAATTTAAATGCCACTATCCCACTTTTGTAACATCTTCTAAAATTAGCCCTACTAAATTGAAACTAAAAACAAACATTAATTTCTAAGATTCTCCCTTGAAGATGCATAACTGTCATTCCTTGCACGTGGCACAAAATAAAAGAATCTCTATAAAATATGTAAATAGAAAAGCATATAATAACAATGCATGATTTTCTTTTGTAAACAATATTAAATTATCTAAATAATTATTTGAAACAATGCAACTAATTAATTATTCTTAACAATATCAATAATTCTATCATCACAGTTAATAAGTAGAGTTTAGGTGTCCTTAAAACTTAGATCAATTTAGTAAATTGTATTCATGTGGGAAATGTTATGATTAACTTAGTTCTTTTCTTTCTTTAGTTGTGCAAACAAGAGGAAAACCCTGGGGCACCTCTTTATCATCTAGGAGTTTTCATAAACAAATAGGTAATCCAATAGTTTGTAACTTGATTATTGAGTTTAATTTCCTCAATTAGTTAGTTTTAGAAAATAAATTTTTAGTCATTTTTGTGCTCATGTCCATTCTTATGGTAATCATAAGGTTGGGCATGACAGGTTCAGCGTTCATGGATCATCTTCAACATCTAGTGTTGAGCTTCTATAAACACTACAGGAGGTATTTTGAGGGGAGGATGCATGGTTTCTCTTCTTATATTAGTTTTGGGAGGAAGTATCTCTTCACATGGAGTTCATTCCTTCACATTTTCTGGGGGATCACATAGACCTTCTCATCTTTTCTCTCCTATGAGGGAACATATATTGTACATTAGTGTTAGAAGTAGTCCTTGGGAAGTCATGTTGAGTCCTCCTTCATCACTTATACAATTTTATCACATATCATTTCTCTTTTGGAGAGGGGTTTTCCCACGGGGTTTTCTCCTTTACTCCGCTTTTGAGAAATTCATTTGTACATGGGTATCTAACATGGCCTGGTAGTTGGGACCCATCATCTTTGTATCACTTATCCATAAGTTGCACTTAAGGGGGGTGTTAGTGTAAATAAGGTCATATTATATATAGTTAGGATATCACCTATCAAGATTGACCTATTCACACTCAGCTTAAGTTTACTTAGGCTAATTTACACTTTATATCACCTCATGTGGTTGAGACATGTGTCCCCATCCTTGACACCTCTTGCATGTTTTCTTGCCACTTGCATGAGCACTTGTCATTTAAGCTCAAAAGTGTCGCATTCTAAGAGGGATAGACAGTCGTTGTGTTCAACCATCCTACCTCCTCTCTCGTGCCTATTTATACAAGGCATCTATGTACATTTTACTTATCTCTTGAATATATCAATTAGGTTTATTATGTGCAATTGTCTTTTGTGGAAGTGATTCTTGTTATTGTTGGTTGATCTTGGTTGCTCCAACAGTCCTCTCATGGGACTTGGCACAAATAGTTCCAATGTAAATGGTTAGCAATGTTGGAATCCAAGTTGGCTCATTTTGCTTGGTGCATTCTATACCAAGGTCTTTTGATGGGGGTTGTCTTACTCACTTAGGCATTCCTAGACCTCCTTATCCTTTATGTGGACAAATTGAGACAATCAAGCATCTCTTTTAGTTCTTCCCACAAGATTAAGAAGCTTGGGATTGGATCCATGACTTCTTTAGACCTTTTCGGCCTACTCCCTTTTCTTGGCACATGGTTTTTCTTGGAGACTAGCCATGTCTCTGACTCAAATATACCCAAATCTGGCATGCTTTCATAGTGGAAATTCTTTTTAGCATATGGAAGGATAGAAAAATAGTGTTATTTTCTCACTGTGTTGTTGATGTTCATTTTTTTCTCTACACTAAAGCTATCATATGTTCTAATGTTCTTATGCAGATCTAGGTGCAAGCTAGTAAAATTGCATTGGAGGTTGCTCATCTCCAGGAGCTATTGGACCACTATGGTAATACCCTGTGCACTATTGCTAGAGTTTCACCTAACTCTACCTCTTCAAGAGGTCATCGACGCATTGTTAGGAAAAAGGTGTCTTATACACCTTGCATAAAATGAAATATTTAATTATGTAAAAATAAGTATTCATTTGTGGTGCATCCTAGGGGATGTGTTTAGCCACATTAAATATTTATTTGAGGCCACTTGTAAAGTTGTATGTAATATTGGGTTAGTTATTTTATGTCTGGGAGACATAGAATAATTACTTAATTAATTAATTGGAGCATAAAGTGAAAACTTAGTTGCAAGAATTAAATGAGAAAATGGTTTTGTGTACTCATTGTTTTGAGATACATGGTTTTTCCAATACCACAAGTTGTATTTGTGTGAGCTTGAGTCTATAAAAGCAAGTACATGGTTAGTGGTTTGGGTTGGTTGATTGAGTGGGTTGTCATTATATTGAGTTTCTCTTGTGAGTGCATATATGAAGCATGGCATGGTATGTGTGGTTACATGCTTGGACACATATAGGATGCATTGGAGGAGTTCGATGTTTCATAAGTGTTCATGGAGACTCTGTAAGTGTATTGTAATGTTTTCATTGCTGAATAATACATTGAGTGTGGATGCTTTTGGAGGCTAGGTTTTTTCCTCTCAAGGGTTTTCCCAGGATATATCTTGTGTTATCTTGTGGCTTGTCAATTTGATCTCTGCATTATGGTTATTCTGTAAGCTTGTATGCATCATATTCTCTCATAGGGTTATGTAGGAATTGGTTTGATCAACCTGGTAATTTCCTAACAAGTGGTATTAGCACATGGTTGAGGGAGGTGTGACATCCCTGGTGTTGTATAACCCTTGTTTGTGTAGATCTGGTGCAAAGTTGATGCCATGGCAATGCAAGAAAGATTTGGGATATTTCAAGATATGAGGGTTTGTCCAGGTTGTTGTTTTATAGATTTTAGGGATTTGGGGTTTGTAGATTTATTGTATTTATTGCAAATATGGGGTTTGAAAAATCTTGGCAAAAATGAGTTTCTTGGATGTGCTTTGTATGAGGGTTTTATTATGGAGGTTGCATAAATGGCCTCATGGGACAAAAATGACCTCACCATTAGATTCAGGAGTCCCAAGACATGAAGAAAAACATATAATTTGCCTTATTTTGGCCACCAGGGCCTAGAGGAAAAAATCCCCCCATGGCGGTACGATCATACGATCTGCGTGTTTGAGAAAAAAAAAATCCCTACGCAAATGAAAATTTTCTATAGTTGGAAAATTATTATTTTTAATTATTTTAGTTTTAAAAACAATAATAGTTTTTTTTTTTAAATTAAAAAAAATCGTGGAGGGTAGGTACGGGGTCCGCAGACCCCTATACCACCCTATACCATAGATGGTAGGGTCTTGCACAGCAGGCAAGGCCTGTCGGCCCCCCTTGGTTGGTTAGTGGTCATAGTGGCCAGTGAGCCCTTTGGCCCCTAGTCCCAACGTTGGTCATAGGACCCCTTCAGTGCAGAGCCCCCACGAGCGTTCCAACCATCCAAGCTAGATTTCAAAATAATAAAACATGTTTTTTAATATGCTTTTGGGTCCGCTAGAAAATTAGAAACAATTAAAAAATTAAATATTTTTTGAAATCCACCACCAGCTTGAGCGCTACCACCACCTCTACACCACTTGCCTACCGCCACTAACGCAGTGATGATGTCAGCGATGACATCATTGTATGAAATGGTCCCTGAGGGGCCCCTTCTAGCCTTGGAAGGGCATTTTCTTTCAGGGGCATAACTTTCACTCACGGTATCATATTTTTGACTTCTTATATGTGTCAGAAAGGTCTCTCTAAGAATTACACAATGTTATAGGTTTGGTCATTAGATTTTACTATTTGTATCAGAATTTGGTGCCTAAATCCAATTATTGCTTCGAGATAGTTATTTGCTCATAACTTTTGCATACAAAATCTGAATATTTTTAATTTCAGATAGGTGTTGGAGAGATCTTGTAGTGTACTACAATTTGGATCATGTAGATTTTTAATTTGGTGTGCAAAGAGATGTTTGTACTTGTTTGATCACTTGTGGGAGCCTGAGATTCGAGGTGTGATTGTGAGAGCATCCAGACAAAGTTTTGGTCACAAACTTGTGGGAGTGCATGTTGTTATGAGAACATCATCATGGTATAGTAGGTTTTCAGATTTAGTGCTTCTAGGTACAAGTTTGTAGGTGTTTTCAAAGTTTGGGCTTTGATGGAGATAGGTTCACAGGTTGTCTTCTGGTTTGAGGACATGGTTGATACATGTGTGAGACTAGGAGTCTCACTTTAGTGGGAGTTGAGTATAGGTATAGTGATGATGATGATTATGGTGTCATTGATATGCAAGTACATATGTGCATTGGCACGACATGATCATGTATGTGGTTGACAAGTATGGGTGATGATGTCTAATTCATGATTACAGGTGGTGGTGTGGTGTAGTTTTAGGAGGTTGTTCTTATCTCCTATATGCTTGATTAG
Source organism: Cunninghamia lanceolata (assembly GCA_027924645.1). NCBI lineage: Eukaryota > Viridiplantae > Streptophyta > Pinopsida > Cupressales > Cupressaceae > Cunninghamia > Cunninghamia lanceolata. Next base: position 2,231,396 of record BSBN01001336.1, read on the forward strand.
TTCCTTGACTATGGTTATTCATTTGTGGACTTGTTTGGCAAATCAAATTTGGAGTTGATTTGGTGTTTGAGTCTTGAAGTCTATAGGTTATCTTCTTTGATATCGCAGGTTGTAGGTTACTAATGTGATGATAAGTTTGCATGTTACATTGGTTTGGGATCTTTGAGTTATGCAGTTTTTGGGTATGCATAACTCATTGATTGCAATGGGATGACTCGGATGTGGATTGTCTATAACCAAGAGATTGATTTGGTGTTGATGCAAAAAAAATTAGTTGGCCTTGTCTATGCTCATTTGTGCATTGATATGTTGCTTTGATATGAGAGGATGGATGAATAGAGTGCCTAGATAGTCAGTTATTGGGACTTGTAGCATGTTTAGCATGATGTCATGGATAGTTTGGATACACAGTTTTATGTGAGATTTTGATAGTGATGGTTTATCTTCTTGGGTTAGAGATCTTGGTTCTACCTTTTGGGAGATGTTGATGTTACAGTGGGATTCCTTGATTATGTTAGGGCCATGGATGATCTTCATTTAGGAGATGGATATCATGATACCATGGATAACTCGTATCACAGTTCAGTGAGGGCTTTGGTAGTGATGTGTATTGGTCACCTTGTGATGGTTGATCTTCTACAGTGGTTAGGTGTCATCGACAAACCCTTGGATCATGATTCTTATGCAGTATGATTGTTTTGACATCTTGGGTACTATTGTTAGGAGATGGTTATCTTCCTGTGGTTGGATATGTTGATCCTTGGCTTAGAGTGTGGTCGTATTGTGTCTTGGTTTACTTTTGATTCAGGATTTGATTTTTGGTATGATACAAGTTCTCTTGAGACCAGGATGTGTGCATTGGTGCATGTGATCTCCTAGGATGAGATGTTATATCATGATGTCATGATTGGGTTCCTGATAATGCAGTTGGAGCTTTGACAATGATCTTGTTAGTTCTCTTGGTATTAAGTACATTGGTCATGTGCTTGGGAGCTTCATGCTAGTGTGGTATTGCATTTGGAACTTAGCATCAATTGATCGGTTGGAGGTGCTCATGGATTCTTGGAGACTCGGGTGAGGTTGGAGTTCTATTGGGATTAGAGACATTTGTTGAGATGGTTACTCTTTGGAGGTTTTAGTAGGAAGACCAAGGAGCCTTTCACTTGGATAAGGACATGAGTTCATGGACCTAAGAGGAGATTGTTCTTGGAGAGAGTCTTTGTGGCTTGGTGTATCCTAGAGGAGCATTCTCACTAGTCCCCACTCTTGGTCTACTCGATGGATTATCTTCTAATAGGTATTGCCCATCCTATTTTTAGATACATTTTTATCTTATGCTTTATCTTCTCATGGTTATGGATCTTGAGCTTTGGTTATTAGTTTTGGAGGGTTCATTTGAGGGGTGTTAGCATGGCTATCTCCTTGTGGATGAGTTGATTTATGAAGTCTTTTATGAGAAGTTTAGGAGATGTTTATTAGGCTTATTCCTAGTTTTGGGAATGGATATTTGAGTTTGACCTTTCTTGGTTAGAGAGGCTTACATCCATGTTGATATTACATGATAGATATATTTCATTTGATCTACGAGATTGAATGGTTGGGTGTTGTTAAAGCTTTTCATTTGGGGTTGTAAAGGAGATCATACTTGACACAGCTTAGCACTTTGAGGTGTTGGTAGAAGGACATGTTATGATATGATTTACAGGTTTTTTCTCTTTGTCTTATGGCTACTCCCTGGAGGTTCATGTTCATATGGTTGGACTTGGGAGAGTTATGGTGACATGTTGTGAGGGATTATGCAGTATTTTGTGTTGCATGTGTGGATCATTGTTATTGTTCTTGGTACTATGTGGTTTTCATTAGCCACACCTTGGTTTGAGTGTTGATTGGTAGACTTGGTATGCCTTGATCTATTATAAGATTTGACATTACCCATGCAGTAGGAGTTCCTGGATATGTATGGTTTTTTGAAATGCACAAGACAAATGAGAGGGGGGGTGAATCAGTTGTCACCAAAAACTCAACTTCTTATAAACATCAACACATCAATCACTTAATCACTGTTATTATGACTTAACCATGAAAGCATGAAATCAGAAACGTAAGCACAATCACACATGAGACACCAAATTTTTTACGTGGAAAACCTTAAACAGGGAAAAACCACAGTGAGTGTTAGCTCACAATATAATATGTAATAACAATACCAAAAATCAGAGGCTCATTGCTCAAATGAAAAGGCTCACTTCCAAAAGAAGAGACTCATTGCCAAGAGTTGGTGAACTGAGATAGTAGCATCTACATCATACCAAGGTTTAATTCCATTGAAGCACAATATATCTCCTCTGCTCTGTTCTACTTCTTCACTTTGCACTTATCTTTGCATCTTTGCATCCTCATCTATCATTCACGACTTCATTACATGTATTTATACAATTCATCAACCTTGGAATGTACATCAAGGTCGGCATTACAATTATCAACCATTGGAACAATCTCCAAGGTTGGCATACATACAAATATTAGAATAGGTATGGACCTAAACAGATTTGTGGAGGAAAAGAATGACTACGGATCACATCACTCCTTAGCTGGGACTCAAATGCAATCTCCCATGCAACAACATGCTTCCATAATCTTCAAAGCATAACCGCAAGTAGTGAAAACAACCAAGTCAGCTAAAACTGGTGTTAACACTAAAACCTTCAAGAACACGCTTCATGCACGACCTAGATTATACTTTACAGATCGATCAAAAGGTAGGAACACAATCTAGAGTCATCCACAAGCATGTTGCAATCACTAAGAACATCTGCACAACCTCTAAACACTTTATTCATAAGATTATTCAAACTGGAGCACTTGAACTTTTACTGTCGGCCACTGTCATAAAAGAAAGATCACTTGTGGAGCACCAAATCACGAACCCTTTGAACTGAAGGCACATATCATCATCACAAACTTAATTCCATAACCGCAGACTGTAATAATTCAATGAGGAGAAACACGGAGCAAAATACATTCTCCTTGTCACCATTAAATAAACAGAAGAAAAAAAAAAACAATTTTTACTCTGGTGAACAAAACTCGCTCAAATCTTCACATCGAAGGCTAAAACTTGAAACATAGCATCTCTAGACATCCCTTAACATTACTTCCAATCTACAGATAAAGATATTCAATCTACAGAAAATGTGGAGCAAAACATGATATTGTCTTGGCATATAGAATTATTTTGCAATAGTACTTACTTCTCAACCAATTCCTTTGATGCTTATCTTAGGTGTTGACATCAACGACAACACTTACTGCTCATACTTGCAACAATCTCCCCCTTTGTCATTGATGGCAACACATGATGTGAAAAAACATCAAGACATATAATCTTGCTTTGCTTCTTTGCTCCCCCTCACTTGATGCTTTCCCTGTCTGCAACCTTCTTCTTATGTTTTTCACATGAACTTATCTGCCCCTTTGAAATCGATGGAAAAGGGTGCCAGACATTTACTTTCACTTTACTGCACAACTCCCCCTTTCATGAACACTACAACACTTATTGTTCTTTATCAGGAACTTATATTAGCAACTTCTACCTGCTCCCCCTGAGAGGTAGCTTTCAAAACATCAATCCAGATCAAAAGAAACTTTAGTCACCACTAGACTAATGCATTCCTTATGCATCTTAGTTAAGAGGAGGAGGGCTAATAACCCCTAACTTCTCCCTGAGACACTCAAAAGTATCCTTAGGTAGAGGATTATTAATAATATTTGCAATCTGGTCCTTTGTAGACACATACTCCATCTTTACTTCATTCTCTGTTACCTTTTCTCTCAGAAAGTGATACCTTATTGATATATGCTTTGTCCTTGAGTGCATCACTGGATTCTTTAAAATGTTTATAGCACTTGTATTTCATAAAAGATTGAGATTGGTTCTTCATACACAACTCTTATGTCCTTCAAAGATTGCTTCATCCAAAGCACTTGAGTACAACATCATGCTGCAACAATATATTCTGCTTCTGTAGTAGACAAAGAAACTGATTCTTGTTTCTTGCTCAGCCATGAAACTAATCTGTTACCCAACAGGAAAGCATCTCCACTTATACTTTTTCTATCATCTGCATCTCTAGCCCAATTTGCATCTGTATAAGCACTAAGAGTGAAATCAGTATCTTTGGGATACCACAATCCATAATCTGAAGTGCCTTTTAAATATCTCATGATCCTTTTGACTGCCATTACATGTGACTCTTTGGGATCTTCTTGAAATCTTGCCACAAGATAGATTGCATGCATTATATCTGGTCTGGTATGAGTTAGATAGAGCAGTCCTTCAATCATAGATCTATATTTTTTTTCTGATCAATCTTGGGTGATTCATCATTCCTGCTCAACTTGCAACCAATTACCATTGGAGTGCATATTGGCTTAGAGTCTTCAATTCCAAACTTCTTCAACAATTATTTCACATACTTGGACTGAGAAATGAAAATTCCTTTTTCTAATTGAGTAATCTACAGTCCTAAAAATAAATTCATTTCACCAAACATAGACATCTCAAATTTTTTCTACATTTCTTCTACAAATCTCTTACACATACCTTCATTGCCTCCAAAGATAATATCATCAACAAAGACTACAACAATCATAATTTGATCATTATTGATTTTGAAATAGAGATTGTTGTCAGTAGTACCTTTACTGAACCCTAATTGCATCAAATACTTCTCCAGCCTTACATACTAGGCTCTGGGAGCTTGCTTGAGTCCATATAGGGCTTTCTTCAATTTGCACACCATGTCACCTTGGTTTGGTGACTAAAATTGTTCCGGTTGTTCAATGTACACCTCTTCTTCCAATTCTCCATTCAAGAATGTAGACTTCACATCCATCTGATACACTTTGAATCTTTATGTGTTGCAAATGCTAGAAACATTCTTATTGCTTCAATCCTTGCCACAGGAGCAAAAGTCTGCTTTGCAGACTAGACTTTCTTTGTTTCTTACTACTCCATTTTCATTCATCTTGTTTCTGAAAACCCATTGAGTTCCAATCACATTCTTATCAGCATGTCTAGGAACCAATTCCCAGATTTTTCTCAAACTACATTAGTTCTTCTTCTGTTGCTTTGACCCAATGTTCATCCTTGCATGCTTCATTTACTATTTGAGATTCAACCTTTGAAAGTAAACAAAGATTTACCTATTCATCTGCAATTCTTCTTCTTATCAATACACCTTTGCTCTTATCACCAATGATTTGGTCTTAAGTGTGATGCTTCTGCACCAACCCTAGGGGTCTTTAGGAATCCTTTTTGGAGCTTCTTCAACCTTCACTTCCTTCATCCTTTTTATTCTTTACTTCTTGGAGACTTATCTGATTCATATCCATTTACCTCTGAGTTCATCAAATACTTCCAATCATCATGAAAACTGCTATATGCTAGAAACAATTGTGTTCTGTCAACCTAAACTTTTGTTGTTCATTATTCTCAAGACAATTATCAAAATTAGACAAACTTCTGGATGTAGATGTAACCAATGATCAATAACCATATGCCAGAACCGCAGAGCATTATCTTCAATAGAAAACCAATGCAGACCAAATTACCAGAACACTGTAACTTGATTTTACCAGATAGATACTTAGCCAAAATTCATAACCTGTCTTCTTTCCTGATCAAATATTCTTGCATCAACTTCTTAATCCACACAGATCTTCCTTTATCCTTTACAAACACATTCTCTAATCTAACTTAGACCTTTGTTGCTAATCCTTGACCTTGTCTCTTCGTGCCGAGGCATCAACACCAATCTTTTGGCAGGGGAGAAAAGATTTCCAATAAGACTCCCCTACGCCAAAGCTCTCAATTCACTTCTTGAAGGAATCTTCTGCACCAGAGTCTGGTACAGACTCATCCTTGAATTCACTTACATCCTTCTTGATCCATATCTTGTCCATCTCCTTCTTGGTTTCTTTCGGTCAACCTTTTGCACTGGTTTCTTCCTTTCTACTGGATTATCCTTCTTTATGTTTTTGCTTCTGTAGAATCTTGCAATATGTCCAATCATATTGCAATTGTAGCACACAACATTCTTCTAACCAGTATTCCTTTCATTCATTCTGGATATGCATTGGTTAGCTTTGTGACCAAATATATTGCATGTAAAGCAATTACCTCTGAAAGTTTGAGCATTCCTTCTATTGTTGTAACTATTCCTTATCTGACTTCTGCATTCATTAGCCTTATGACCTACTTTATTGCAAGTAAAGCACTGACCAGAAAGTGATGTAATATTTTGATTCACTCTGCTCCTACATTGAGTAGCCTTATGACCGAACTTATTACATGAATTACAATAACCATTGAAAGATGGGTACCTTTGAGCACTTGGTTTTCTGACCGATGGTCTTCTAGGTATGTTCCTTTGATTCTGGATCTGTTTGCCTTTGTCCTTCTTGATCTTAGCATTCTTTTCTTGTCTTATTTTAGGAATTTCACCTTTTAACTTTAGGTTCCCAACTTCTTTTTCAAGCTTATCACATTCTTCTGATTTGTCTTTCACTAATAGATTTAGGTCTTCTTCTACTTTTGCTCTTTCTACAACTTCCTCTTTCAAATCATTCAAGGTTTCATTTGCTGATATCAATTATTGACTAACCTCCTTATATTTTTCTTTGAACTTCTTGATTTGCTCTCTTGATTTTCTGATACATTCATCTGCTTCTTTGGCATTCTCCTTCAGATCTCTAATTTCTTCTTTAGTTCTTTCTAGGTCTTCAAGAGCAACCTTCTCGTGTGTTGGCCCACGATTGTCGTTAAACCAAAAGGTCGACCTATCAATTTCTAATACAAGCACTAGAGTTAATGAATCCATGGGAGGCGGTTAGTCCATGTCACGAATCCCACAGGGAGTGTTGACCATCTGCCAACAAACCCCCCAGCATTACCCGGGGGGATTCGAACATGTGACCTTTCGCTCTAATACCAATTGTTGGCCCACGATTGTCGTTAAACCAAAAGGTTGACCTATCAATTTATGATACAAGTGCCAGAGTTAATGAATCCACGGGAGGTGGTTAGTCCATGTCACAAATCCCACGAGGAGCGCTAACCATCTGCCAACATTGTACGCCATCCCAGATCTACCTCAAGTTGTTAGGCTTTCTTCCAAGGAACCCTTGCTCTGATACCAATTGTTGAAATGCACAAGACAACTGAGAGGGGGGTGAATCAATTGTCACCAAAAACTCAACTTCTTATAAACATCAATACATCAATCACTTAATCACTGTTATTATGATTTAACCATGAAAGCATGAAATCAGAAACTTAAGCACAATCACACATGAGACACTAGATTTTTTACGTGGAAAACCCTAAATAGGGAAAAACCATGGTGAGTGTTAGCTCACAATATAATATGTAATAACAATACCAAAAATCAGAGGCTCACTACTCAAATAAAAAGGTTCATTGCCAAAAGAAGAGGCTCACTACCAAGAGTTGGTGAACTGAGATAGTAGCATCTACATCATGCCAAGGTTTAGTTCCATTGAAATGTAATATATATCCTCTACTCTGCTCTACTTCTTCACTTTGCACTTATCTTCACATCTTCGCATCCTAATCTATCATTCATGACTTCATTACATGTATTTATACAATTCATCAACCTTGGAATGTAGATCAAGGTCGGCATTACAATCATCAACCGACATTGGAACAATCTCCAAGGTCGGCATACATACAAATATTAGAATAGGTCTAGACCTAAATAGATTTGTAGAGGAAAATAATGAATGCAGATCACATCACTCCTTAGCTGGGACTCAAATGCAATCTCCCATGCAACAACATGCTTCCACAATCTTCAAAGCATAACCGCAAGTAGTGAAAACAACCAATTCAGCTAAAACTAGTGTTAACACTAAAACCTTTAAGAACGTGCTTCATGCACGATCCAAATTATACTTTACGGACTAATTAAAAGGCAGGAACACGATCTAGAGTCATCCATAAGCACGTTACAATCACCAAGAACATCTGCACAACCTCTAAACACTTTATTCATAAGATTCTTCAAACCATAGCACTTAAACTTTTACTGTCGGCTACTGTCATAAAAGAAAGATCGCTTGCGGAGCACCAAATCATGAACCCTTTGAACTAAAGGCACATATCATCATCACAAACTTAATTCCAAAACTGCAAACTGTAATAATTCAATGTGAAGAAATGCAGAGCAAAATACATTCTCCTTGTCACCATTAAATACATAGAAAAATAGTTTTTACTCTGATGAACAAAACTCTCTCAAATCTTCACACCAGATGCTAAAACTTGAAACATAGCATCTTTAGACATCCCTTAACATTACTTCCAATTCGCAGACAAAGATATTCAATCTACAGAAAATGCGGAGCAAAACATGATATTGTCTTGGCAGATAGAATTGTTCTGCAATAGTACTTCTCAACCAATTCCTTTGATGCTTACCTTAGGTGTTGACATCAATGACAACACTTACTGCTCACACTTGCAACATGGTCTTCATTGACAGGTTTTATATAGGGAGCTTGTGAATGCGATATATGGGTTGGATATGTTGTTGGCATGAGTTTATCGATGTTGTTGATACCCAAGAGGTATGGATGGTTGGATGTATTAGCATATGCTATGGGTTCTATTTCTAGTCATGTAGGTTTTTACCTTTGACAACAACTTGGGGCCTTTGTTATCACTTGGATTTGATGCTTGTGTTCTTTGGACTAGTGCATAGTCGCCTTGGCATGTTCCTTTTCTTCCATAGGTGGCATGTTGGAGGATGAGAGGAGTTCTTGCTTGAGATGGTGGTCACCTTGGTTTTATTGCAGGTATCTTGATGGACCACGAGAGCATGTTGGAGATTCATGTGGTTTCATGTATGGCTATGATGATGTATTTCATTGATTGACCCTTATGCAATGTATACAAGAAGTGGGAGAATGTTAGGAAAAATGTGTGTTGTACACCTTGCATTAAATGAAATATTTAATTATGTAAAATAAATATTTATTTGTGGTGCATCCTAGGGGATGTGTTTAGCCACATTAAATATTTATTTGGGACCACTTGTAAAGTTGTATGTAACATTGGGTTAGTTATTTTACATGTGGTAGACATTGAATTATTAATTAATTAATTGGAGCATAAAGTGAAAACTTAGTTGCAAGAATTAAATGAGGGGTCAATGGTTTTGTGTACTCATTGTTTTGAAACACCTGGATTTTCTAATACCACAAGTTGTATTTGTGTGAGCTTGAGTCTATAAAAGCAAGCACATGGTTAGTGGTTTGGGTTGGTTGGTTGAGTGGGTTGTTGTTGTATTGAGTTTCTCTTGTGAGTGCATATGTGAAGCTTGGCATGGGATGTGTGGTTACATGCTTGGACACATGGAGGATGTATTGGAGGAGCTTGATGTTTAAAAAGTGTTCATGGAGACTCTATAAGTGTATTGTAATGTTTTCATTACTGAATAATAAATTGAGTGCGGATGCTTCTGGAGGTTGGGTTTTTCCCTCTCAAGGGTTTTCCCAGGATATATCTTGTGTTATCTTGTGGCTTGTCTATTTGATATTTGCAGTATGGTTATTTTGTAAGATTGTATTCATCATATTCTCTCATAGGGTTATGTAGGAATTAGTTTGATCAACTTGGTAATTTTATAACAATCTCCAAGAGCTACTGGACCACTGCAACAATGCCCCTGCACTATTGCTAGGGTTTTGCCTGACTTTATCTCTTCAAGAGGTCATCAGCATGAGCACGACCATTCTGCTAGATGTGATTGTGGATCTCACTCCTGTGGTCCCCATGCTCAAAATTCCAAGGACTCTACTACCTATGGAGGATGGTGCCTGACACCAACAAGTTTCCCTATATCTAGCTTGCCATTTCTCTAGTTTATGCTAGCAACCTATAAAGGAGGCTCTCAAATAAGAGGAAGGCACTCTCATTGGCTGGGAGCCAATTAATGATGCTACCCCTAAAGATGTATGGGGAAAACCTAATGATCATGATTTACCCTCTGTCAAGGCATTGCATTAGTTGCTTAGTACTCTATGGGCTTGGCCCTTATATTTGTTTCATTTTTGTTTAGGACTATGTCCTGTTAGACTTTGTGGGTGTGTCTTTTTACCACCCTCCCCTTTTTTTTGAATATTGTACTATTTTTATATTATTAATATAATGTTTAATAGGGAATATTCATTAAAAAAATTGTGCTCCACCAAATTGGGGTGTGGGATTTTTGAGGTGGTATTTATGCAAAGTGTTAGTGCCTTGTCAATTGTGTTGTAAGAAGTAATTAATATTTTTATTCACGTAAAAATGGGATGTCCTATTTTGTAGGGATCCTATGACAACTTATGATAGATGCTTATGACACATAAGAGCATAGAATAGGGGAAGTTATTGTGGAATCTTGACCAGATGTAAGATGTTGTAAGAGACATCTGTAAAATTTTTAGATTGGAATCTTGTCAAACGTGGGTGCCCATGTTGTGTGGATTAAATTGGTCAAATATGATCTAGTTGTAAGAGCATAAGAGAATAATCTATTTTTAACTTGTATGATAGATGTAGACACCTAAAAATGATGTGCCCTCACACCATCATTTTCTGATGTCTCCCTAACATCACCCATCATGCTAACTTATCCCCTTCCTCCAAATTAATTAAATAAATATTAAAACATGTTTAATTAATTATCCCCTCATTACCATTAGCCTAGATTAATTAAATAAAGTTCATCTATTTAATTAATTTACCTTTCCTATAGCCAAACAATGGTTAATTAAATCATTTATTTAATTAACTAACCCACCCTACCAAATCCCTACACCCAAATTAATTAAGTAAACCTCTATTTAATTAATTTGGGTCACTAATTAATCCATCCCCTGATTTCCTACATCCATATTAATGAAGTTAGTCACTTAATTAATTAACCTAAGCCCTCATTATCCCATCTCCCCATAATTAATTAAATAATTAACATTATTTAATTAATTGTGCTCGCATGTTTCTCCACCTCATCTTTCCAAAACCATGCAATTGTCTTATCTCATCCCACTCATCCATAAAATGAATTAAAAATTCATTCACATGTCTCCATCCTCATTAATACAAAGCCTTCCCAAGGCTGAATTAAAAATTCCAAAATAATATGAGCCTCCATCTTTGTTAATGAAATCATAGCCTTTGATTTCACTATGAAATATCAACCCTTGGATCTCATCTTCAAATTCTAGATATTGATCTAGAATCCCCCAAAAATCTATAAATAAGCAACCTCCCCAATCCATTTTAGAACACTTGAACTCTCATATACCAAACTTATGCTCTCATTATTCCTCCATTTCCATAGCAAAATTATAGCCAAATTTTAGCCAAATCCATTACCTCCATTATGTTGGTTATTTCTTGAGAAATCCACATTCATTTACATTGGGTAAAGCTAGGATTTGTAGTTGGGTGCATGCATTTCATCCACCTTATCAAGGAGACTAGAGTCGAGAAGATTTTCAAGGTATAATCACTTGTTTTTTGGTTTACTTTATGTTTCTAACATCTTCCACATTCCAGTATCTTCAACAAATTCTCCTAAGGGGCATTAGAAATTGGGCCCAAGTTAGGTGCCACATCTCTTGGGGGTATTTGCTCATGGTTTTGTAAACCACATATGGTTTTCAGGTTGCAAGAAGTCTATAAATTGAAAGCTTGAGGAGTTGTAGTTTGATATGAGAATTTGCAAGTACATAGGTGCTACTGGAATGTTACCAAAACTACTCCATATTTAAATGCTGGTGAAATACTCCTGTAAAAACTTGCATTGCAAATGTGTTGTAATCCTTTGTTGATTTGATAATACATTGTGCAGGTTTTGGAGTGGGGTTTTTCTCCCAAAAGGGTTTTCCCCGCATAAATCATTGTGTTATGGTGTTATTATTTATCTGTTTATGAATGTGTTTCTCTTTTTTTTTGTAATAAATTTGGATTAGATTTAAAGTTATTTGCATAACACTTCTCTCAACGTTGGCATAGGAAGTTGTTTATGCACACCTTGCTTCCTTACATTAATACCATGATCAAACAAAATATCATCACATGAGATGCCTTGTGCTTCATATGGGTTGGCTTGTATTTCCAAGAGTTCCAAGTCATACACATAATTCTCATTTTCTAAATAGGCAGTATATTTCTAACTTCATTCATTTCCTATTTTTCCCATTTCTCAGATAGTTGTCAAGCTCCATCAAATTTTAATTTGTGAGACAAAATCCATTTATTGTACACATTTTCTTTATTTTGTGGGATCTACGAAGAACAGATATCAAAGGACGTACTTACATGATCACAACTTGCAACTTTGTTGTCTAAATTTTTACTTTGCATGCATGTTTGTGAAGTTAGAAAAGTGTGATATCAAATTGCAATCCTAATGTATAATGTTCACGTATCTAACTTTATTAGAATGGGTACTTGGATGCCCATGATAATTTGTGGTATATTATTTTATTATTATTCTTTGGGATACTTGGAATATTGTTGTAATGGCATTGAACAAGGGAGTTATAGTTGGTAGGTCAACAATGGGAGCTACGATTGCTATTCTTGAATTCAAATTGAGTTCCTCTTTACTGGGTGTTAGGGAGTTACTTAGTGGAGAGTAGAGAATCTTGTTATGATGGGTGGGGTCCACTTGAGATAGTGGCTTCATGTTGGAGTGCTAGCCTTGGGAATGGTGCCTATTGAAAGTTATGGACTCAAAGATGCCTTAGTTGGTGGTTATCTATCTTGAATACCTAGTTAAATGCATTGCGAGGGTGTTGGTTTTTGCCTTGGACAATGGTTTTGGTGACACTTGGTTTTGGGAAACCATTTGTGGTTTCCCCTTCCCATTTCCTTATATATTGGAGGCATTAGATGGATTCTTTGTGATGTTTTGCAAGTTGAGTACTATATGCTGCTAGAATGTTTTTTTTAATAAAAAGGGTAAAAACTTTATTAATCAAAGAGAGCAGTACAAAGCATAAAAGCAGCAAGAGGCCCAAACAGGCCCAGAGACAACAAACAAGAAGTCAAGAAGTGGAAATGCAACATCTCACATCCTCCGTGACTAAATCCACCAAATCTTGAGCAAGATCCCCAGGTAAACTGTCTCAATCATCCACTAGCCAGGTCCCATTCTTCTCAGAAGCCCATTTGGCCAACCCATCGGCCACCTTATTCCATTCTCGAGGGATATGAGAGAAGGTGATAGAATCAAATAAATCTCCAAGACTGGTGATTTGCTTAGCCACCACCGCAAGCTACCAACTAACATCATCAAACTGCCTTCTATTTATCAAGTCCATCACCACCCAAGAATCTGACTCGTAGATAATCTTATTCCAGCCAAGGGCATATGCCTTCTTCAAAGCTAAAAGAATAGCTAAGGCCTCCATAAGATTATTAGAGTACAGCCCCCTATATTCCAAGAAGAAAAACACAACCACCCTAGAACTATCTTTGCCCACCCCACCAATGCCAGCGTGCCCAGGGTTACCCCTTGCAGACCCATCAGTATTGATTTTCAAGACTCTAGTGGGAGGGGGCAGCCAATGCCCTTCCTTAGAAACCTTTCTTCTAGAACACCTGCTCTGCCCAATCTTGGGCCTTCCGGGACCCCCAACAAGAATCCCCAGATTACGAATCACTCTAGTATCACCAGGATCCACCAAGGCTGACAGATCACATTTACCATACAAGGTCTCCTGCAAAGCCCCGAGAATGTGAGACCAAACTTGACCCACCAGCAACTTCTTATCCAGAAAGACCCTGCAGTTGCGCTCCAACTAGATGTGCCATATAATCAGACTAGGGCCAATTAGCCATGCTATGTGTACAAATGAAGTCCTCACCGGAATGGGCCCAAAGTTTCACCAGAACTCCTCCAGAGAAGAAGGGTGCCTGCACTACAAACTCCAGGCCCCCCACCAAAAATGCCAAATAGTCCTAGCAAAAGGGCACTGGAAGAAAAGATGTGAAACAGTCTCAACATCTGTTAGACATAAGAAGCATAAGGAAGGACCTTGGAAGCCACACTTACAGAGGTTGTCCCAAGTCAAACACCTGCCATAAACCACCAGCCAAGAAAAGAAATTGCATTTTGGCCAGGAGAATTTATTCCAAATATTTTTCCACCAAGGAACCTCAGCACTAGCCCAGGCCTATCTGTCCAAAACACAATACCTTGAAGCAACGGTGAACTTCCCTTTTAGATCCAGACCCCAAGCCAGCACATCCTGCTCTGGGAGAGAACAACAGATTCTATCAGCTAAAATGGAGGACAACTCCCTTCTATCCTCCAAAGATCCACCCATGGGGCATTCCTGCATGTCCTTCCATTGGTAAACAATAGTCTGCCCCAAAGCTTGATGGGCTTTGAAATCCATCACTCTACTCCAACCAGCCTGAACAAAAATCCTACATAAGTCCCCCAAGTGAGGGTGCGAGGAGAGGATAGGCGGGAAGCCATCCCAAGAGTCATGCCAAAAAAGAGCATCAGAGCCTCTATTGCAGATCCAAACTAGGCCTTGTTTAACTAGCACAACCCCCCTCTTGAGAGTATCCCAGATCATAGAACCTCTCCCCAAAAGACTAAAATGAGGCACCTCAGCGCCCTCCACCTCCCCAAGGTACTTGAAGGTTAGGATCCTGGCCCAATACTAATGCTCATATGAACACCATCTCCAATATAGCTTAGCAGCCAAAGCCTGTCCATTCCAATCTGTCCTACGCAAACCCAAACCACCATCCTGCTTTGGCCAGCAAACAACTTCCTACTTAATTAAGCTCTACTTCTTCGAAAGGAGATTACCTGACCAAAGAAACTGCTGATAGAGGCCCTCAAAATATTTGATGAAACTTGAGGGAGCCGTCAACACAAAGCACTTGTATATAGGAAGGGCATGTACCACAAACTTCAACATAGTAACTCTTCCAGCCGTAGATAACCATCTATAGGTCCAATGACAAACCAGCCCATGAAATTTATCCATCACATCCTACCAAAAACACCTAGGAAGTGGGCACACATCCAGAGGGATGCCAAGGTATATAAAGGGAAGTTTCCCCACCTGAAACCTTAAGATCCTGGCAATACACTACTGAATAAGCCTGGGGGTATTAAAGAAATAAATGCAAGACTTACTTTCATTAATGCTTTGACCTGAGGCAACAAGGTAACAATCCAAAATTTGACGCAAAGCAACTGCTTCAGCCACCTTAGCAACACCCATCAAAGCCGTATCATCCACAAACTAAAGATGAGTTTGAGGAGGAAGAGAATTGCTCCATTTCTAACCCTGAAAGAGCCCATCCATAACACGAGACTTAATGAATCTCCCCAAGCCTTCAACCATCAAGACGAACAAATATGGGGATAAGGGGTCCCCCTGTCGAAGACCTCTAGAAGCACCAAATAGGTCCGAAGACTCCCCATTTATGAGAACAGAAAATAAGGAAGTCCTCACACAGCTCATGACCTAATCATTCCACTCACAACTAAACCTGAAGGCTTTGAGAATTTTGATCAAAAAGCCCCAGTTAACTCTGTCATAAGCTTTAGCCATATCCAACTTTATAAACATAGCCTTTTCCTTAGAATAGGCCATAGAGTGAATAGTCTCAGCCGCAATAAGTACTCCGTCCAAAATCTATCTACCTGCAACAAAGCCCCCTTGTTCCTCCGAGATCAACTTATCTAGACATGGCTTCAAATGTTCAGCAATTAGCTTTGTAATGATTTTATACACCACATTGCACAAAAGCAATTGGTCAAAAAAGATCCAGAGATTCAGCACCCTCACATTTTGGGATAAGAGCAAGAAACTTGGCATTCATGGCTTGCAACATTTGCTTATTCCTAAAAGACTCCTGCACCACCTTCAATAGATCAAGGTTGATGACTTCCCAAAATTCCTGAAAGAACTCAGCTGGGAAACCATCAGGACCAAGAGCCTTCCCTTTTTTCAACTGAAACACCACATCCTCCAACTCCTTCAAAGAAATAGGTTTAAGAAGAGAAGCGTTCATATCCATAGTCACTAGAGAGGGAATACAAGTCAGGATAGAAGCTTCCTCCTCACTAGCAGGCGGGGTATCTTCAGAAAAGAGAGTAGAGAAAAAATGGACCGCCTCACTAGAGATCCCCGAAGAGGAAGAAATAATAGAACCCTCAGGAGAGCTGAGAGAAGAGACTAAGTTACCTTGTCTTCGAGCCTTCACCGATTTATGAAAGAAGGAAGTATTCATGTCCCCTTCCTGAAGCCAATGAACACGGGCCTTCTGTTTCCAAAAAAAATCCTCACAAAGCTCCCATTCCTCGAGGTCTTTAACCGCACTAACCTCAAGCCTGCTTAAATTCGCATCAAGACCTTGGTCCCGAATTTGCCTGGTAATAGAATCCAAGTGCTCCTAGGCAACCCTTTTCTGCTGAAACACGTTGCCAAACTGATACTTATTCCAATGCTTCAATTTATACTTCACATATTGAAGCCTCTTCACAAATGAGTACATAGTTGTACCAAAAGCAGGTCATCCTTCAATCCACCATCTAGAAACCAAGTCAAGAAGATTCTCCTCCCTGAGCCACATAAACTGAAATCTAAAAGTTTGTTTCTTAGGACCATCAGCCAAATGGGCAGAGAATTTGATCGGCCAATGATCTGATCCTCGCCAATCTAAAATTTTAGAACTTGATAGCCACTTGTCACCCACCCAAAAATAGGAAACAAGAAACCTGTCTAATAGTTCAAAAATGGCATCATCCCCAAGCCTCCTATTATTCCAAGTAAACATGCCATTTGAAGGTTTGATGTCCACAAGCCAGAGCCAAGCCAAATTATCCCTTAGAAGATAAGAAGAAGGGTCCAAATGAGGCAAAACCCCCCTTTTCTCCTCAAGGGAGGCAATTGCACTGAAGTCACCTACCATAATCCTGGGGAGGAAAGGATCCAATGATCTCATATGTTGCTAGAATGTTATCAGATTAAGGAGTTGGGGTTTATTATATTGATGTAACACTTTCATTGTGATTAATATGATCTTAACATCTCTTTGGTAGCTGATTTTTTTAAAGGGTTTCTTCTTGTATATTTGGTGTTATGTTTGTTTGTTGATTATAGTTTGTTGTTGTATATGACTCTTCATGTCATATTCTAGATTTAATGGTTAATCACCTGTGTATCTATTTTGGATAATCAAATTTGAGAACTTTATATATATACTTTCATTGTAGTTATTCACTAGTTTCTCAACATCTAGTATTAGAGCTTATGGTTTTGATTGGAGAGGAACACCTTTTTGGAACTATTGTGAGGTTTTTTGTTTCAGTGAGAGTATTTAATTTAGTGGGTTTTATAGATTCATGTGTGCTTAAAACCATGGCTAACACATCTTGGTCATAAATTGAGAAATTCAATGGTTTTGAGTATGATCCATGGAAGTTGAAAATGGATGATTTATTGAAAGAAAGGGATCAATGGAGAGTTGTGTCTAAAGAGAAAATATTGTTGGAATGTCCAATGTATTTTAGTTGAAGATGAATAAGAAAGTGCAAGGGAGCATGCAATTGTTCCTTTCTGATTTCATTCTCTTGAATGTCTTGGAGGAGACGATTGCATAACAATTATGGAAGAGAATAGGTGATACCTACCAAATTAAGAGTCTAACTAATAGGTTGTACCTCAAAAGAAGGTTATATTATTTGAAAATGAAAGAGGCAGATGTTATTGCTAAGCATCTAAATGCTTTTAATTTAATTTTGAGTTAGCTACATTTAGTAGATGTTAAAATTGAAGAGGATAAGTGTATTTTATTACTTTGCTCTTTGCTTGAATATTAGGAGAATTTAATTATTGCAATTAATGGTGGTTATCCAGAGCTAAAGATGTATACCCTTGTGGCTACTTTGCTTAGTAAAGAGATGAGGAGAAAGTTCATGGACGATGGTTTGAAAGATGCCCTATATGTTTAAGGAAGACCTAAGGATACAGGTGGATCTAAAGGTGAATGGAAGAAATCAAAAGATAGATCCAAAAGTAAAGGATAGTCCAAAACCCCTAGGAAGAGGAGAGTGAAGTGTTGGAACTATAGGAAGTGGGGACACGTGAAGAAGGAATGCATAAATAAGAAGATAACTTTTTATGTTCTTCCACTGAGAAGTCCTTTGATGATGGTGACAATAATTCTTTATTTATTTCCACTATTGTTGTTAGTGATGACTCTTGATTCATTGATGAAGGTTGCTCCTACCATATGACTCCCCATAAGGAGTAGTTTTCGTCTTGCCGATATTATAATGGAGGAGAGGTATTTGTTGATGACAATAATTTGTATTAGATTGTTGGCTGTGGGAAGACATGATAGTGTTTTGGTGATGGAAGAGTGAAAATGCTCAGTGGTGTTTTGCATGTTCTAGGACACGAAATCTTCTTTTTGTATCCAAGATGAATGATTTTGAAGTGCATGTGACATTTAAAAAGTCTTGTTTCAAGTTGGCTAGAGAAAATTTGGTGGTAACGAGAGGCTCACAGGGTGGGACTTTGTTTAAGCTTGATGCTTCCACATTTTGTAATTTTGCCAGTGTAAAGTTACTAACACTTCTAAAATTGCATGGATGTTGCAACTCCAACGTTTTGGAAACATTGGTGAAAAAGGTCTTTGGACCATTATTAGTAAAAATATGATTGATGGTTTTTCTAATTATTTTGATAAGTTTGTTTTTTGTGAGCATTGTGTTTGCAAAGCATAGTAGAGTTTCTTTTCCTATGGGAAGTACCAGAGTAAAGAGTATTTTAAGAGTTATTCATTTAAATGTTTCTAGTCTAGTGGATGTTGGTTCTATTGGTAAATCATGATATTATGTTTCATTTATAGATGATTACTCAAGATACAGTTGGGTTTATTTTCTTAGATTTAAATATGAAGTTTTCTCTAAGTTCAAGGAGTTTAAGGCACTTGTTGAGAAATGGTTAAATAAGAAAATAAAGGTGTTGAGATATGATAATGGAGGTGAATGTTGCTCTAATAAATTTTATGGTTTCTTTATACATGTGGATATTATGAGGTAGAAGATTACCCCCTCTATGCAATAACCAAATGGGGTTGTAGAGAAAATGAACTGAATCTTGATGGAAAGAGCTAGAAGTATGATGAGTGGTACATAGTTGGATCGATGCTTTTGAGATGAAACTATGAGTATTGTCTGCTACTTGATTAAGTAGATCTCATTATTTGTCTCTTGTTGATAAAAATTCTTACGAGGTGTAGACAAGTAAGAAACCTTCTATTTCACATTTAAGGGTATTTAGCTATGAGGCTTTTGTTCATCTATATAGACAAAAGTGATCTAAGTTGGACCACACAACTCAAAAATGTATATTTGTCAAATATAGTGAAATTTTTAATGGTTACAAGCTTTGGAATCCTCTAACCTTGAAAATGATTTATTAGATGAAGATGTGATTTTTTGAGAACTGGAGTTTTTTAATCCAAGATAGCCAAGACAAAAGGGAAGGAAAAAATGCATTTTGAGACTAGGGTCGGACGTAAGAAGATGCATGTGTTGAAGAATAAAAAGATGGATTTGAAGATGGAGAGGAAGGAGAGGATTTGAGTGAGAGTTTTGAGCAAGTTGAGCATATAGAGGAACATATAGAATCTATTGCTCCACCCTAAGGAGATTCACGAGACAATCAAACCTAGTTAACAAGTATAGCCCACTAGATTTTCATTGTATATTTACTTTGTCTTGTACCAATGATGAACCTCTATCTACCCAGGAGTTTCTCATTTTGGAGGAATTTGAGTCTTGGAACGAGGCCATACAGGAGGAGATGATGGCTCTTGAGAAATATGACACCTGGAATCTATTGAGTTTCCCTGAGGGAAAGACTCATACTGGTTGCAAGTGGGTGTTTAAAAAGAAATTAGAAGAAAATGGTAAGTTGAAGAGGTAGAAGGCCAAACTGGTGGTAAATGGCTACTACAAGAGAGAGGGAATTAGTTTTGGTGAATTTTTTTGTCGCTAATTTTTTCCATCAAATTTGTTAATTATCAATTGTTAATTATTGTCTTGTATGTCGATGACATGTTTATTAGAAATAGCAAGTTGATGATTAGGGAGCTTAAAACTCAACTCTTTGGTGAATTTGACATGAAGAATTTAAGGGCAAAAAAAATTCACTACAAGAATATAAATCAATACAAACTAAGTTCATAGAAAGCTTTGGCTTAATTAGAGTAAGTGTTGTTATATGGAGCCTAATCAGATTCGGATCTTAAATTTTTCCCACTTGTTTTAGCGCGGTTTCCCCCCCAAATTTTTAATGGGGGAGTGTAGGGGGGACAGAGCAAAAATTGCCTATTATTTTATAAAGGTGTTAGGAGTTATTTTTTCTATTGGCCGACATAAAAAAAAACCCTATTTTTGTAACTGACATAAGGCTTGATAAAATCAACTAAGGGTTAGGGTTTTCGTTGATGTATTGTAGCATTTTGCAGCAGTATTGAGTTGCAAGGATTGCTAGTTGTAATTGGCTTGATTTACTGGATAATAATATTAGACTCTCTATTTTTAGATGTAGCCCGAGTTTGGGTGAACCATGTTAAAACTTGTCTCTCACTGTTATTATTTCTATGTATTTTCATTCCTCTGTTTAATCTTTATTTGCATTTAATTGATATCTTCTGCATGCAATCCCTAACAAGTGGTATCAGAGCGAGTTGTGTTTGATTATCATCTATGTGAAGGTCTCACAGTTGAGTGGGAGTCTCACGGTTGAGTGAGAGCAATGGCGGACGAGGGTAAATAAATTCAATGGGCAAAACTATCAATTATAGAAGATGCATATGGAGGATTATCTCTATTAGAAGGATTTACGGAGGCCGTTGGAAGGAATAGCCAAGAAACTAGCAACAATGATTGATGAGGATTGGAATCTTTTGGACAAAAAGGCACTGGGAACCATTCGGTTGTGCCTGGCACCATCAGTGACATTCAATATAACGGAAGCAAAGACAATAGACGGTCTGATGAAAGATTTGGCTAAATTGTATGAAAAACCCTCAACCTCAAATAAGGTATTTCTCATGAAGTGTTTGTTTACTTTGAAAATGACTGAAGGTGGATCTGTGACAGATTATTTAAATGAATTTAATATGATTACTAGTCAATTGACTTCTATAAATGTAAAATTTGATGAAGAAGTTAGAACTCTCCTGATATTACATTCTTTGCCTGAAAGCTGGAATAGTTTGGTAATGGTGGTTAGTAACTCTATTTTTGGTTCAAAGACCCTAAAATTTGATGATGTTGTTGGGGTTATTCTGAGTGAGGAAATTCGTAGGAAAAGCTCAGGTCTAGATCCACATCAGGAAATGTTTTGAACGCAGAAAGTAGGGGCAGATCAAAGGAGAGAGGAAAAGGTTCTGGAGGTCATCGGCAGTCACGAGGAAAATCAAAGGATAAGAGGTCCCAATCCAGAGGACAGAAGGATTGCTGGTACTGTGGGAAACCAGGTCATCTGAAGAAAGATTGTTGGTCTCGGAAGAATGAAGAAGGAGACAAACAAGAAGGCAATAAGGAGGCAAATGTGGTAAGTAATAAATCTGGAGATGATGCTTTGATTCTTTCCCTAGATAATGTTGATGATTTATGGGTTTTAGATTTAGGGACCTCGTTTCATGCTACACCCCATAGAAGTTATTTTCTTGATTATGTCCAAGGGGATTTTGGGTTGGTTTATTTGGGAGATAACAAACCCTATCAGATTGTTGGAAAGGGAAGAATCAAAATTAAGTTGCAGAATGAGAATCTTTGGCTACTACAAGAGGTAAGGCACGTTCCAAGGCTGAATAGGAATTTTATTTCAGCAGGACAGCTAGCTGATGAAGGTTGCATTGTTACATTTACTGATAAAAATTGGAAGGTTTAAAGAGGTGCCTTAATAGTAGCAAAAGGTGTGAAAGTATGCACCTTATATATTTGTAGAAGTCATATTGTTCCCTCTACTTTAGCTGTTACAGATAAAAAATAAACAGGTTCAGAAACAGTTGTTGTAGGTTCGCAGGAAAAGACTGAAATAATTGCTGCAGGTTCAGAGACAACACTGTGGCATAACAGACTTGGGCATATGAGTGAAAAAGGAATGAAGGTACTTCATTCTAAGAAAGTTTTACCAGGTATGAAATGTATTAATATGGATTCCTGTGAAAGTTGTGTGTATGGCAAATAATACTGATTTAACAGGTTATGTAGACTTAGATTTGGCATGGGATATTGATACCAGACAGAGTACTACAGGTTATGTCTTTACTGTAGGTGGGACAATGGTGAGTTGGATCTCCAGGTTGCAAAAGATGGTTGCTTTATCCACCACAGAGGCAAAGTATGTAGCTACAACAAAGGCAAGCAAGGATATGATATGGCTGCAATCTTTCATGGAAGAATTGGGCAAAGAATAGGCTAACAGTTATTTGTTTGCAGACATCCAGAGTGCCATACATCTTGCAAAGAATTTTGCCTTGCATTCAAAGACTAAACACATACAGTTGAGGTATCACTTCATTCGGTCAATGTTGCATCATGGACAGTTAAGGCTGGAAAAGATCCATACAGATGAAAATCCAACGGATATGTTTACAAAGGCAGTAACAAGGGAGAAGCTGAGCTCCTCTTTAGCTTTGGTTGGTCTTCAAGATTGAAAAACAATAAAATCAGAACAACAGATTCCAGGGTGCTTATTTCCAGTGGGAGCTACAGGGGCAGCGGTGTTATGACTAGTCTCCAAGTGGAAGATGATATGGTGTGGAGTCTGATTAGTCTCCAAGTGGAAGATTGTTGTTATATGGAGCCTATTAGTGCCCGAATCGACAGAGGGTTTGCCAGTTCCAATGCACAGGTAGATTCAACCAATAGATATGGGAGGTTGTGTGAGCTACCTCCCCTTCACTTCTAGTTCTGCCGCACCAAGGGGGGTATCCCTATAGCTAAAGATTCGACCTTGGCTCGCCCAATGATAAAAAGATTTAGCTTTACAATAACAGGCAGAATACTCTCATGTTTGAACCAAGATTTGCATGATAGATCACAAGTCTGGCAACACTCTTGGACATATCTAACTGGTTGAGAATGAGAGTATGCAGGGGTCCTAATCCTACTTCCTACAAACTAACAGGGTGGGAATTTGAAAGGATTTGTATTAATGTTTGGATGCAAGGGGTTTTGGATCATAACTACTAATCCAGAAGCAGACCGGTGCCTATCTTAGGGCAAGGAGTCAACTAGACGTATACAAGAGATTGGCTTGCAACTGGCATTCAAGTTTCAAGGGCTTATGACTGGTATTTGCCTTACAAACACCACCTAAGGATAAGTATTTAACTGTCTCTACTTACATACATCCTAGCTGACATACAATCTTCTCCATACTCAACCTAAAACAATTTAATCCACTCCTTGAATGGAAGTTAAAGATTAAGCATGTGATACATAAATCTATACCCTAGAATCTAAGAAACCCTTAGCAACCAGATTCAAAAGAAGAGAATGCATGCAACACATGGAGACAGACAGATAAACACATGCAATAATGCATTTTTCATATAAAATGACAAGAAACTAAACATATGTGCAAGGTGCACTCAAATGCAACTCATAAACTCCAACAGAGATAAAACAGCCAAGGAAATGCTCTGTCTTTTGTTATTTTTCCCCCAAAAAATGCCCAAGTCTTCAACAACCACAAATGAGTAACACAGTTTGCCCTTTATAGCAAAGTTGTGCCCTCAGCAATTAATTACAGGGCAAAATTCAAAAATCTGCTAGATACAGTGCATCATCTGAATGGTGCCCAAAATATTAATGTAGCAGGTAGAAGAAGAGGCGAGGAGTAGTTGGACTCGAGATGTGTGCAGCCACCTGAGGGTTTTCCATTAAAATTGGGTGGTTGGCCAATCAATAATCGGCCCATGCCTCTACATTTCGCCATTAATGGCCCAGCTACCTGTAGCTCCTCCTGAAATGCAGCATCAAACGCATAAGAAGTTTTCCCGCTTGAAATGCAGCCACAGATACAAAGGAATCCTTCGCTGCTGAGAGTTTAAAAGATGGTCGTCGATCCTCCTCCCTTCGCTGAGATCTGTGGCCTCAAAACACGTTGAAAAGTCGCTCACCAGTTAGAATGTGCCACGTAGGCACCCCGGGCTTCCATCACTAACTTTTCTGCCATCGCAACATGCATTTTGTCGCTTTTCACCCCTTTGTATATGCAAAAGAGCATGCATATACAAACAACTGCCTACATACAAAGCGCAAACCCTAAATTGTTATAGAACAAATTGAAATTGCAATCGGGTCCCGCCTTGCACGTCAATTTTTGCATATCTCATTTGTATATTGCAGATACAAACCCAATATACATTTTGTAGATGCCAGCATTTTATCCACTGCAATACATTCTTCATTTCGCGTCCGAGTTGTATCTAACTCATTGCACTTCTAATTATATATTGACATATACAATGCCATATACAAGCAAGGCGCGGACGCCAGCGCTGAATTTGCCACATTTGACTATTTAGTCAGGTCCGGCTTGTACATTGCGAATGCATATTTGGCTTGTATATCGCGCATACATTGCAAACATACAAACAAAACATACATTCAAGCGGATCCAAGCCCCCATTAATTACATTGCATACTTTTTTTAGATCCAACCAATGCATCTTAGGAATGCATGTTCCCCTTGTATGTGCGAACATACAATCGCACTTGTATATGCACTCGGCGGGCAACATGCCTTGTATCTTTTCTTTACTTGCACCTTTCGCTTTGCACATAACGAATGCATATCACATATACATTCTGTTTTGTATGTGAGGCGGACCCCACCACATGCATCTCTTGCTTTGTATGTCACCGAATGTACAAGACCTCTTGTATCTTCTCAATGTACATGTTTCTTCTTGCATATCCATCGGCCAATGTAACTTTCACTGTAGCGAATGTACATGCGCCTCTTTGTATATTTTTCATTGTATGTTTCCGTTGTATCTAGCCATTGTATGTCTGAACATACAACACAAAATATACATGCAACTCGATATACAAGCAGGGAATATTCCTGGAATCTGCGATAGATTCCTCAATGTATATGCACACTTTTAAGCCCCGTATGCATACAAGAATGCATATAACTGATTTTCCATCATTTTTTACGGCTGATCAAAATTTTTGCAAGCCCGCCAATGTATATTTGCATTTGCACATACAAACCCCTTTGTATATACAAATATACATGCATTTAAAACTATTTTTTGCACTTTTTAACTGCAAAGGCCAAAAGACTTAGAATTTTTTTGGATTTTCTGAGAAGGTGCCTACATATTTAAATGCTTGAAACCTGAATGTTTATGCAGGCACTAACAGAGCCTAATTAGACTCAGAGGTTAAATTTCTCCCACTTATTTCGATGCGGTTTCCCCCCAAATTATTTAACGGGGGAGTGCAGAGGGACAGAGCCCCTCCTGCGGGGCTCGGGGGGCTTATCCCCCCGGCGGGGGTCTGGGGGCGGAGCCCATGGTGGGGGTCTAGGGGCAACGCCCCCAACGGGGGTTGCTGAGGGCAACGCCCTTGAAGCAAAAATTGCCTATTGTTTTATAAAGACATCGAGAGTTATTTTTTCTATTGGCCGACGTAAAAAACCCTAATTTTGTAACCAACATATGGCTTGATAAAAGAGGCTAAGGGTTAGGGTTTCCATTGATGTATTGTAGCATTTTGCAATGGTATTGAGTTGCAAGGATTGCTGGTTGTAATTGGTTTGATTTACTGGATAATAATATTAGACTCTCTATTGGTGGATGTAGCCCGAGTTTGAGTGAACCACGTTAAAACTTGTCTCTCGCTGTTATTATTTATGTGTATTTTCATTCCTCTGTTTAATCTTTATTTGCATTTAATTGATATCTTCTACATGCAATCCCTAACAGTAAGTACGTTGACACTATTTTGTAGTCGTTTGTTGTGCAAGATTGCAAGCCAATGGCTATTCCTTTACTTATAGGAACCAAGATTTCATTGGATTAGTCCAAAGTTAGGTGATGATTTAGGTATGTATAACGTGGCTTATGCTAGTGTTATAGGCAGCCTGATGTATGCAATGATATGTACTAGATTGGATATTGCCCAAGCAATGGGAGTTCTTTAGGCTTATGTCTAACCTTGGTAAAGATCATTGGACTTATGTTAAGAGGGTATTTAGATATTTACGAAGAACTTTTCATTACTGCTTATGTTATCATGGTTCTAATGATGTGCAAGTTATTGAACATATATGGCTTTGTTGTTATTGAACATATATGGCTTTGTGACTTGGATAGTCAGAGGTCCACTGGTGGTTGTGTTTTTTCTATTTAGTGGTGTTATTAATTGGATGAGTAAGTGATAACACACAATTGCATTGTCCACTACCAAAGTAGAGTATATGACTACTACACATGCTTGTAAGGAGGTGGTATGGTCAGAGAGATTGTGTTCAGGAGTTCATTTTATTGCAAGGTGGTTAAGATCAATGTGACAATTAGAGTGCTATTTATTTGGCTAGGGATCCCATGTACCATGCTTGTATTGAGCATATTGATGGGTAGTACCATTTTGTTTGTGAGATAATGGAGAGTGTTAAGGTCATGATTTAGGATGTTGATATTTTGGATAACATTGTAGATTCATTTACAAAAGAAATGAGCAAATATAAGTTATGTTGGTGTGGAGAGGCCATAGGCCTTGAATTCCATACTTGATTCATTCTATGTTTCTTGCTTATGTCATTTCAATGTGAATATCAAGTGGGAGAATGTTAGAAAGTGTGATATCAGATTGTAATCATAGGCTATAATGTTAATGTATCCAACTTTCTTGGAATGGGTACTTCGACACCCATGAGGAGTTGTTAGATATTATTTTATTATTGTTATTCTCCAAGATACTTGGAATATTGTTGTAATGACATTGCATAGGGGATTTAGAGTTGGCAAGTCAATAATGGGAGTCATGGTTACCATCCTCGACTGTAAATTGACTTCCTCTTTACAACGTGTTAGGGAGTTACTTTATAGAGAGTGGATAATATTGTTATGGCGAGTAGGGTTCACTTGAGATAGAGGTTTTACGTTGGAGCATTAGCCTTACTAGTGGTTCTTACCTGGAGTTACAGAATCAATGATGTTGATCCCTGATTGGCATTAGCAGTTGGCATGGATGTCAAACAAATACATTGGGCAGTTTGACATATTAGTACAATTTGAGGTCACAGTGTTTCATGCAAGTTCAATGGGACTTTTGTTATGTGATTCTTACTCCAGTTATTGAAAGGTGTAAAAGTTGAAATGTTGCATTTAACTTATGTTGAAAGGGGTAAAAGGATTATAATTTCATTTGATTGAGTTTAAAGTGACAAAATGCATATCATATGTGAAGGGTTATATTTGTCATTTGATTTAAATTCAATATGATAAAGGACTTACCATATTTGAAGGTCATTGTGTTTGACGTGATGGAAAAAGATTGTTTTATCATATTTGAAGGTCATTGTGTCGGTATAATGTGGAAAAAGATTATTTTATCACTCTTTTTGTAAAGTTGAAGTTTGATGTATAACACAGCTCGACCTAGGGTTTGAAGTTTGTTGAATATTTTTGAAGATTCTAAGGAATGATTGGAGTTTGTACGTAAGATGTGACTATGCTCAACTAAGTGTGAGCAGTGAAAAGAGAAAAAGGAGCTTAGTTAGTTATTCTTGTCGCCATAGCTCGAGTGAACTATACTTTGATGAATTGTCAACAATTAACAGGTGTTATCCTTCCTTTTTTGGGTTAATGGTGTTCTTGTTAAGGTTTATTGTCATTGCATATGCTTAATCAAAGACTTAAGGGTTTGGTTATGAAATGGATTGTTAAGGAAAAGAAAATAGGTTTATTTTCTTTTAATACTATTCCATTAAACAATACAGAGATCTTGTTGTGGGTTCAACTACATTGTTAATTCGAAGCTTTATTGTTAAATTGTATAAATGATTTTTGCTAAATCCTTGTGTAAACAAAGTTAGGGTTTTTTACACGAACAAGTATGGAGTTATTTCATTAAACCCATATACATATTTGGTTAGGGTTTGACAAATGTGAATAGTTTGAAAAGATTTTCATTCAACTCTTATACAAATGTGGATAGAGTTTGTAATGCTTGTAATACTCACTTACAATGAATGAGGGCGTTGTTAAGATCTCTTTACCATGACAGTTATTGACTAGAATAAAAACTGCTACAAGTAGTTTGGGACAAATAGTTACCTGTATAAACTGTTGAAAGGAAGAAGGAACTCTGAGACAGTATAAAATGTAAGACACATTGTTGAGGTGTAGATGACATTGTATCTTCATGCAATATCATTAAGATAGCAACAGTGTATCATTGCAAAACTATTCTTGATCTGTTGAGTTATATGTGCACATTTTGATATTTGTGATTCTTGAGTCTCAAATGAAATGAGACAGTCAAGATCTGGATTGTAAAGAAATAGAGAAATCCTCTGTATTGGTTTCTAAATCTTCATTGCATCTTTGTGATGAAATTGTGCTAGTGAGGCAGTTACTACCATGAAAGCCAGTGAGGCTGTAGTAACATCAAAATGCTAGTGAGGCAGTTGTAAATGGGAAATGCCAATGAAGCGGTTGTGAACAAAATGCCAGTGAGGCAATGATATAAGTCAGTGAGACAAAAAGCCAGCGAGGCTCTATAATTGGTGATATTCATGATTAAGCCAGTGAGGTAATTTCTGAGTGGTTTCTCATCCCTATGAGGGTTTTCCACTCATGAAATCTATTGTGTCATGGTCTCTATTGTTGTGTGATCCATTTGTCTTTCATGCTTGAACATTTAGTCTTATTTGTTGTTCAATATTTGATTTCTTGCTCTGATAAAGCATACTGTCAACATAATTACTTTGTGTTTTTTTAAGTTTGATAAGAAGTAAATAAATTTGTTTTTATCTACAACACTAATTCACCCCCCACTCTCAATGTTGTCTGTACTCCAACAAATGATGCCTTAGTTAGTGGTTATATATCTTGATGCTTGAGTAAACACATTATGGGGGCATTGTTTTTTGCCTTGTTCCATGGTTTTGGTGATTAATACAAGCTCGATGTATCTCTAGTGATGGAGTTTTTTCTCGAAAGGGTTTCTCTATGTATATTTGGCATTATGTATATTTGTTGCAACTCTTTATGTTATATTTCAGGTTTAATGGTAAATCACATGTTTATCTATTTTGGATAATCAAATTTGAACACTTTATGCATATACTTTCATTGTAATTGTTCCCTGATTTCTTATCATGTGAATGACACATACTTTGAGATGCATGATCATTTTAGGATTCAAATTCACTTCAAAGTGGGGGCAAAATACAATGGTGAAATTTGCGTACCCATGCCATTTTACATTTAGTTTTGTGCCTATTTTGAGGAAACACCTTAATGCATGTACATAGTGACAAATGTCATGATCTCATGCGAAGTTGAGCTCATTCACCTATCCTTTTATCCATCCATATACACACATATCCCTATACACTTAGCCCTTGCCTTACATACACCTACTTTGATACATTCACTTATACCCTGCATTTATTACACCTATCTATACATCTACCTCCATTTAGCCATTAGTCATCTGAATTTGATTGTTCCCACCCTAAGACATTCCATGGTCACAGGGGCAATCCTATAGTTGTGGATTTGTCCCCTTCCTTTTCAAAATTCAAATTTGGCCAATTGCCCCCCTTTACTTTCCCACCCTAAGCTGATTAAACACATGTTTGACACAATTTGATGTTATATGTAAGTATTTAAGGACATCTAATGCATTCATTCCAATAACCAAGTATCAATCCGAAATACCACACCCTTTATCATTCAAGAGCATTGAAGGAGCAATTAATAGCGATATATTTCAATTTGGTGCACTAAAAAGAGTAACAAATCTGCATTATAGAGCTCTTGCATCCTGTCTTTAAATTTTTTACATTTTGTAGGGATTGATTTAGAGAGGAAGCTTGTCTCCCAGTGATACAACAACAACCCTTTAAGGTATCTTTAAATACTACTAGTCCCTAGATCTTTAGGAAACATAGAGCAAACATTTATCCACTAGGCAATAAACAAAGCATACTTTAATTGTGCACGCACAAGGGCAAATTTGGACTCAGAGGACTAGTCTGCAATCACAAATATGCCTAAAACCGTGGACTTGTTCTTTGATACAATTTAGATCCAATACAAATCTTGAGATACTTCACTCGCTGAGAGGGTCATATTTATGAGCATACATCTAACAATATCAAAATTTTTCTTCCAAAACACTCAAACTTTGATCAACAAGCTAAATATAGTTATTGTCATGTTACTTTTCTAAATTAACTATTACAAATTATCACAATACCACAATTACGTTTAATTAAGCTAAGCTAATTGTTCTTAATGGATTGTATTTATTTAATTAGTCTAGGTTAATCCTAAGGAACCTTAATTTTCATTTACAATTCTATCTAACATAATTAAAAATACATCCAAAACGCCCAATAGCTGGCAATTACATAGATTGTTAACTAGTTACATTGTGAGGCGTAGATCAAAATTCGCTATCGAGCTTTTCTCAACCGTCGATTACAAATAATACAAAACATCGATCCGTGTATTCGACACCGATTGGTGAATACCATTCTATATAAGCTCCACAATTTCCCCTCTTCCCGTTAAGAGAAGGCAAAATAATACTATTCTTTCTTGAAGGGAGAGCAAAGATAACTTTTAGAGCACCGAATTTGAAAGCAGGAATAAATGGCGGGCAGAGGAAAATCAGCAGAGGGAAAGAAGGCAGTTTCAAGAAGCTCAAAGGCCGGGCTTCAGTTTCCCGTCGGTCGTATTGCCAGATTTCTCAAGGCCGGTAAATATGCTGAGCGGGTGGGTGCAGGTGCGCCTGTTTATCTCGCAGCCGTTCTCGAATATCTTGCAGCTGAGGTATGTCGATTTGCTGAAGATTGTTTGTAGAATGCCTTATTTTTGAATCTGAGCTAAAAATGACACATGGGTTGTAGAGGGTTTTGATTTTTTCTTGGGTTATGTCTTTTGTCTTTAAGGGTATTAGGGTTTAATGGCTTTGTATGATTTTCTACAGTTGCTTGAGTTGGCTGGAAACGCTGCAAGGGATAATAAGAAGACAAGGATCATCCCCCGTCATATTCAGTTGGCGGTGAGAAATGATGAGGAGTTGAGCAAGCTTCTGGGCGCTGTCACCATTGCCAATGGCGGAGTTCTGCCAAATATTCACGGTGTTCTCCTGCCTAAGAAGATCGCCAAGGGCGGGGCTGGTGAATCCGAGGCTTGAGAGATTTGGGGTGTGTTTGGAATTTTATGGTGTTTTTGAACACCACCGTTTGCAGGAAATTTTGTTAATCTAGATTCTGTGTAGTAAATGGCTGCCTAGGGTTTCTTTACATGTAGCCTGCTTCTATATATAGAAGTGCTTCGAAGTTCTTTACCTGTAATTAATTGTACAAGAGTTCTGTCTGCATATGTTCCCTTGACAGAGTTTAGCTTCACTGGTTTTAGGGTTTGGGGTTATTTAGTAGTCATAGATGAGATGATAGGCAAAGGGTATCAATAAGGGGCAAATAAATGCCAATTTGTAAGTCTGAGGAGGAAGATCATTTGACCAACTTCTGCCAATGCCTCTTGTTGTAAATATACAGTACAAGTCTTTAAACCATTAAAATTTAGTTGCATTGTTCGTTTATGATAATAATTTGAGATGTGCTCAACTGATTTTGTGTCTTGTTTTTTGGTTTGTTTGTTTTTAAATAAATTTAAAACGCTTGTTTTACACCTATTCTTGGCGCAGTTGCAAAATCAGTCCTATTTTGTGTATAAGTAATCAAGAAAATTCTTTCTGTAACATGCCAATTCTACTCAAATGCTTTGGAACTTTATTTATTTATTATTATTATTATTATTTAGTTGAATCCATTTTTATGTATTAGAGTTGGCCCTCTGAATTAATTTGAACGTTATTTGTAGTATTGTATGCTACATTTCTGGTTGACAGCAAATTTGAGCTTTATATTATGTGATGATGAGTTCAATGGTACAGTTGTTGAATGGTATACTAACTTTCATAGAAATTTACTTATTGTTTTTAATTTTTATATGTCAGTGTTAGTGTGTAAATTTGAGAGCTCTAATGGAAGAGTCTCCTCCATTTTAAATTGTGACTGAATTTTTTAATTAAATAGGATTTTTTTAAATACTTTTTATATTCAAAATGAGATTCCAAATCCAATATTTTTGGTGATTTAACATCCAATACTAAGAATTCCAAATACTATTTACAATAGAATCTTTCAAATATTTTCAATATTTTTATGAATTTAATACAGAATCTCTTAAATATTCTTTTCCATTCAAAATAATAATATTTTAGTATTTGTTTTGTAATTACGAATAGTATTATGGATACTTTTTTGTTTTTTCAATTGAAAGAGAATATCTATTCAATGTTTTAATGGGGTTTAATGCAGAATCTTTTAAATACTTACAATATTTTTATGAATTTAAGACAGAATCTCTTACAATGTTCATGAGTTATTGTTATTGTCACCTCTCGATAATAGGGACCATAAGAAATTTGGATAATATGGACAATATAACCCAATAAGAATTTGCCTAATGAAAGGTTATTATGCAACATCAAATCGAAGACTAAAAATAATATGTTTCATTTTTAAGTATGCACTTCATTTTTTAAGTTTTTGATAGACTATTCAAAAATATACACAAATTCAAGACCTGAGTTAGTTACTAGCAATACAAGATATCCACAAATAATATAAAGGAAGTTTGACTTTCTATTATTAGAAAACAAGTGATGAATTAGAGTTTATGTAAATAGAAGTTTCATATACACATAATATAAAGGAAGTTGACTTTCCATTATTAGAAAACAAGTGATGCATTAGAGTATATGTCAATAGAAGTTTCATATACACATAATATAAAGGAAGTTTGACTTTCTATTATTAGAAAACAAGTGATGCATTAGAGTATCTGTAAATAGAAGTTTCATGTTTGAGTACTTAAATATAATACACTTCATGTTTAACTATGCAATAGACATTGTTATCATAAACTATCCAAGGCCTAGCTCAAGGTAAGATACACCAAAATTATTATTACAAATGATCTTTTAGAATCAAAGTAGATAAAGTTAGTTACTAGCAATACAAGAGAAGCACAAATAATATAAAGGAAGTTGACTTTATCATAAGCTATCCAAGGCCTAGTCCAAGGTAAGATACACCAAAATTATTATAACAAATGATCTTAGAATCAAAGTAGATAGAGTTGGTTACTAGCAATACAAGAAAAGCACAAATAATATACATTATTAGAAACAAGTGATGAGTAGAACCAAACAATTGATTAGACATGGTAAAAGATACACAAATGGTTAAGAGAGGTACAAATGTTTAAGAGAGGTAAAAGATAAATGAATGGTTTAGAGAGGTGGCATGTACATCTAAGAAATCAAGTAACTCTAATGACATGAATAAGTGAGAGTTGCAATGTGCTATTATAACTTATGTAAGCTTAACTATAAGTGCAGGATTTTTTTCTTTGTATTCAAAAAAGTACTTAAAAAAACCTATACTAACAATTCCCTAGGATTTGTTTTCTTTGTATTCACCAACAGTCCAATGGTGACATGTTAGATATAACAAACTTTTAAATTACAACGGTCCAATGGTGGAGACTCTCCATGTAACACACCTCAGGCCTTCACAGTGGTTACTAAACATCTCACAAATATTATCCTTTAGCACAACTCAAAATGAACTTTTTGCAAAACAGAAAATATTCAAACCAGGCTTAAATTTGACGGTTGACCTTACTTGTCAAGTATTTTTTTAATGACAGTTATCTATTCAAAGATGCCCTTAAAATACTATGATATACCTTAGTATAAGTAAAATTATATATAAACCAAAGATAAATATGATCATAATTCTATATAAATTTTGACAGTCTATCCAAAGTCTCTCCTTTCATGTGATACAATCTTTTTAAAATTTTGATTGTATTTTGCGGCAAAAATGTCTAAATACAGCCATATGGCCATCAAATTTAGGCCCTGATTCAAACAACTCACATTGTCAAACCATAGTCATTTTGTTAACCAAATAATTGACCTCCACTTATCTAGTCAACCTCAAAACTTTAACTAAAAATATAAAAATCATATACAAAATTTATACCATGACCGCAAAAGCTAATTCCTCCATGCGATGAAATGTGTTAACTTTTACCACTATAGATTGCTAACCACAAATGTACATTCACACATCAATATTAATTTAGAATTTAAATTCCACTTTCTTAGACATGACTATATTCTTAGGATTCCCAAGGATGCCCCTGCATCAATATGGAATTGTAATAGCAAATTAAGTACATACTTAGGCTATGTAATGCTGATCTGGGAAGAAGATTGATAGATCTCAAACTTGAGAAAATAGTGCAACAAACCCAAGTTGGTCATCAAAAGCCATCACGTAGGGCAATTTTCATTAGTGCAATGGAGGATGAAGAGCTCTCTACAATCAATAAGTCATCAACATACAAAACTAGGAATAGGAGAGACTCATCTTGTTGGAAGATATGGATGTTTAGATTATAATGACACCAAATGAATTTAATGAAGAGAAGGAAGTAAACCATTGCTTGAGATGCTGGTTTTAGGTCATAGATAGATTTCTTAAGTTTATAGACCAATAAAAAATCTTGTTAAAAACCTTGCGGTTGCTCCATATATATCTCTTCTCAAGATCCCCATGAAAAAAGACACTCTTTATATCCATGTGATGAATCTCCCATCAAATAAAATTAGATTGAGTTCTTCTTTACAATAAGTGCAAAGGTCTCAATGGAGTCAATATCAAGAACCTATAAAAATTCTTTAGCAATTAAATGATCTTTAAAATTATCAACCAACCCATCTATAACAAATTTAGTCTAATATATCCACCTACATCAAACAAGTTTCTTTCCCTTGGAAAGAGGGACTAAATCCTAAGTGTCGTCCCTCAAAAGTTTTTAGCCGTTTGGCGTAAAGAGGAGTGCTGTTGTGCTAGTCTTCAAAAAGCGACCTGCTATTACTACAATGCCCAAACAAATCATCATCTATATGCTCTACTGGGCCCTCTTGAGGTGCTGCAGGAAGCTCATCTGGAGCAGCCAGAGGCTTGTTTATATTGTTGTTGTTTGGTCATCTGCTCTCTTCATTGTGGACCATGTTCACTTCTAGTACAATGGATTCCTGTTGGGGATTCTCTTGTTGTCGACTTCCTTTCTTCTCGAGAGGAAGGATTTGATGGGTGGATTGCTATTCGCTGTTTTACTATGTTTTACACATCTGTTTGCTGTGGTGGCCCGGTGTATTTTATGTATTTGTTTTGGCTCCTTGCATTGGCTGAAGATCATGACACCTCCAGCCACTAAGTTGCGTTGCATTTGCAACGACAGTGTTTCTACCAATATTGAGAAATGGTGGGACGAGCCGGTTGCATGGAGTTTGAATGAGAAGCAGAAGGAAGATTACAGACGAGTAAGAAGCAAGTACATGGTCTATGATTACTGCTCTGAAAAATCACCCTTCTCCTCACAACCTGTTGAATAGAACCCTTTTGATGCTCAACTTTAAACTCTAGTTGCACAAATTAAGCATAAACTCAAGCTCATTGATAGCCATAAAAGGCAAGGGTGCTCAAAGTCAAGCTTGTTTGAATTGGCTTATGTTTAGAGACAAAGATCCAAAGAGTTTTTATGCCTCAAGCATGTTAAAGAGAAGATCAAATCTATCAATTCTTCTCGTGAATGACTCATTGAGATTCCTAAGATTTAAGGCCTTTTTACACGATTATAAGTTTGTGTTTCAAAGCCTACAAGATTTTTAAAAGTGCGCGAAGACTTATAGGAATATCTTGATGTTGTTTATCATAAACGTAGTCATGATGCTCAAAAAGTTTACTATATACCACTCACTCTCGAGGAGCTTCACTTGACACTTATATACAAATGACCCATGATAATTCTCCTATCATTGATGGATTCCCTTGTGAATTTTTACAAGCTCACTTTGCAGTTCATGGTTCTAGGTATGCTTCATGTTTACAAAGAAGCTCTTCCAAACAATTCTTTGGGTATCATCATCAATGAAGGAAACATTAAATTCATCTCCAAAGATGGGGATCCTAAATTCATCTCTAGTTGGAGACCCCTAACCTTATTGAGAGTTTGCTACAAAATCCTAGCTAAAGTGTTATCCCTTCATTTACACCACCTTCCCACAATTGTGAGACTTGAGAAACTAAGTTCATCAAGAGTTGCTATATTCTTGATAATATAATTACCATTTGGGAAGGAATTAAATGGGATAGGGCCTTTCGATGATGCATTTTGTTTCTTAAACTTGATTTTCAGAAAGCCTTTGAACGCATTAAGTGGCATTTTATTTTGGTCATTCATAAAGAATTGAGGTTTAGAGAAGTTTTATAGGGGCACAAAATTATCTTGTAGGGGCACAAAATTAGAAAGGATATGAGATGGATGATGTGGGAAATTTATATTTAATGAGAAATATGGGCAATTCATTAGAAATTCTTTTATTTTATCACATGACACAAAACTAAACAATACTTAGTCATTGGATAGAAATAATGTGGAGGTTGTGGGCATAACATGATAACAAGTATTGATTTATGTGGTAGCACAATGCATCCTCCTATGCATAGATGTAGACCACAAAATTAGAAAAGATATGAGATGGATGATGTGGGAAATCTTTACTAGTTACAGGTTATTAGATGCACATTAACATAAAGATAATAACAACATCCAAATGCAAATACAAAACTCACAACACAAGATATACGTGGGGAAAACCCTTTCAGATGAAAAACCCCACACTCTAAAAACTGCATAATGTATTATCAAATCAAAAGATGATTACAACACACTTGCAATGCAAGCTCTTTCAGGAGTACATAATGCCAATTCTCATTCACATCTCGTGACCTTTCACATTCTATAGCCACTTATTTATCAAGCCTCTTTGGCGGTTATCCAATGTTGATTTATCCATGTCAGCCAATAACAAAATAACTGCTGACGCCTTTATTAAATATAGGGTATTTTTTGCTTCAGGGCTGTTGCCCCCAGCAACCCCCTAGGCCCCGCAGGAGGGGCTCTACCCCCTGCACTCCCCCGTTAATTATTCTGGGGGGAAACCAAAATTTATCTTGCTGTATGTACACAAGGTGCCAACTATGGGATCCTACAACATAGTGCTGAATAAATAAATACAACATTAGGAACTTGCAAAGGTTGAGACACCTTAATTCCCAACATTCTCCCACTTGTCAAACACCTTTCAAGAGCCAATAGAATGACAAGATTTAATTGCTAGGGGCCGAGAGGCCCATAGACTCTGAACACCATCTAAACTTCTCCATGCTCATAGGTTTTGTCAAGGCATCTGCAACATTCCTCAAAGTGTCAACTTTCTCCAAATTCGCCTTCCCATCCTCTACCATGTCACGAACAAAATGGTACTGGACATCATTATGCTTAGTCCTCGTGTGGAAGGTAGGATTCTTTGCCAAACATATGGCACTCTGACTGTCACAACAAATGATAATCTTCCCTGCATCAAACCCAACATCAAAACACAATCTCTTAAGTCAAATGACTTATTTACAAGCATGAGTTGCTGCCATGTACTCTCCTTCAGTAGTGGACAAAGCGACCATAGGTTTTTGTTTACTCATCCAACTAATAACACCACCAAACATAGTGAAAACATAAGCACTGGTGGATCTTCTGCTGTCAATATCACCTGTCCAATCCGAATCCACAAATCCTCGAATACAAAGTGAATGCCAATCCCTTGTACGATAACCATGATAACATAATGAATACTCAGAAGTACCTCATAAGTATCTAAACACTCACTTTGCTCCATCCCAATGTATCCATCCAGGATTAGCCATAAATCAACTAAGGACTCCCACTACTTGGGCAATGTCTGGTCTTGTACAAACCATAGCATACATCAAGCTACCAACTGCACTAGCATAAGGAACTCTGCTCATATCCTCCATCTCTAAAGGAGACTTTGGATAATCTGCAACAGATAATTTTGTCCCCATCATAACAAGAACAATCAATGGTCTACAATCTGCCATGTTGAATATCTCCAACATAGTGTTCACATACTTACTCTGGCCTAACCAAAGTTTTCTGTTAGCTCTGTCTCTTCTGATTTCCATTCCCAGAATGTATTTGGCTACCCCTAGATCTTTCATCTCAAACTATATTGACAACTGAGACTTCAAATCAAGAATAAAACTCTTACCATTCCCAATGAATAACATATCATCAACATATAATGCAATAATGAGAATGCAATGAATATCCATTTTATAATAAACACAATGATTTAATTTTGATCTTAGAAATCCCAAACTCAACACAAAGGCATCAAATTTATGGTACCACATCGTAGGAGATTGTTTCAAACCATACAAAGACTTTTTCAACTTGCAAACCAGATTTTATTTACCCTTTACCACATAGTGCTCTGGTTGTGACATATAGATTTCTTCCTCCAAGTCACCATGAAGGAAAGTTGTCTTCACATCCATCCGTTCAATTTCTAAATCGTATGTTGCAACAAGTGATAATAAGAATATGATAGATGTCATCTTTGTAGCGGGAGAGAAAATCTCACGATAATCTATTCCCTAAACCTGGGAATAACCTTTTGCGACCAACCTTGCCTTAAATTTCTCAAAACTACCATCTGAACCAAAGTTCTTCTTGAACACCCATTTGCATCCAACAGGTTTACGTCCATCAGGCAAGGGCACTGGATCCCAAGTATTATTTTTCTTCAAGGAAGCCATCTCTTCATCCATTACCTCTTTCTAGGAATCTGCATCACTCATACCCATAGCCTCTCTTACGGTCCTAGGCTCATCAGTGTTAGAAATCAAAGCAAAAATACAACTGGAATCATGCAATGAATAACCAAAACTATCAGGTTGCCACCTTATCCATGTGGACCTCCTCAAAGGTTGAGGTTGAGGTTCTTCATCATTTTCTAAACTTTCAAAGCTACCAGAGTTCTCCTCATCATCAGGTCCAACAGATGTCTTCGATTCAACTTTCTCAAGGGTGGAAGGAAGCTGAACCACATCTTTCTCTTTTTCTTTCTCTAGTTGTAAAACAATAGAAGGATTCAACTCTCTTAAGATCATAATTCTGCTATAAGAACTCTCTGAGACACTAGATCCCAAAGCTTGTACCCTTTCACATCGTTGCCATAACCAATTAAGATACACTTCACAACCTTGTTCTCTAACTTTGACCTCTTCTCCTTAGGCACATGTGCATATGCCTCACAACCAAACACTTGAATATGTCTCAATAAAGACTTTTTACCATACCACACCTCCATAAGTGTCTTATCAACAAGCATTGATGTAGGAGACCTGTTAACCAGGCAACAAGAGGTAGAAATAGCTTTAGCCTAGAACTTTTGTTCAAGGCCAGCTCCACTTAGCATACTCCTCGCCCTCTCCATCAACATTTAGTTCATCCTCTCTGCAACTCCATTTTGCTGAGGGGTATACGGAGTTGTCTTATGCCTCTCAATCCCATGTTCTTTACAGAACTTGTCGAAATCTGCTAAACAAAACTCACCACCGTTATCAATCCTCAAACACTTAATCTTTCTATCCTACTGATTCTCCACAAGATCTTTGAACTCTTTGAATCTACTAAAGACTTTAGATTTGCTTCTAAGGAAATACACCCATGTCCTACTGTAATCATCAATGAATGAAACAAAGTAAACATATTTTGAAATCGAAGGAACATTAACTGGACCAAACACTTCAGAATGAATCAAGTCCAACACCTCAGAAGATTTTTGAGAATTGGAATAAAACTACATAGATGCAATGTTTGCAAAAATTGAACTCAAGATTACAATCATTCATACCCTCAACGAAGTGTTTATTTTTCAGGTTCCTCAAACCCTTTTCACCAATGTGACCAAGCATTTGGTGCCATAACATTGTCTTCTAAGTTAGAAGTTTCATCTCCATATAATGAGCACCCTCAGGTACCCAAAAAGCACGACCATCAAAAGTAGATGCACCAATTCTCTTCATTGCTGGTTCCAATAGTGAGGATGAAGACTCTAAAGTTCTCTTCTTTGAAACAGAGGCACTATTGCATTGTACTGCAAATGCATCGAGCTAAAACAGAGTGCCAATCTGAACACCCTTAGCTAGCACCATAGCTCCTTTAATCATCTTGCATCCTCCATTCGAGAAAATAACTTGCACACCCATATCATTCAACTTACTTATAGATAATAGGTTTCATGCCAAACCAAGGATATGTAAAACACCATTGATCCCCTTCACTCGTCCATTAGGGAATCAAATGAAGACTCTTCCATGACCAACTCTCTTCAAGTGAGAGTCATCACCCAAGTACACCTTCCCACTATTATATTCTTCATACTTTGAAAGCCAACCCCAATGAGAGGTCATGTGAAAAGATGCACTAAAGTCAATAAGCCATACATCCTCAGATGCATGTGTTGCCAAGGCAACGACAAACGCTTCTCCTTCATCTTGAGAGGAATTGTCAGAATCTGAATCATAGTTATTCTTTTTCTTCTTCTCCTCCTTGTACTCCTTGCGGAAGTGACCATGTTTGTTACAGTTCCAACATAGAGCCTTGGACTTTCCAGGAGACTTGGATCTCCTAACGAATTTGTATCTTCATTTTTCTTCTTTCTTCTTATCCTTTTCTTCCATTTCTCTTTAGATCTACCACGAACTGCAAGAGCCTCCTTAGCCGAATCGAAAGATTTTATTTGCATCTCTTTAGACAACAACGAAGAAACCACTTCATCCATCTTGAAGGTGGTATTGGTACTCCCAATGAACATAACAAGGTGGTCCCACGAATCTGGTAAGGAACATAGTAATCTCATACATCGATCCTCCTCCTCCATCTTCACACCAACAAAGGTCAACTGGGCAACAAGTATATTGAAAGTGTTCAAGTGATCAACGATAAATCCTCCATCTTCCATCCTCAAAGAATACAATTTATTTCACAGGAATAACTTGTTCACGAGAGATTTAGCCTGATAAACATCTCCAAGTTTCTTCCAAAGTAATTTCGCAGTCTTCTCTTCATGGATATTTAGGAGCAATGAATCAGCCAAATAAAGTCTTATCAAAACCTTATCCTTCCGATCCATTAGATCCCAATCTTCTTGTTTCATACCCGATGGCATGGTTCTGGATACAATGAGCCATAGATCTCTATCCACCAATAAGTCCTCCATCTTGAGTTTCCACAACTCAAAGTTGCCTCAATTAAACTTCTTTATCTCAAACCTCCCAAATGTGCTTCCATCTCTTTCCTGCAACAAAGATTTCAAAATCATCTGCACAAGCTCCCACTCAAATGAAGATCAGCTCAAAAACCCTCTACCCAACAACTAGAACCAAAGGTGATTAGGCTCTGATACCAACTAAAAGGAAGCAAGGTATGCGAAAACAACTTCATACACTGATCTAATGAGGAAAGTTATGCAAATTTCAATCTTTACTATTTATAGGTTATTAGATGCACATTTACAGAAAGATAATAACAACATCCAAATGCAAATACAAAACTCACAACGCAAGATATACGTGGGGAAAACCCTTTCGGGTGAAAAACCCCACACTCCAAAACATGCGCAATGTATTATCAAATCAAAAGATGATTACAACACACTTGCAATGCAAGCTCTTTCAAGAGTACATAATGTCGATTCTCATTCGCATCTCGTGACCTTTCACATTCTCCAACCACTTATTTATCAAACCTCTTTGGCGGTTATCCAATGTCAGTTTATCCATGTCAGCCAATAACAAAATAACTTTTGACACCTTTATTAAATATAAGACATTTTTTGCTTCAAGGGCGTTGCCCCTAGCAATCCACGCTGGGGGGATAAGCCCCCCAAGCCCCATAGGAGGGGCTCTGCCCCCTGCACTCCCCCATTAATTATTTTAGGGGGAAACCGCAGTTGAAAAAGTCACCAAAATTTATCTTGCTGTATGTGTACACAAGGTGCCGACTATGAGATCCTACAACATAGTGCTGAATAAATAAATACAACATTAGGAACTTGCAAAGGTTGAGACACCTTAATTCTCAACGCCATGTAGATAAAAAGTCACTACATTACTATTATTCCACCCTTGTGTGACTCACAAAAAATATATTTATACCAGTGTAGTATTTTTAGTTACTATTTTATATATTAGAAATATTATTATAATTTAACAACCAATTGTTAAAATAACATGGAATTTCTCTTTACAATATTTATTTGAAAAAATTAATTACCAATAATAATATACAACATTTCACTTAAAATGTATAAAATAAATTATTTATTACTTATTGTACTGATAATTTTTATTTTAAAAAATAGTTCATTAATAATATCAATAGAAAATAAACTCTTATAATATACTTTCACAAATTTCTCTTTTAAATACAAGATAATCTATATTATGGATTTATAACTTCACTCTAAAAAAATCAAACTTATTACAAGAGTTAATTATAAAGAAAATAAATATTATGTTGATTTTAGTGTTGGTCATTTATGGTGATTTAACATTAACACTAGTTCAATATGAAAACATTGATATGCCACTTTATCTCTAAAATTTTACCAAAAGAAACATGATACATTTCATAACAAAACAAATACTAAAAATATTAATAACAATACAAAACAATGTTTAGTTACTACTACTCCCATGAACACTTGTTTTGGTAGGGTTAGAGCTTACATGTTATTCATATTTTATTGTTAAACATACAATTGATGGCCAAACTTTCTAATATGTTAAGAG
This sequence comes from Cunninghamia lanceolata, assembly GCA_027924645.1. Classification (NCBI taxonomy): domain Eukaryota; kingdom Viridiplantae; phylum Streptophyta; class Pinopsida; order Cupressales; family Cupressaceae; genus Cunninghamia; species Cunninghamia lanceolata. The sequence goes on from BSBN01001336.1 coordinate 2,274,605, forward strand.
TTGATTTTTTGTCATCAAAGTTAAAGCATATTTCATAAATTAAAAGGTTATATTTGAATAAGTATACAAATAATTTTTAGTTATGTTTTTCCATGTAATTTATTAAAACAACATGCATCTTTTTGAAACAAATTATGCAGATTCCTTTGATAATGCTGGAAAGAAAAAATACACTCCTTTTGAAAGATAGATAGTTATTGAATAAAAGAAATGTTTAGACTCATTTATCTTCCACGTGAGTGTATGAAGTTGCACTCTCAAAATTCCCAATGGTTTTTGTATAAGCATTTGATAGTTATTTGTTCTGTGTTGTGGCAGTTTTTGTATAAGCGTGCAAAAATCCTCACATGCAAATGGTCATCCTTGCAAAGAGCATGCATGTGCTTCATTCACATGGATCAAACCATTATAGGCATTTGATCCAAAAGATCTTGGCACACTCCTATAGAATCCTGCAGAGCTGTTATAGCCCCACAATATCCCTGAATCAAAACAAATGGCCATTTCATTAAATTTAATAATGAGATTGCCAAAGGTTTGTTGAAATGTGAAGTCAGTTTGACTTATTCTAGCAGTGACAAGCAGTCAACAATTTTTTTTGGCCATGTTCCACATGTACACCATGCAAAATTGCATGCGGAAGTGCCACTCACGCTTTTATGCATGGAGATCTATCTTTAAATTTGATCAATTTTTTGCATGTGCTTTTTCGTGATTGCTTAAGGTTGTCGAGCTTGAATGCCAAGGCATGAGAAAAAGTTTTGTAACTGTGAATTTTCTTCTGAGAATAAAATTGAGAGATCTTTGCCCGTGGTTTTTTCCTGGTACATTACCAGGTTTTCCACCTAAATCTGTGTTATCTATTTTGTACTTTTATTGCTAATTCATTGTTATTTCAATTCTGCACTACTTATTTTTCTAACAGTTGGTATCAGAGCACATAGTTTTGTGCATAAATTGTTTTGTGGGCTTTTCATCTTTGTGAAAAGCAATGACAGGAGGCACAGTTACTAGATTTGAGGTTCAAAAATTTGATGGTTCTAATTTTGCTTTGTGGAAACTTAATGTTCAAGCCTTATTGGTGAAGGATGGATGTGCCTTGACTCTCAAGGGGACAATGTCAGAACCTGCAACCATGAAGCAAGAGGATTGGGATGAGCAAGATAACATGGTTAGAGATACAATTTAGTTATCTCTGGCTGATTCAGTTTTATTCAATGTTGCAGAGGAGAAAATGACACATGACTTGTGGACTAAGCTGGAAAAGCTATATGAGACCAAGTCATTAGCAAATAAAATTTTGTTACAACGATAGTTGTATAATTTGAGGATGCATGACAATTCTTCAATCACAGATCATGTCAATAATTTCAACACACTGATTAGCAAGTTGGCTTCAGTGGAGGTGAAAATTGAAGAAGAGGATAAAGCGGCTATACTATTGCGTTCTTTGCCTAAAACTTGGGATCAACTAGTTATGGCACTCAATAACTCAGCACCGAAGGGGAAACTTGTTTTTGAAGATGTGGTAGCCACAATAATTTCTAAAGATTCAAGGCGGAAGACATCAAGGGACTTCTTCCTTTGATGCCCTTTTTGCAAGAGGTAGAACTCTGGAAAGAGAGAAAGCTAAGCGTGGACATGCTAGGTCAAAATCCAAGGGGTAGAAAAGAGTTAAGTGTTGGAACTGTGGAAAATAGGGCATGTCAAAAAGGAATGTAGGTTGCCGAAAGCAAACAAAGAAAATCCTAGCTCGCAGCCATCAGAGGCAAATATAGAAGAAGCTAGAGCACCATTGGAAGATGGAGAGGTTTTTTCTACTAATTTGAGAGGTTCATTTCATCATGTTTGGATCATTGATTCTGGTGCCTCTTTTCATATGACTCCTCACAAGGACTGGTTTTCTTCTTACCGATCATGTGAAGGAGGTATGGTTTAAATGGGAAATGACAACCTATTTGAAGCTATTGGTGAAGGATAGGTCAAAATCAAAATGTTTTATGGGATTGTAAGGACTCTTCATCATGTAAGACATGTACCGGGCTTGAAGAAAAATCTGCTGTCACTTGGAGTATTCGACGAGCAAGGTTACTGATTCAATGGAGAAAATACATGTTTGAAGGTAACAAAGGGAGCATTGGTGGTGCTAAAGGGAGAAAAGCTTGGCAATCTCTACATATTGGTTGGAGAAACTTGTAGTGGAGAGGCTACAGTGGTATCAGATGCAGAAATGGATTCATTATCTACTTGAAATCAAAAGCTAGGCCACATGAGTGAATGTGGTTTAAAGGTACTGCTAGATAGAAATCTTCTCCCAGGTGCTAAATCTAGAGATTTAAATTTTTGTGATCATTGTTTGTTTGGAAAACATAATAGGTTGAGTTTTCCTAGTTGCACTACCAAAAGTAAAGAAATTCTAGATTTAATTCATTCAGATACTTGGCAAGCCCCTGTTACATCAATTGGCGGTTTGTCATATTTTGTTTCATTTATAGATGATTGTTCTCGTAAGGTGTGGATTTATCTGTTGAAGAAGAAATCTGATGTATTTTATTATTTTAAGAAGTTTAAAGCTTTGCTAGAGAATAAAAAAGGTAAGACAATTAAGTGTCTTAGAACAAATAACAGAGGGGAATTAAATTGTTCAGGTGAGTTTAATCAGTTTTGCAGTGAGCATGGTATTGCAAGGAAGTTGACAGTTCATAGAAGACCACAACAAAATGGTGTTGCTAAAAGGATGAAACATACAATTATGGAAAGAGCTAGATGTATGTTGAGCACTGTTGGATTGGAGCATAAATTTTGGGCTGAGGCTGTTAATACAACTTGTTTATTGATTAATAGATCACCCACTACAACTCTAGATCATCAAATTCTTGAAGAAGTTTGGACAGGTAAACTTGTTGATTATTCCTTTCTTCGTATTTTTTGGTTTTGATGCTTAAGCTCATATTCCCAAAGAGGATAGGGATAAGCTAGATGTGAAGTCCATGAAATGTATTTTTCTTGGCTATGCAAAAGGTACAAAGGGGTAAAGGTTGTGGGATACTGCTGCCCGCAAGATTATTATTAGCCGAGATATTTATTTTAATAAAAAAATAGTGCAAGGAAGTAAAGAACAACAAAGTACATAAATTGTTCCAGTAGAGGTGGAAAAGTATGATGCTAATTTGGAGGTGCTAGATGAAAATCAGGCACCTGTTCATGAAAATCAGCAAGATAATAATCAGAATTAGTTTTTTGATGAGGTTGAACAACAACCAAATGAGCCACAGGGTAACACATTACTCCTTTTGAGGAGATCCACTAGAGTTATCAAATCACTAGAGAGGTAATCTCTTAATTGTAATTCAACTTATGCTTTACTTACTGATGTTGGTGAGCCTAGCTCATTTTAGGAGGCTTGCGAAGATGAAGATGCAAATAAATGGAGAGAAGCCATGGATGAGGAGATGAGAGCTCGACATAAAAATAAAACGTGGGAGATTGTGCAATTGCACAAGGGGCGAAAAGATATTGGCAACTAGTGGGTATTCAAATTGAAAAGGGATATAAATGATAATTTGTGGAGTGATATAAAGCTCAGTTGGTGGCCAAGGGGTAAGCACATAAATCTGGTATTTATTTTGATGAAATCTTTTCACCTATGGTGTGATTAAGTACAGTTAGAGTTGTTTTGGCGCTTGTTTCTAGTCTTGATTTAGAATTACAACAGTTAGATGTTAAAACAACTTTCTTGCATGGTGATCTTTTTGAGGAAATTTATATGCTACAACCGGAAGGTTTTGAGGAAAAGACAAGGAGAATCTAGTATGCAGGTTGAACAAATCATTGTATGGTTTGAAACAGGCGGGCCAAGGTGTTGATATAAGCAATTTGATTCCTTCATGACAAGTTTGGGTTTTAGTAGATGTGAGGTTGATCATTGTGCCTATTTTAAAAGGTATGAAGATGGTAGTTTCATTATTTTGCTTTTGTATGTAGATGATATGTTGTTAGCAAGTCCCAACATGCAGAGAATCATTGGGTTAAAAACTCAGCTTGCTAGGGAGTTTGAAATGGACTTAGGTAATGTAAATCAGATTCTTGGAATGAGGATACATAGAGATAGAAAGAACATGAAAATTTGGTTGTCACATAAGACTTATGTGGAGAAGATTTTACAATGCTTCAATATGTAAAATGCACAACCAGATAGTACTCCATTTCCAGCTCATATTAAATTTTCTTCGGAACAGTGCCCTAGCACAGAAGTGGTGAAGACACAGATGTCTTGTGTACCATACTCATAAATAGTTGGTAGTCTTATGTTTGCTATAGTGTGCACCAGACCAGACATTGCACAAGCAGTGGGAGTAGTTAGTCATTTCATGGTGAATCCAGGTTGTGATCATTGGATCATTGTGAAGTGGATTCTCAGGTATTTGAGGGGCACTTTTGATGCTGCTATTTGTTATAGTGGGAGTAGTCTTCAGGTTAATGGATATGTGGATGCTTTGGTGGATATAGAGATAAGAGAAAATCTACTACAGGTTATGTTTTCTCCTTAGTAGGAGGTGCTGTTAGCTGGGTTTCAAAGTTGCAGACAGTGGTGGATTTATCTACTACTGAAGAAGAATATATGGCAGCAACACAAGCTAGCAAGGAGGCAATCTGGCTTCATAGACTCTTGGGTGAATTGCAGGTAAAGCAGGATAACATGGTGTTGCATTGTGACAGCCAGAGTGCTTTACACTGAGTATGAAACTCATCTTATCATGCCAAAATGAAACATATTGATGTACAATATCACTTTGTACGTGAGGTGGTGGAAGGACAAGTCTCTTTGGCTAAGATACACACTGATATAAATTTAGTAGATATTTTGACGAAGCCTACTAGTAGAGAGAAGTTCATATGGTGCATAAATTCTCTTGGCTTGCACATCACTTGATGATAGGCATCAACGACATTGGTCTCTCAATATGAGGAGTTATTTGTCAGGCAAAAACATGATTTCAAGTGGGGGATTGTTGAAATGTTAAGTTAGTTTGAATTATTCCAGTAGTGATGAGCAATCAACAATGATATCTCATCTAGTGACCTAGGTACCCACCCGGTAGGGCCGAAGGCCAAGGAAAGGAAACCTGCAAGGTTGTTGGATAGGGGGGTTGGGCATAGCCCCCTTGTAGGCCAAAGGCATTTTTCGGTGAGGTCGTCAGGCCGACCCAAAATTTGTTTTGGCCATGTTCCATGTGAACACCATACAAAATTGCATGCAGAAGTGCCACTCACACTTTTATGCATGGAGATCTATCTTTAGATTTGATCAATTTTTTGCATGTGCTTTTTCGTGATTGCTTAAGGTTGTCAAGCTTGAATGCCAAGGCATAAGAGAAAGTTTTGTAACTACAAATTTTCTTCTGAGAATAAAATTGAGAGATCTTTGCCCGTGGTTTTTTCCTGGTACATTACCAGGTTTTCCACATAAATTTGTGTTGTCTATTTTGTGCTTTTATTGCTAATTCACTGTTATTTCAATTCTGCACTGCTTATTTTTCTAACAAGGTCGACCTACTGATGTAAACTTTATTTTATCAGTACCTTGGTTTAGATATACCCTTTAAAACAAGGGCTCCTCTATTATAACAAGGCGAGCTAGTAGACACATCAAGATTTATATCCAGGGGTTCTTCATTGATGTTGCCAATGTGTGAAGATGCATCCCTCAAAATTCCTGGTGGTTATCAACATAATGAACGACCAAGAATAACAAAAAATTAGAAAATCAACAAGAGCAGGAGCAACACCAAGAGAAAAATAGACCACACATTTTTTAATACAATTAATATTTAAAATAGAATGAATGTGAATTACAAAATAAGAAAAAATATATAAAGCATTGAATAAATAAGATAACAGAAAAAGAAACATCTGAAGTCGTTAAGAATCGTGGACCATAGGGAAGAGATAAGGGACCTGCCACTTCCATGTTAACATTGATTCAATGCTAACCGTGGAAGTGGATGACATTTAAGGAGAGCCTGCACATGAGACGTATGACTTAGACTCACCTTTGCAATGACTGAACCATATTCTCCTTTGACTCGAGTTGCAATGGTTGTGCCTCGAGGTGCCCTTTTGTTGCAATGGTAGCACCATTGGCTTACATGGATGACAACTAGTTCTTCATGTCGACCACTTGGTTTACAATGGTGTTAATCACATGTTCACTCCCCTCCTCATTTGACCATGACTTCACGAACTCGACATTGGACTTAGGCAGAGTTTGTGTCTAATTTGCATTATTTTTTGGTAGTTTGCAATATTGAGTTGTGCCTTGTAAACTTTATAAAACATAGAGTTTGTTTATTTTTTGCATTGTAGTGGTTGACTCGAGAAAAGTTTATTTATTTATTTATTTTTATATTGTAGTGAAGTATTTGCAATCTCTGCATAACATTTCAGGTTGTAACATTATTTTGTTGTTGTTTTGCATAACAACAAGTTTGTTGCATACTGGGTTAGCCCACAATACTATGTACCACTTTTTGGCCAAAGTGGGACATTGAAATCAACATTTTTAACCAAATCTCTACTTTCTGACACCTATAGCAGCTAAACCATTAAGAATTCGAAGATGATGCGAACTAGCGATTTGTGAGATTTTGCGTGTAGATTCTAAATATATTTTAAAAAAATCAGAAATAAATTGTGAATTTTTTACGTAATTTTTAGTAACTTGTTTTTATAGTAAACAACATTTTTAAAAAGTGACATTTATGTCGTAACACATAACTTTTTTTATAGAAAGGATAAAATTCTAATTTTTAAAATATAAATTTGTAACACCAATATCTAGGGCATGTCCATATTTTTTCATAATTTTTTGTTGCATTTTTTTAATTAATTTTTGAAGTGAGATTAATTATAATTTGGACACATGTTTATGTCGTAACACATAACTTGTTTTGTATGTATCAAAATTTAATTTAATTTTTTGTTGAAACAAGGACATCAATACCTAGGGCACATATATATTTTTAGAATTTTTTCTCTATTTTTTTAAATTTTTTCGCTTGTGTGGAATAGAGACCTTGTTGTTCGGTGAAAAACTTATATTCACTAGAAAATATAAAAATAAATATAATAATCAAATTAAATTATTCAAAATTATACTTTTTGGAAAGTGTATACAAAGGGCTACATAATTAAAACATATAATTTATAAATGATTTCATTTGAGCCCCCAAAAGGTGAAACAATGTTGGTTCTTATCAGCATTTTGATAGGTGCAGAGGAGACTCCATCGAGGGTTTAATTGAAGACTAGGAGGGTTCTATCCAAGGGGGTTTGATCTAAGGGGGTTTTATCTAACTTATTTCAATTAAACCCCTTTAGATGGAACTACTCAAGGCTTAAATCATTAATTTTTCTAAAAAATATGTGATTTCAGGCAAAAATTAGGATGTCCCATTAGTGGGACACAATATTTTTATATTGCAACGAAGTATTTGCAATCTCTGCATAGCATTGCAGGTTGTAATATTATTTTGTTGTTGTTTTGCATTGTGATGAGTTTTTGCACACTGCAACATTGCAACCTGACTTGACATCTTTTGTCCTCTGTTGTAAGTTTGCTCCAATGTGGATTCTTTTGCCTGAGTGCCATCGGAGTGGTACTTAGGTTTGTACAATGCTCCTAGGGGCATTTTTTTTGACAACACAATTTTTGTGTATGAGCTTTATTTTTTGAGCTTAAATAGTCGATATAAAGATGGTTATATGCTATGGTGTTAGTAATCTTTTCCTATTTTGTTGCACTTTTCTAAGATTTTCCTCTAAAACTCAAATTTGCAATCTTTTTTTGACATTTTTTGACAAGGCATAATTTTTGCTCACAATGTCGAAATCTAACAAACTTTTTTGAAATTTATTAGGAAAATGCAAGGAATTTAATGGTACATGTAGTTTTTTATTTTTAAAGCCTATTTTCATATAAATTTGTAAAATAAATATGTGTTATAATAATCAATTTGGGCTTCCAATTTGTACAAATTATACTCAAACCTTGTAATTTTTTTTTTCCTGGGGGGACATATTTTACAACATTATTTGTTCGGGGGGGGGGGGGGGGGTTTAATTTTTATCTTTTATCACTTCTTGAGGGTTGTAAGACATGCTTCCATTATGTCTTCTTATGGTCATATCATGACATTAACTAAAAAATCATCCTTTTTTTAGACACTTGTAAGAACTCTACCAACACATTTGTTTGTAAATGCAGTAACATAAAGTTCCACATTTGATTTGTGTTATTTGGGGTTTTTTTGCATATCATATTGTGTCATTTTATACTTGAACTATTTTACAAAGTGTCATGGGGGGTTGTGTGCGTTCCTTGTTTTTATCATCACAACTTTGTCCAGTGAGTGTCTCTCCACGATAATGAAGAATTTACGCAATTCTAGCCTCATGTGTGTGTTCCTTATATTTTGTACACCTTTTTCAATTGCTTGTACATCATATTGGACATGACGTTGTATCTCTTTGCACACCTTTGTGCCACATTTCAGTGGATTTGCTAATCTCTTCCTTGTCAGCATTATGGGGGGTATCATCACATGGTTATGTTAATGCTTCCTTGATTTCATTTTGGAGTAAGCTATGTATCTAGTTTTTATTCCTATATGCTAGGTGAATGCAGTGACTAGTTATCCATGCATTTTGGTGAGATGGAACACATACCATATACAGACTCTTGCATTCTTATTTCTGGAGGCAACCTTCTACCTTTTTCATTCGATCATTATTTGTGAGACTCTGGTATCTTTGAAGAACTTCATATGTATATATAGTAGTGTAATTGAGGGCACTTGTGTAGTGTTTTGTGTCTCTTTGATCATTGTACCATTTGTAATTTTTAACCACACATTATTTTGCCTTGTTGCCATGTATGCATATATGGTTGAGTAGTGTAATTAAGAGCACTAGTATAGTGTAACTTTGTGCATTTCTTATCTCGATCTACACTCATTGGAGGGTTCTTTGATTCAAGTAGACATCAATTCTTCTTTGACAAAGTTTATAACTTCTACATGCTTCAAGCTTTCTTCATGTTCCTATCTTTCGGGGAACACTTTTGCGAAGGTTTATTTTTCTTCTCGTTCTCTCTTTTTGAGAGGATTTTTTCCCATATGTAGGGTTTTCTATTTTTGTCTGTTTGTGAGAGACCTTTTGTACATGGGTACCTTATTAGGCCTTGTTACTGGGACCCATTCTTGCATCTTTACATTTTTTAGTGTTTAACTTTCTCCCTAAGTATCACTTAAGGGGGGTGTTAGTGTGAAAAAGTGTTTTATCTAGCTAGTTCATCTACCTCCTATTCACACCACACTTAAGATCTCTCCTAGAGCTTAAGTGTAGTGTGAATAGGACCTAAACTTTTGGAGAAGAGTTTTTTCCCATAGGGTTTTCTACTTTTGTCCATTTGTGAGAGATCTTTTGTACATGAGTACCTCATTAGGCCTTGTTATTGGGACCCATTCTTGAATCTTTAGATTTTTGTTTAACTTTCTCCCTAAGTATCACTTAAGGGGGTTGTTAGTGTGAAAAAGTGTTTTATCTAGATAGTTCATCTAGCTCCTATTCACATTACACTTAAGCTCTAGAATAGAGCTTAAGTGTAGTGTGAATAGGACCTAAAATTTTGGAGAGGAGTTTTTTCCCATAGGGTTTTCTACTTTTGTCCATTTGTGAGAGATCTTTTGTACATGGGTACCTCATCAGACCTTGTTACTGGGACCAATTCTTGCATCTTTACATTTTTTAGTGTTTAAATTTCTCCCTAAGTATCACTTAAGGGGGGTGATAGTGTGAAAAAAGTGTCACATCCCTAAATTTTGACTATGTTTTACTTTTACTTACAAGTAATTAGTAGATAATTTTTGTTTGATTTAAACAATTTGATGTTAAGTGATAATGTCAGGATAAATCTATGATTTCATGAGTTTGAGAATATTCGTAGAATTTAGACATGCGATTACATGTTTTTATGATTATTTATACATGATGTATATGGTTACACTAATCCCAGTTTGGTGATTGCAAGATGTATTCAGGAATTAGGTGTTCCACCCTCTAAGAAAGAGAGGGAGAGCATCATTGGAGAGAAGTAAATAGATGTATGGAAAGAACAAGTAGTTGCCATCTAAGTCTTGAGTTGCATAGTTTAGTGAGCCTTGTTAAGTTTGGTAAGTTGATTTCAACTTTTGGCCTTAGTTGTTTTTCGATTCAACAATAGTTGATTTGATGTCGATAATCCTTTATCATAGATTTTGTTGAAAAAACTAGAAGGGTTAGTTGTCCATCGACAAGATGAATACTATAGTTGATATTTTTCCTAATATAGTTATATTCAAGAGAGGATATACGTATTTGGTTCATTATTTCTTCTTTGGTAATTTCCGGTTGAGATTCTTTTATAGTGTCCTATCAGGTTATTTATGCTTGTCTATTTTTTCTATATTGTGAGACAAAGAGGGGGAGAATACCTCAACCCTATTCTCGTCTCTCTCCAAATGTTTGGAAAACAACATAGGCTATACGTTGTATATGCTTTCTTTATGATGTGTATATATATATATATATATATATATATATATATATATATATATTTAATAAGATCTATTGTGATAGGTCAATGACTTCTTAATGAAAGGTGTTATGAGTAAATGTTTTGTTATTGATGTGAGGTACGTGGTCTTATGATCTTCTTCACACTCTCAACTGTTTAAGAGAGCGGAGTTTCTTTTTGACCGAGTCATGAGATTATTTATGACCATCATCTCCATATTACAAGCCGTCGTGTAGAATCATGATGGATCTTTAATGATAGATGATGGCACATGGTTTGGAAAGGAGTGTGTGCTCTATTTTACCACCGCAGGAGCTCTCTACATATAAGAGATACTACGGAGAGAAAGAGATTGGTGGATTTTGACTGAGAAAGGATGACAACATAGAGCTTGGTTGCACGTTGTTTATATATAGGTTATTTATTTTTATGCTAAGTTTATTAAGTAGAGAATACCTTTTGTTGGTTGTCGTAACTATTTTGTTGTCAGACTCACATAGATATCTATAAAAGTTAAAGAGTAGATGATAGTAAACTTTTCCTTCCATATTTTTGAGCAATCAATATCTTGAGAACATAAACAAGAAGACATTTTTTTATTGTTGCATAGTTATTGACAATAATAGCATTACTGTGTTTTCTTTAGGAAGTTAAAGAGCTTAGGATAAGCTTTATATCTGGAAGCCGAATGCTTAGTATATCTCTCTGATTTTATATGCTATATAGTACTATGTTTAGCTGACGAAGACTTAGTTATTACTATGTTTTTTTGTCGAAGACTTAGTCATCTCTATGATGTTATTTTTGAAGACTTAGATCCCTCTGTTTGAAAACTTAGTTATCTCCATGATTGAGAAAACTGAGAACATATATGTCTCTGTGTTAGATTCAACAAATGGTTAGTTTTATCTCTATGTTTAGAGATAACCATCAACCTTCGTTATCATTGCATTGACAGTATTTGTGCATTTATAAAAATGCAGAGCTAGGTTTATCTATCAAAATAGAATATTGTTAGTCCTCTTACCTTTGTATATAAGAACTTTTTATAATTTGTTTTTGGATTAAGGAAACATAGCCTGTGTAGGTTGTATGTCTATAGAGAACATAGCAATTGTGTAGGCTGAATGTCTATAGAGAACAAAGCCTGTGTAGATCGAATGTTATAGAAATCCTAGTTTGAGTTAGATCAAAAGCAATAGGATAACTTTTTGATTCAGATAGCAAACTTTTTCTTAGTTAGAGAAGTCTGTGGATGCGAAGCATTAGAATGTTATGCAGAGGATTAGTTAATCCAGATGTATCTAAACTTTTGACAGTGGTCTAGTTATTTGCTTGGGATATTCGAGAGTTATCTTTAAGGACAACAATTATTTATAAGTTGTCTTCATTTCTCTTATCTTATTGTAACTTTATTAGACTTCAAGTTGAGCCTCTTAAGATTATGGTTATGCATCTCTTAGTTGAGATTAGAGAACTGGATATGTATATGTTTTTATTCTCTTAACTCATTTGAGTTTATTGATTTCATTCAAAGACTTTAGGAAAGATTTTCCCTTACTCTAAAGAGTATTAGATGATTGAGATATCATTAGAAACATTTAAACTATGTTATGTATTTATATATCAACCAATATGTTTATTCAAATGAATTTGTGTATTTCTATGATGTTCTCTTAATTTGTCTCTTTGGCCAATTTAATATGTTGTTTCCTCTCTAGCCATATATGCTTAAGAGTGTTAGCCAAAGTCTCTAAATCCTCCAACATGCACCCTCTACATAATTAATATGCTCCTTAAGTTCAACCTCCTCAGTAAGTTCTTTATTAACTACCAACTTAGGCAAATGCTGGGAACAAACATTCTGGCAGTTTTCCTAGTTCTTCTCCACACCATTATGGCATAAACCAATTTCAAACATTATCTATCTACTTAATGTTGAGAAATTTTCTCGTAGTGAGCTCTTAGGTCCATGTGTTGAACCTGGTTTGCTCTGATACCATATGTAACATGCCTTCTCATATTACTCAGAATTTCACACACAAGTTACTAGGAAAGTAAAGAACATGAAATACATGAATTTTTTTAATTTTAATCATTGGATAAACATAGATAAATGAAAATACATATTTTTCTGAATATTTTCAACCTTGAAATTCATTATATTCAAATATAACTTATAGTGATAACATTTCACTTTACATTTACAAATACATTGCTCTTAGCAAAAGCATAATTTTACATCATAATCATATCATGAAAACTTTATATAAAAAGTATTGTCTCTTGAATCTTAATAACTGTCATTCAAATCTTGGTGAGTCTTTTGCTATAGAGGGAGAGCATCATCCGAGTGCTTTACCTCCAACCAAAGACCGGCGGTCCCTGCACACCTACCTTCCTGGAAGTGGCCCTACCTTTCACGAAGAGAATAGACATGTGGATCTAACAAGTTACCATCTGAGTCCTAGTGCTGTGTCCTACATAACTCAATTGACCATACAACTCTTAGACAACCTTCTAGCTAAAGTATGATCATACTGACAGTGGTCTAGTTATTTGCTTTGGATATTTGAGAATTATCTTTAAGGACAACAATTATTTATAAGTTGTCTTCATTTCTCTTATCTTATTTGTAACTTTATATTAGACTTCAAGTTGAGCCTCTTAAGATTATGGTTATACATCTCTTAGTTGAGATTAGAAGACTGGATATGTATATGTTTTTATTCTCTTAACTCATTTGAGTTTATTGATTTTCATTTGAAGACTTGTGGAAAGATTGTTCTTACTCTGAAGAGTATTAGATGATTGAGATATCATTAGAAACATTTAAACTATGTTATGTATTTATATATCAACCAATATGTTTATTCAACTGAATTTGTGTATTTCTATGATGTTCTATCATTCTTAATTTGTCTATATTGATGAACAAAAGATGATTGCTAGGTCAATGACATCATTTCTTAGTTATCCTTATTAGATTAAAAGATTGAATTTATTCAAGGATTTGTATGTTTTTTCTAATGTCTTTTATGACTTATTTTTAAGGAAGAATAATCCTTGAGAACTATGTGAAAGGTGGAATCAATCAAATGACTAGGTAGTCAAGATTGATGAGTAGTCACCTTATCCATGCAATATTATAGTTATAATTTTACTAGTAGTTAAGGGTATTTGTTATTGCAAAATACTAGATTAGAGAAGTTAAGAACCCTAGAATTTGTCAAAAAGGGATTAGAATTCTTAAACTCTCAAGTCATTTTTAATATTGTATAGTCTAGAGTGTTCTTTGGTCAAAAGATGAAAGAGTCGAGAAACCACAAATTTGACATTTTTAAATGACTAAGAAGTGCTTTGTTATTAGAAAGTCAATATTGGTTATATGTTTACCAAGTATGGTTATCATCGAGTAGAGAGTAAATGACAGAATGTCATAGATCTTAATAAATTGTGGATTTACAATAAGGTACTCTCGAGAAAGATATGAATATATAAATTTGAATATTGTGTATATAGCCTAGATAAGTAATATATCTAAGTCATATGGACTAGAGATTGAGTATAGATCATAAAATTATGTCTAAGTGTTACTAGCCAAGAGAAACTAAACTGTAGGATGAGGTAGTCTTCAAGTCGAGTTAGAGGTGTGTGAACAGACGACTATGTTTATTGCAAATGACTATTTATATAGAAACTTTGGCCAAAGTGATGCATTTGTCTCTGCATGCATTAGTCAGTTCACAATGTCTAGATAGCGTAATTGGTCAGTATGATCATACTTAGATAGAAGGTTGTCTAAGAGTTGTATGGTCGATTGAGTTAAGTAGGACACAACGCTTGAGTTAAGTAGGACACAACACTAGGACTCAGATGGCAACTTGTTAGATCCACACGTCTATTCTCTTCATGAAGGGTAGGGACACTTTCAGGAAGGAAGGTGTGCAGGGGACTGCTGGTCTATGGTTAGAGGTAAAGCACTCAGATGATGGTCTCCCTCTATAGCAGAAGACTCGCCAAGATTTGAATGACAGTTATCAAGATTCTAGAGACAATACTTTTTATATAAAGTTTTCATGATATGATTATGATGTAAAATTATGCTTTTTCCAAGAACAATGTATTTGTAAATGTAAAGTGAAATGTTATCACTATAAGTTATCTTTGAATATAATGAATTTCAAGGTTGAAAAATATTAAGAAAAGATGTACTTTCATTTATCGATGTTTATCCAATGATTAAAATAAAAAAATTCCATTCATGTATTCATGTTCTTTACTTTCTAGTAACTTGTGTGTGAAATTCCGAGTAATATGAGAAGGCATGTTACAAAGCGTTTTTTCTAGCTAGTTCATCTAGCTCCTATTCAAACTACATTTAATCTCTATGATAGAGATTAAGTGTAGTGTGAATAGGAGCTAGATGAACTAGCTATATATAAAACACTTTTTTCACACTAACATTGTACTTCTACATAACTGCATCCCACTTAGAAATTCTTGATGCCTATACAAAATACTATGGATCATAAGTGGAGGCAATGAACACACGGATAGAGATTAAATGTAGTTTGAATAGGAGCTAGATGAACTAGCTATATATAAACACTTTTTTCACACTAACATTGTACTTCTACATAACTGCATCCACTTAGAAATTCTTGATGCCTATACAAAATACTATGGATCATAAGTGGAGGCAATGAACACACGGGGTGGTTCCTAGAACTATGATTGTGCATACTTGATGTTTACAGGATTTGGAATCAATCATTTGTAGACTACAAAGTCTATTTAGCCCAAAGTGGACCAAAAATAGTAGAGTTAGGGGGGATATTTTGAATCCTTAGAATGATGACTAGGAGAGGGAGGAATATGATTGTCATCATCACTCTTGTCATCCAAAGTAGAGGAAGAAGAATCCTCATCATCAGAATGTGCTTAAGTGGATCTACCTCATATGAGGAACTGTCATTTGTCTCAAGTGTACCCAAAGAGACCAAAGAAGGAGAGGTGTCAAGAGTTGGACTCGAAGAGCCATTCTCAAAGTGAACACTCCTCTCAATTAACAACTCATGGGTAACTAGATGAAGAAGCTAATATCCCATCTAAATAACCCACAAATATACAAGGCCTACTCAGAGAATCCATAGCCTTGCATTTCTTTGTAGGATGTGTACCTAGACTAGACATTTAAATACTTTGAATGTTTCACTGTGGGTTTCCTACTGCTCCAATCTTTGAAAGGAGTAACTCCTTTCAATGCTTTATGAGGAACTCAATTATGGATATAGTTTGTATAGTTAACAACTTTTGCCTAAAATTATGGTACAAGGGATCTAGAGTGGATCATGTAATTTTCCATTTCCTTCAAGGATCTATTCTTATGTTCTGCTATTCCATTCTGTTGAG
Source organism: Cunninghamia lanceolata (assembly GCA_027924645.1). Classification (NCBI taxonomy): domain Eukaryota; kingdom Viridiplantae; phylum Streptophyta; class Pinopsida; order Cupressales; family Cupressaceae; genus Cunninghamia; species Cunninghamia lanceolata. Next base: position 2,290,635 of record BSBN01001336.1, read on the forward strand.
GATTGTACAAAACTATATACTACAAGTACATCCTTGCTGAAATACATAATTGCTCAAATCAATGGTTGACAATCTCACCACCATTATCCTGTGCACAAAATCTTATGGCTTTCCTATATTGTTTCTCTATGAGTGATTTGAAGTCTTGAAAGTACTTAAAGACCTTTGCCTTTTGTCAAAA